>OZ005761.1:4956868-5536019 GCA_963930825.1 Silvanus unidentatus | reverse complement strand
GGGCTGGGCCGGGCCAGGCTAGGCTGGGCTGGGCTATTGGAGAATTGATTGATTGATTGATTAGTTAATTAGTAATTTTGGGTATTTATTGAAATATTTATTTAGTAAAAAGTGACCAACATTATCTAGTGACTGCAGCGCGATTCGAACCTGTGCTATATCAATGCTACTTACCTACAAATACATTACATTTACCACTAGGCTAATGAGATCATTTAAATAATTCTGTAGAAATAACATAGAACATCTTTCCATTTTTGTTTTAGAACACCATGATATTTAAATTTAAATTTAAATTATGCGCATAAGAAATCTGTGACATTTAATTTAAGAGGAGGGGGGGTGTTATTTAAATGATATATAATTTTTTAATGGTTCTATTCATTACAGTTTGAAATTTTTTTCAGTTTAATTAAGAATTCAATATATACATATAAGAATTATCTGAAATTATATACCAAGAAATATTTCTCGTAAGTTATAATTCGATTTTAAATTTATTTTTTTATTATAGTTTTTATTTAAGGTATTTTAAATATAAATTAAAAAAAAAAACATGACAACTAGTAGAACAACTGAAGACCCATTATTACATATTGTGAGAGTATCAGAAATGGCTTTCTCACCAACGAGAGCTAGTATATTAAGTGCTGGATTTGATTTAATAACACCCATGGATTTTACTATTGACCCAGGTGCTCGTGAATTAATCGATATATTAATAAAAGTTCAACTTCCTTATGGTTGTTATGGTAGAATTGCATCCCGTTCCGGCCATTCATTAAATATGGGTATAGAAGTTGGTGCTGGTGTTATTGATAGAGATTATACAGGAAATATTAAGGTTTTATTGTACAATCATGGAAAAACAAGAGCATATTTTAATAGAGGTGATAAAATTGCTCAATTAATTTTGGAGAAAAATATCATCCCATATGTTATGGAGCGTGTTGGACAAGGCCCCTTTCAAAAACGAGGTGATAATGGATTTGGTTCATCTGATAAAGCAAAAGTTGAAAAGCAAAATTGAAAGTTTACATATTTTGTAGTTTAACTTGTTTACCAATAAAATTTTAATAAATATTCAATATCTTTTAATTTTAAATATTTTTATAATCAATTTTAGGTTTAAAACCATATATAAAAAAGAATTTTTAATAAAATCAAATCATTAATGTTGGTGTTGTTGGTATGTGAACATTGTTCGTTTTTAATCATAATGAATGATCATATAATTTTACTCTCAGATCGTTCATCAATTTTAAGTTGTAAATTCTCACCACCTTTAATATTAAATGAATCAGATATAAATGTTGTGGCTTTAGTTGATTTTATTAGTTATCATACAATTAATAATGTTACTAAAGAGAATAACAAATTTCATTTCTCTATACCTACATTAGAAAAGAAATTTACACATACCAATAAAATCTATGAAATAGCAATTGATCCTGGATTGTATGAAATAAAAGATATTGCACATTTTATAGAAAAAGAGAGGAAAAAGATAGTAGAAAAGAATGAGAAAGATTATTTGTTATCTATTAAAGCAAATCTAAATACATTACATTGTGAAATTAAATCGGTTTACAATATTCATTTTGATGAAGAACATTCAATTGGTTCTTTATTAGGATTTAAAAAAAAAATTTATTATGCTGGTATTAAGCATATATCAGAAAATCCAATTAATATTTCAAATGTGAATGCAATTTGTATTGATTGTTCTTTAGTAAAAAATTCACATGCTGATAATAAAGAGACTCACATATTACATACATTTTACCCACTTGTTGTTCCAGGTGAAAAAATAGTAAATTCCCCCACTACCTTAATTTATTTACCAATCAATACAAACTATATAGATGAGATTATAGTTAAAATAGTTGACCAAAGTGGCAATTTAATTAATTTTAATGGTGAATTGATCACAATAAGGTTACATTTAAAATCTATTCTAAATAAATAGTAAATTCGTGATGGTTTTTAGATATAATAGGTCTAATTCATTTATTGTTTCTTCTTATGAAAATATCAATAAAAATACTATAAATAAGAAAATGAACATTAAAAACTTTAGTAAGAAAGTGAATGTAATGAGATTAACATCTGAAAATAAACAATTTCTTCAATCTTTAGGGTTTAAAGTTCTAAATTAAAATTTAAAAAATGAGTTCTATTTTACATATTGGACAAGAGCTCTATAATGATGATACTATTACATCGAAGCAATTTCATTCTTACTATCCATATTCCAGCTCAAAAATATCTTTATCGGATGAAATAAGGTTTCCAATTCAAACACAAAATATATATACATTACCATCTGAAAGTTTTATATTAATTGAAGGTAAAATTGTTAATCAAGATAATACAGTAAGTAATACAATTAAATTTATAAATAATGGTGTTGCCTTTATGTTTGATGAAGCAAGATATGAAATTGGAGGAAAAGTTGTTGATAGGTGTAGAAATGTTGGTATTACTACCACTTTAAAAGGTTACATTTCTTTTACAAAAAATGATACTGACCGATATGAACATACTAGTTGGAATCATTTCAACTACCCTAATATAATTGATACAACTGGACATTTTAACATTTGTTTACCTTTAAAAAATTTATTTGGTTTCTGTGAGGATTATAAAAAAATATTAATCAATATTAAACAAGAACTTGTATTATTGCGGGCATCAACAGATTTAAATGCAACAATAACAACAGACCCTAATGAAATACCTAAAATTGAAATAAATCGAATAGTTTTTAAAATACCACATATAGAAGTATCTACAGAACAACAACTTAAATTATTAAAGAATGTTGAAAGTGGTAAAGATATAACTATGAATTATCGCTCCTGGCAGTTATTTGAACAACCAAATCTATTTTCCAATAGTAAAAATCATATATGGAATATTGTTTCTTCAAGTCAACTTGAAAAACCACGCCATGTTATCATAGGTTTTCAAACAGACAAAAAAAATAAAGCAACTATGAATATGAGTCATTTCGATCATTGTAATTTAACAAATGTAAAATTATTTATTAATTCAGATGTATACCCTTATGACGATTTAAATTTGGATTTTGATACAAAAAAATATTCAATTTTGTATCACATGTATAGCATGTTTCAAGAATCTTTTTACTATAAGAATTCTGGGGAACCATGTATTCCATATGATAAATTTTTAACAATTGCTCCATTAATCGTCATTGATTGTAGTCAACAGAATGACAAAAATTTAAAAGGGGGCACGTGTGACATTCGTTTGGAATTTCAAACAAATAAAGATATACCAGCGAACACAAGCGTCTATTGTCTTATTATACACGACAAAGTAGCTAAATATAACCCATTAACAAACATCGTTAATATAATGTAAGTATGGAAGGTGAATTAGATTTATTATAATAGGAGTATTTGATTTTTATTTACAATTTAACTATGAAAAAATAAAACAATGGATTATTAAAATATATTTTATTTATTTATGAATGTATATTAAATAAATGTTTTTTTCTTATAATGCATATATTTAATAAACCGCCATTGCCCCAGCTGCCGGGGGTGGTGGTGGTGGTGGTGGTGGTGGAGGAGGTGAACCATTTCTATCATCTCCACTACTGTAGGCCTCATCATTTTCATTTTGTTGACGTTGTGCTTCTTCTTCCTCCATCTGTTGAAGCTCGTCATCCCAATTTACCGGTTCCTCCTCAACAGGCCATGGCATGAAATCCCGTACCCGGGTATTTCGGCGAAGGAAATCTTGGTATATGTAGCAATGGAGATGGTGGCTCTCCATACAATTTATTTGCACCAATTTATTGCATTTGCATAGGAAGAACCTTCGATTATCGCGAGGGTTCCTCCTCTGACATTTATTTATGTGTGAGAGCAAATATTGCTCCCGCACATAATGCCTCCTATTGTAGGGGCATTTTTTAAATCGGTTAGTAGAATAATTATTATTATTATGATTTTGTGACATTTTAATTAATGTAACAGAATGAAACTAACTTAAATTAATTTAATTCTCCTGCTTTTATATAAATCAGTTTTGATTACTAAACAGTATATATCAAATAAGTTTCTTTGGGCTTTTACAATGTGGATGTGTTGCTAAAATTCTAGAAAAAATGTGTAAATAATCTGCATTTAATTAATACAAGTTCATGTATTATTGTCTACACTTAATGAATAAAGGTATTTACATTGTACTCTTGAATATCAATTTCATGTTATATTTAAGAACAAATGAATACTTATTGTCTCACCAAGATTAATTCAAAGAACCACACTTGTAGAAGTATTATTGTAAAAAATTAAATGCATGCTTTGCACTGAATAAAATGATTTGATTATGGAACAATTAAAAAATTGTCCTACAAATGACCCACTATATGAAATAATCATATATAAAAGGGTGACATAATTAATTGTCAACTTAGTTTATACTATTATAATTACCATGAATAATAAGAAATCTACATTTCAAAGGTGTCCCTATAATAAAGGACATATTGTTAATATTAAATATTTTTTAAGACATATTGAACAATGTAGAAGAAGAAAGCGCCCTTATTTAAAGAAAAAAAAGTTTTTTAAATGTGTATGTGATATATTTGTTCAAATTCACTCATTGAAACACCATCATATTCGGTGTCGTGATTACCAAGATTATATTAAAAATAATAGTCAAGTACAACCTCTTATACAAGAACCACATCAGCAACAACAACCTCGAGAAGTAGAAGAACCACCTCCACCACCACCACCACCATCACCACCACCAGAGCAGGGAAATAGAGAAGTGGATGAAAGAGAGAGATTGTTAATGATAATGGATTGGCTTGGAAATGTAATCGCTCCAGAAGAAGACAATAACGAGGAAGATGAGGGGTATTATGGTGAGATATTCCTTGACAGTGATAGTGATGAAGAATCTGATGATAGTGGACATCAACCACCACCTGCTGCAGCGATAGCTGTTTAGTTAGAGGTATTTTTCATAATAAACATAGGTATAAAACAAATTTTATTTTATTTTATGTTTTTTTATTATTTTAGATGCTGTATTTATTCGATTATAAGTTTTATTATAGTTTATATATTTTTTATAAACCTACATATAAATAATAAAATTATAAAATCTGAATTTAATGTTTTATTTTCTCATTCATCTTCATCGTCACCTATTAAATCATATCCTTGATGTAAGAATTCCTCATCTAGAATACGAGCCACCTCTTTTTTGCTTCTTTCACTCCTCTCTTTTTGAATTTTCAAATCTTCATTAGTAGAGGTGATTGATTTATTTGATGAAAAAGAAGACGATGAAGAATGGGGTATGGCTGGAATAACATTTAAGCCATTTGTAACTGATGGAATGTTTTGATCCAAATCTTCATTTGGTTCTAAACCAAAGTTATATTTGCGTACTAAATTCTCAAATATCTTTAAATCATTTTCATTGTCAATGCAGCTCTTCATATATTTCATTGGAAGATCACCAAACTTATTTATAAGAGTAACTTCTTTTGGTGTATAAGATAATTTAATAAAAATTGTGTCATCATTACGAGCATAAATATCTCGAACACCATATCTAAAAAATAATAATAGAGAAAAAAATTTAATTAAACAAGTTTTAAATATTTAATGTTGAACTTACTTGAATATGTGTTTTAACACAATTAAAGCATGTTCTATTGGTAATTCTTGAGGTTCAGTTATTCTAACAACAACAGTACATGGTATAGTTGCCATCACGTTTTGTTTATATTGTTAACAATTAAAGAAATTACTAAAACTGAAATAAAATTTTTATATAAGGGGGTTATATATAGTTATAGTGACTAAGTCATATGCGCATGTCTTTTTTTCATTTAAAATAGGGTTGGAGGTTAAAGCTATTTATAGTGGTAATTAATTCAAGAAATTGTTATTATATTAACTTTTAGAGAGATTCAAGTTTATATAATATTACTTACAGTTAGTTAGTATAGTACAACAGTTTTTTGTGTGAATATCACTTTTAAATAAACAATATATAAGGTAAAACAATTTATTTGTAATAATTGATTGATAATTGATTTATATATAATTAAACTTTGTAGAATTAACAAAAATGGATTTGTCAACAGTAAATCCTTTAACATTAGATTTACTAACGAAAGAGATGGTTAATAAAATAAAACAAGTTGGAAAATTGATTAAGACTGAAGAGGAATTCATAAAATTCAACAAATTTTTAAAAAAAAGTGTTATATTATTTAAGAAATATTTTCAAAACATAGAGAAAAAGAATAGATTTGTTTCCTATGCAAAATTAGAAGCTCATCTAGCTTTGTTTAAATATTATAAAGAGCAATTTAAACATAGATATAAAAAAGAGTTTGTTAATAAGAATAAAAGAAAGACTTTAAGACAACAGTTAATGTGGGTGGATGTTGAATCTTGTTTCAATAATCGATTAAAAACCGGGGCTATTTTAAATTATAATATAAAGGATCCAAATATTTTTTTTAATAAAGCGTTTAGAAGTTTTGCAAAAAAAATTAAAGAAGCCCTAAAAAAGTCTCTTATTAAAGTAAATGTTACTTTCTTTGCAAATTTCATTAAACCACAAACTGGTGAAACGGATATAAAACATTTTACAACAAAAAATCAAACAATTGATTTAAATACGAATTTAAAGAAGTTTTATAATGAAAATATAAAAGACACAATAATATCGAAATTAGAAACTTATCAAGAACGGGAATCTGGCCTTGCACTATATGAAATCATACAATTAAAGGTACATATAAACACTTATGACCCGATTAATGTAAGTGCACCAACTTGTATAAGTATTAAATTACCAAGTTGGGTTCAACTAACAAAAGCAACATTAAATGTTAAAAACAAAGATAATCATTGTTTTTTATGGAGTGTAATTGCAGCTCTTTATCCAGCTAAAAAATCTAAAAATCCTTGTCGAACATCTTCATATCCTCATTTTTCAACTAAATTAAATTATGATGGAATTGAATTTCCAATGACTTTAAGACAAATTCCAAAATTTGAGAAAATGAATAATATATCTATAAATGTTTTTACATTAGAAAAACCAGAAAGAGAAAATAACAATAATAAAGAAATAGTCGTTCCACTCTATTTAGGAAAAAAAGATTTTATTAATAAAATAAATTTGTTAATGGTTTCATGCAGTGAAAAAAATCAAGAGTCTGATAATGAAATAGATTCAAGTAAAATACAAAATTATAAAAACATATTTCATTTTGTTTTAATAAAAGATTTGTCTCGTTTACTTAGTCAACAAACACGATATTGCCATCACAAAATGTATTTCTGTGATAGATGTTTAAATCGCTTTAAAACAATCAGTTCTTTAAATAGTCACCAGTTTGATTGTAAAAAAATGAACAATGTAAAAATGACATTACCTGTGGGTGATGAAAAAATTCTTAAGTTTTCTCATTATAAATACAAAGAAAAAGTACCTTTCGTTTTATATTGTGATATTGAAAGTTTACTAATAAAATACAATGATTTGAATATTGATAGTAATACAAAGAAATATAAAAAACATGAGGCATTTAGTGTAGCATATTATTTTAAGTGTTCATATGATAATTCTCTTTCATTTTACAATTCTTATACTGGTAAAAATTGTATTTCCTGGTTTGTATTACAATTACAACAATTGGCATTTAATTTAGATGGTATATTTAAAAATCCATTACGTATGATTCCATTAACAGAAAACCAAAGAAAGGAATATGAATCATCCAAATATTGTCATATATGTGAAAATCCATTTGAAGAAAATAATTACGTAAAGGTAAAGGTAAAAGATCATTGTCATTTATCTGGTGTTTATAGAGGAGCAGCTCATGCAGCCTGCAATCTAAATTATAAAGATTCCCATATTGTACCTATTATTTTCCACAACTTAAGTGGTTATGATAGTCATTTTATAATTAAAAGTTTATGCACTGAAATTCCGGGGTCTATACAATTATTACCTATAAATAAAGAGAAATATATTTCATTTTCGAAAAAAATTAATGGTACCAAGATAGAATACAGATTTCTCGACTCATATAGGTTCATGGCTTGTAGTCTAGATAAATTAAGTTCATATTTGTCTGATGATGATAAAACAATAACAAAGGCTTATTGTAAGAATGACCATGAATTTAATTTATTAAAACGTAAAGGTATTTTTCCATATGAATATTTTAGTAATTGGAATATATTAAGGGAAACTAAGTTACCTAAAATTGATGATTTTTATGATGAATTAAATGATCAACACATAACCAATGAAGATTATGAACATGCATTAAATGTTTGGAATACTTTTCAAATATCAAATTTACAACAATATGCTGAACTCTATTTAAGGACAGATGTATTGTTATTAGCTGATGTGTTTGAAAAATTTAGAAATGTTTGTTTTGATGCTTATAAGTTGGATAGCTTACACTATTATACCGCACCTGGATTTTCCTTTGATTGTTGTTTAAAAATGACTAATGTAACATTAGAATTAATGGATGATGTAGATCAAATTCTTTTCATTGAAAAGGGTATAAGGGGTGGAATAAATCATTGTGCTAATAGGTATGCTAAGGCATGTAATAAATATATGGATAACTACAATTTTAATGATCCACCATCTTATTTAATGTATTTCGATTTAAATAACCAATATGGTCATGCAATGTGTGCTCCCTTACCTACAGGAAATTTTGAGTGGATTAAAAATGTTGAATATTTTAATATAGATACAATTCTATGTATATCTGATGAATCTGAATATGGATATATATTTGAAGTAGATCTTGAATATCCAAAAACTCTATTTGAGTCGCATAAAGATTTACCATTATGTCCTGAACATATGGTACCACCCATGGCAAACAATAAAATTAAAAAATTACTCACTACTTTTTATGATAAAAAAAATTATGTAATACATTATATAAATTTAAAGCAAGTTTTAAATTTGGGGTTGAAATTGAAAAAAATCCATAGAATTCTTAAATTTACACAATCTCGTTGGATAAAACCATATATAGATCTTAATACAATGCTTAGACAAAATAGTAAAAATGAATTTGAAAAAAATTTTTTTAAATTAATGAATAACTCATTTTTTGGAAAGACAATTGAATCAGTACGAAAATATAAGGATGTGAAGATAGTAACAAAATGGGGTGGAAGATATGGAGCTCAAACTCTAATTGCAAAACCCAATTTTCATAGTTGCACAATTTTTGATAATAATATGGTTATAATTGAAATGCAACGATTAAATGTTAAATTTAACAAACCTATATACATTGGATTTTGTGTCTTAGATATTTCAAAAACATTTTTATATGACTTTCACTACCAATATGTATTAAAGAAATTTGGACATAATAATGCCAAATTACTATACACAGATACCGATTCATTGATTTATCAATTCAAGGTTAATGACATATATGAACATATGAAAGAAGACATTGATAGATTTGATACATCAGACTATCCACCAGAAAATGTTTACAATATACCACTAAAAAATAAAAAGAAACTTGGGTATATGAAAGATGAATTGTGTGGGCAAATAATGGAAGAATTTGTTGGACTTAAGTCAAAAATGTATTCATTTAAAGTATATAATAATATAAATTGTGTAAAAAAAGCTAAAGGAATTAAAGCATCAGCATTACGAAAAATTACATTTGAAGATTATTATAATTGTTTATTTTATAACAAGTCAATGAATGTTAGTCAAAATTTAATAAGATCTAATAAACATGAAGTATATTCAATTAAACAGAATAAAATTGCTCTCAGTCCTCATGATGATAAAAGAATTGTAAACTATATTTATACTGAAACATACCCATATGGAATGTTAGACTAGTTGTAATAAAGTAAAAAATGTATAGGATTATACCTATATATTCAAAGATATTTAAGAAATATTATTAGTTTGTTTAAATAAATTGAATGGGAACTTATACATATAAGAGAGAGAGAATGGGTGAATATAAGAATATTAAAAATGTGTGTATTACAATAGAAGAACTGAAAACAATTATACAACAAATAGATGTCATACGAAAATTATTACAAATATATGAGATGGAAGAAATTATTTGTAATCGACATGGGAATCATTTTAAAAGATGTGCATGGTCCAACAATTGTGCAACGAGTGGGCCAGATACATGTGAATGTTTCTCTACATCTTTTAATTTAAAACGGATTAAACGCTTATTGGAATTTATATTACCTAAAATACAATTATTAATAAAATTATTATAAATATGGGTTTGTAATAAATAAATAAATGATATAGTAATATGAATTATTTCATCTATTAATTTATATTTAATTTTTAATAAATAAGGAGTGGGGAAAACCAATAAATTATTTAATCAATTGAAATTTATCTAATTTTAGTTTTAAATGAGAAATAGTACTAACCAGAAGTAATTTTAAATTCATCATTCCAAAAAAAAAAATGTTTATAATTGATGTGCAAGGTTTTCAACACACAAACTTAAATTTTATTGTTCGAGAAATTGCATTTCTAAACACAAAAACAAAACTCTCATGGGTTAAATTTATTAAATATCCAAATAATTTCCACTCATTAAGTGTAACAATGAAAAAACACATACAATACTCTACCAATACTATACATGGGCTTGGATGGGATTATTTATCACCAGATATTCAAAGTGAAGACATATTAAATATTGAAGAAATAAAGTCCTATTTAAAAGAAGTAATTTCATCTGATGAGGTTATTATGGTTAAAGGATTACAAAAAGAGAAATGGTTAAGAAGATTTTTAAAAAATGACATTACAAATGTAGAAGATGATGAAGAGCAATGTCCATCATTAGGCAAATTGAAATCATTCTTAAAATCATTTCATTGTAATAAACATCTAATTAATAATCTAAATTGTGCCATGGAAAATGTATATTTCATTTATCATTGGCTAGAGTTTCATAAATAAAAGTAAAAAGTGTTTAAAAAAAATAAGTTCATTTATTATTATATCAAGTTACATACACATATGTCTCGACCTATATATGTTTATTTTTGTTCTCATAAAACAAGGTCAAGTTCAAGTTTAATGGAATAATAAATATAAAACTCATTTTATAATCATCTGTTAATATGAATATGAAGAAAATTGAGAAAAAAGTCACTTTTAAAGAATCGATAGAAATACATATCATGTACACATGGCTACTCGCTTATCAATATTCTCGAAATGGATCACAATGGACCAATTCAGTTATTGATAGAGAACATTTTAAACGACGAATTCAAGAACTTTCCCTCATAATTAACCCTATAATATTTAAAAAATATGTGAAATATTTGGAACAAATTATATCTCCTATATTAAAAAATGTAATTCAAATAAAATAAATTATTTTGTATAATTTAAATATTTCTTTTTATTTTAAATTCATATTATATTCTATAAAACAATTTATACATACATATAAAATGAATATCTGTTATAAATATACCTAAAAACGTGGATGTTTTTCTCCAGCAGAACTCATAAATTCTTTATATCTACATACCCAACAAACTCTGTCATTTTCTTGTTCAAGGTCATTTTCACCACCACATCTCACACAGGGTACGCTTTTTATAGGAACTGGCATTGTATTGAATAATAAACAAATTAATAAAAAAACAAAATATATAACTAAATAAATGTTTAATTACTATTGTTAATTAGAAATTTTAAACATAGATGTCCACAATTAAAGGTGTTGAAGTGTTGATATCTTGTATAGTTATATGTAATATAAACTGGACCATTTGATTTAAAATATTCTAATATTTCTAATGGTGGTCGTAAATTACCATAACTATCGAAATAGATTATTTTTGATTTACTTCGCTTGTAAGCAGTCCAGTGTGTACCATTATTCTTTGAACTATCTAAATTAATAATTCCACATTCATTTTTATAAATTTTTTTAGGTAATTGATCACGCATAAAGACCCCACGAAAATGTTTAATTTCCATATCCTTAGCATATTGTAATAATTCAAAATTTGTTAAAGGTTTGTTGGGTAATTTATTCATAATATAATTTTCTTTTGATATTACCCTTTTTTGTTTTTTTGGTTTGTATTGAATCCTAAAAAAAGACCATGACCACTTTTATACGGTCTTAAGTGTAACCCCTTTCCAATAGCTATAGATTCCATAGTTTGATTGTGACGTTTAGCCTCATCTAATTGTTGTTTTGCTTCTTTAGCACTATTAATTGCTTTCACTATTCCTGAAACTCCTCCTGTTAGTGCCCCAAGTGATGATAGGGCAGCAAATATAGGTATAAGTGGTAAAACTCCACCAACTTTAGGTACTTTTATTATACGAGGTTTTCTTATTGTTTTTCCATTAATTGTAGATTTCGCTTTCTTCAAAGCAACTTGTATTGTATCATTTACTGTTTTTGGTTTCACTAGTAATATGCTTTTTTTAATATTAGAAAGGGCATTTTGAAAACTTTTTAATTTCTTACTTATCCTTTTTCTTTTTAAACTTGAAGTTTTAATATGTTTTCTTTTATTTAATTTCTTCTTTATGGTTCTCATAATTAAAATTATTAAATTTATAGAGACCAACCTATCATTACCATAATCAATTCAATACTATTTATGTTTTTATTAAATTTTGTTATAAATATCTAATTTATAGTTATTTATTAAATATAAAACAATTTTTATTTTTGTATGTAATTATATTCTAAAATAATGTTGGTTAAATTCCATTTCTTAAACAATTATCAATTGAATCTAAAAATTGTTTAGTTTTATTCAATGATTTATGTAAGTTTTGAATATTATAATTCTTTAAAGAATATTTTTTCGGTGTCCTCCTAACTTTTATATTATTTAAAACTATTAAATCATGTTCAATTGAATTCAACACTCTTTTTATTTTATTTAACAAACTGAGAGATTTTTGTATTTTTCGTCTTGATTGAATTCCAATACCCATTCCGAGGTGTACTTTAGCTTTCATAATTCCAGCAACCCCTAATGCAGCTAATCGTTCACCTAGGGGTGTTGAGGATGATTTGAACCGTTTTAGGGCTGTAGATGCAAGTACTTTATCAGCTTTGTGTCGTTCCCTTATATCTTTTTGGTTTGCATATGCTATATCATGTTCACGACAACTTTCATCTAAAATATTTATACCACGATCACCTCTAGCCAAACGTTCATTTAATTTAGTACCTGGACCACAAAATTTATAACCAGGAATATGTAATTCTATGGGTAATTTGTTAATCAATGAATTAACTAAACCACCTCCACTATAATGATAATATTTCATGATACTTTAACTCAATGTCTAAAATAATAATAATAATAAAATGAATGGATTTTATACTTTTATATTAGTTTCAAATGATCATCCTATATTAATAGACAACTAGTTAAAAATGAAATTCATAAAACAAAAAGTAACTTTAAATATTGAAAACCATGATTTTATTAAAGAAATTCAAAGTAAACATGGTCCATTGTTCCCCACCACTATGCGTGCTATTGTCGTAGGTCCATCAGGATGTGGAAAAACAAATGTAATGATATCATTAATTGATGATATAAATGGTTTAAAATTTAAAAATGTTTACATATATTCAAAATCTTTACTTCAACCTAAATATAAATATATTGAACAACTATTAAAACCAATAAAAGATGTAAATTATTATGCATATAATTCTAGTGAGCAGATCATTCAACCATGTAAAACAAAACCACACTCAATAGTAATATTCGATGACGTCATTTCTGAAGGTCAAGATATTATAAGACAATACTTTAGTATGGGACGACACTATAATATAGACTGTTTTTTCCTTTGTCAATCTTATGCTAAAATAAGTAAACACTTAATTAGAGATAATTCAAATGTAATTATTTTATTTAAACAGGATGATTTAAATTTGAAACATATTTATTTAGATCATGTTGGTAGTGACATGAAATTTGATACATTTAAATGGTCATGTACCAATTGTTGGAAAGATCCATATGGGTTTCTTTCAATATTTAAGGATTATAAAATACAAAACGGTCGATATAGAAAGGGGTTTGATCAATATATAAGCTTGGAAAAAGTATAATTCCTTCATATCTAGTATAGATTTCTTCAGTAAAGTTAGAACTGGTCAATAAAAACCTATTCAAAAACTGTTAAAAAGCTGTTAAATACCTGTTTGAAACCAGTTTCATACCTATTCTGTTATACACTAATTCTTTTAAAGGAGGCTATCTGTAATTAAGGTAAATTAAAAATAATGAAATCAAAAGAAACAGATCTAAAAAAACATTTAGTTACAAAAAGGAAAAACATTAAACAAAAACTGAAACTTTTAAAACAGAATGAAACCATGCAAGCAAATTTATTTTCTCCTGTAACTAAACATTTAAAAAACATTGAAGATGAATTGAAAATCCCCCAAAAATTACTTAAAATAAAAGATGAAAATGATGAAGACGAAAACCCTAATAATGAAACAATCGATAGAATTACAAATAAACACAATATTAGTGAATCGAAACTTTCAATACTAAAACGAATTAATTCAAAAGGTTCATCAAAAAGTGATACTGAGGATAATAACACTCCAAGTACAAGTAGAGAAAATCAAAATGATAAAAAACCATTTAAAGATCGATTTGAGGAAATAAAAGCAACATCCTTAAATGAATATCTAGATCAATATCATGAATTACCAAAAAGATATGTTAAAGCAATGTTGGAAGATGAGGGGGACAATTTTGATCATAGGTATGGAGTTCGATTTAACCCCGCACAAGATAAATTTTTTATTGGAAATTCTGAATTAATCATAGATGGTGCAGATATATATGTAAAGAATAAAAAATACAAAGGTACACCCGGTCTATATGAATTATTATTTAAAAAAAGGCCTGAACATTATTCAGAAAATGATATAAAGAACTATCAAACTATTGTATATAAAACGAATGCATCACGAAGGTTTTATCAATCAAATAAACAAGTTGTTGGTTCCAAATCTCAAAAGTATAAAAATATAATTGCTCCAATAACAAGTGGTAAAGGGTTATTACTAATGGAAGCAAATAATAACAAAATAGATTATGTATTTTGGAATGATATAAATGAGCTAGTTGACCGTTTACGTTTATTAATAGCATCTCAGACAGCTGGAAATACAGGTCACACAAATGAAATTCAATCCATTATAGAAGAGTTACAAGAAGCTAAAATTATTGAATAAAGTGATATACCATGAAAAGAAAATTTATTACTAGTACAAAAGAATATGTTGTTAATGAATTACATAAACCAGCAAGAATTAATTTTAAAAGACGCAAAGTGATATTAAAAGGCTTAAATGATTTATTTCAAGCTGACCTTGTAGAAATGATTCCATACGCTAAAGAAAATAATGGATATAAATATATCCTAATTGTAATAAACTGTTTTTCTAAATATGTATGGGCATATCCATTAAAATCAAAATCGACTATAGAAGTTTCCAATAATATGGAAAATATACTAAAAAATCAATGCCCAAAAAATTTACAAACTGATCAAGGGAAAGAATTTATATCTAAAGATTTTAAAAAAATGTTATACAAGTATAATGTAAATCATTACAATACATTTAGTGAGAAAAAAGCGTCAATTGTTGAGAGAGTCATTAGAACTCTGAAAACAATGATGTGGAAAAAATTCAATCTATATGGACATTATAAATGGATTAAAATTTTACCTGAGATTATCTTACAATATAACACTAAAAAACATAGAACAATTGGAATGAAACCAATAGATGTTAAAAAAAAACATGAAAAACACTTATTAAATACAGCCTACAATAACATAAAAATGGTTGACTTTGAAAATATTAAATTTAATGTGGGGGATCACGTTAGAATATCTAAAGTAAGAGGGGTCTTTGCAAAAAAATATTTACCTAATTGGTCTACAGAGATATTTAAAATTCAAAAAGTGAATCTTACTAACCCAATTACTTATTTTTTAAAAGATAGTAAGAATCATGATATAGCTGGCTGTTTCTATAAAGAACAATTACAAAAAGTAAAATACCCAGATGTGTATTTGGTTGAAAAAATTTTAAAAAGACATAAAAATAAAGTATTTGTTAAATGGTTAGGCTTCGATAATACACATAATTCTTGGATTAGTAACACCAATATAGTATAATTAAGTATTTGATTAAACTTATGTCATGTAATAATACATATAATGTTTTATATTAATAAATATTCTTCAAATAATCCATTGTTTACTCTATAATTAGCCTAGTACAGCCCCTCCTCTTAAATTAAATGTCACAGATTTCTTATGCGCATAATTTAAATTTAAATTTAAATATCATGGTGTTCTAAAACAAAAATGGAAAGATGTTCTATGTTATTTCTACAGAATTATTTAAATGATCTCATTAGCCTAGTGGTAAATGTAATGTATTTGTAGGTAAGTAGCATTGATATAGCACAGGTTCGAATCGCGCTGCAGTCACTAGATAATGTTGGTCACTTTTTACTAAATAAATATTTCAATAAATACCCAAAATTACTAATTAACTAATCAATCAATCAATCAATTCTCCAATAGCCCAGCCCAGCCTAGCCTGGCCCGGCCCAGCCCAGCCTGATCCATACCGAAATAAATTCGATTATTGTATATGTACAAGAAAAATCAATTTTTCACTAGTGACATCTATTGGTAAAATGTTACACTAGTTTCTAGTTTTCCTTTTTAAATTTCTATCCATCACCAACACCTTTTCTTAAATCTCTTCTACAATACTCTGGAGATGACCAGCCTACCCTGGCCTTGGCTGGATAAGTCTTGTATGCGTACGTGCGTGTGTGTGTGCGTGCGCGCCTATGTGTCCATCACCAACAAGGAAAACATCCCTCATACCCATACCGTGATGAATGCGTGTGTACGCGCGCGTGCTCATATACAAGACTTCTTCTGCAGCGCACCTCTTGAAGAAGTTCTTCTACTTTTTCTTGGTGGACCGTCTCCTTCTGGAGATCATCCCCCTACCACACCCTTATTGAATGGGCCCTGAGGATGGATACATGCCATCACATGTGACTAGGAATGTCTTACCGTGTACAAGACTTCTTTTGCACTTCTTGTAGAAATTCTTGTAGGACCTTCTGGAGACCCCCCTATTGGATGGTCTCTGCTGATGGTATGTGCCATCAGAAGCGCCATCGTGTCACGGTATCACCCCAAGATAACTACTAATGCTTTGGCCCTCTGTAAAACCCTGCATGTACAATATGAACACTGTGTCTCTAATAGTTTGTCTGTAACGGACATTTTTGGAATATTAGGTGTTCGACCACATGTTGCAGTCCAACGCTTAATAAGTGACTATATTAATGCTTTGGCCCTCTGTAAATCACCGCAATGTCCTATCTTTAACCGTTTAGGAGATCAAGTAAAATGAAGAATAATAAATATTTAAAAATTTGATATATAAACATTTTATTCGTTTGTACCTTTATCAACCCTTGAGAGTAGGCTTATAGAACTTATTTTATGTAAAATGAGTTGCTAAATCCACTGGTGAAAACCGCAATGTCGTATCTAAAACCGTTTAGGAGATCGAGTAAAATGGAGAATAATAGATATTTAAATATGTGGTATATAAACATTTTATCCGTTTGTACCTTTATCAACTCTTGGGAGTAGACTTATAGAACTTATTTTGTTGTAAAATGAGGTGCTGTATCCACAGGTGAAAACCGCAATGTCCTATCTTTAACCGTTTAGGAGATAGAGTAAAATGGAGAATAATAGATATTTAAAAATGTGATATATAAACATTTTATTCGTTTGTACGTTTATTAACTCTTGAGAGTAGACTTATAGAACTTATTTTATGTAAAATGAGGTGCTGAATCCACTGGTGAAAAACGCAATGTCCTATCTTTAACCGTTTAGGAGATCGAGTAAAATGGAGAATAATAGATATTTAAATTGTGATATATAAAAATTTTATTCGTTTGTACCTTCATCAACTTTTGAGAGTAGACTTATAGGACTTATTCTATGTAAAATGAGGTGCTGAATCCACTGGTGAAAACCGCAATGTCCTATCTTTAACCGTTTAGGAGATCGGGTAAAATGAAGAATAATAAATATTTAAAAATTTGATATATAAACATTTTATACGTTTGTACTTTTATCAACTCTTGAGAGTCGACTTATAGGACTTATTTTATGTAAAATGAGATGCTCAATCTACTGGTAAAGACCACAATGTCCTATCTGAAACCGTTTAGGAGATCGAGTAAAATGGAGAATAATAGATATTTAAAAATGTGATATATAAACATTTTATTCGTTTGTACCTTTATCAACTCTTGAGAGTCGACTTATAAGACTTATATTATGTAAAATGAGGTGCTGAATCCACTGGTGAAAACCGCAATGTCCTATCTTTAACCGTTTAGGAGATCGAGTAAAATGGAGAATAATAAATATTTAAAAATTTGATATATAAACATTTTATACGTTTGTACCTTTATCAACTCTTGAGGTTCGACTTATAGGACTTATTTTATGTAAAATGAGATGCTCAATCTACTGGTGAAAACCACAATGTCCTATCTTAAACCGTTTAGGAGATCGAGTAAAATGGAGAATAATAAATATTTAAAAATGTGTTATATAAACATTTTAATCGTTTGTACCTTTATCAACTCTTGAGAGTCGACTTATAGGACATATTCTATGTAAAATGAGGTGCTGAATCCACTGGTGAAAACCGCAATGTTCTATCTTTAACCGTTCAGGAGATCGAGTAAAATGGAGAATAATAGATATTTAAATTGTGATATATAAAAATTTTATTCTTTTGTACCTTTATCAACTCTTGAGAGTAGACTTATAGGACTTATTTTATGTAAAGTGGAGAATAATAAATATTTAAAATTGTGATATATAAAAATTTTATTCGTTTGTACCTTTATCAACTCTTGAGAGTCGACTTATAGAAATTATATTATGTAAAATAAGGTGCTGAATATACTGGTGAAAACCGCAATGTCCTATCTTTAACCGTTTAGGAGATCGAGTAAAATGGAGATTAATAAATATTTAAAATTGTGATATATAAAAATTTTATTCGTTTGTACCTTTATCAACTCTTGAGAGTCGACTTATAGAACTTATATTATGTAAAATGAGGTGCTGAATCCACTGGTGAAAACCGCAATGTCCTATCTTTAACCGTTTAGGAGATCGAGTAAAATGAAGAATAATAAATATTTAAAAATTTGATACATAAACATTTTATACGTTTGTACCTTTATCAACTCTTGAGGGTCGATTTATAGGACTTATTTTATGTAAAATGAGATGCTCAATCTACTGGTGAAAACCACAATGTCCTATCTTAAACCGTTTAGGAGATCGAGTAAAATGGAGAATAATAGATATTTAAAAATGTGATATATAAACATTTTATACGTTTGTACCTTTATCAACTCTTGAGAGTCGACTTATAGGACTTATATTATGTAAAATGTGGTGCTGAATCCACTGGTGAAAACCGCAATGTTCTACCTTTAACCGTTCAGGAGATCGAGTAAAATGGAGAATAACATATATTTAAATTGTGATATATAAAAATTTTATTCTTTTGTACCTTCATCAACTCTTGAGAGTTGACTTATAAAACTTACTTTAAGTAAAATGAGGTGCTGAATCCTCTAGTGAAAATTGCAATGTCCTATCTTTAACCGTTCAGGAGATCGAGTAAAATGGAGAATAATAGATATTTAAATTGTGATATATAAAAATTTTATTCATTTTGTACCTTTATAGGACTTATTTTATGTAAAATGAGATGCTCAATCTACTGGTGAAAACCACAATGTCCTATCTTAAACCGTTTAGGAGATCGAGTAAAATGAAGAATAATAGATATTTAAAAATGTGTTATATAAACATTTTATTCGTTTGTACCTTTATCAACTCTTTAGAGTCGATTTATAAAACTTATATTATGTAAAATGAGGTGCTGAATCCACTGGTGAAAACCGCAATGTCCTATCTTTAACCGTTTAGGAGATCGAGTAAAATGAAGAATAATAAATATTTAAAAATTTGATATATAAACATTTTATACGTTTGTACCTTTATCAACTCTTGAGGGTCGACTTATAGGACTTATTTTATGTAAAATGAGATGCTCAATCTACTGGTGAAAACCACAATGTCCTATCTTAAACCGTTTAGGAGATTGAGTAAAATGGAGAATAATAGATATTTAAAAATGTGATATATAAACATTTTATTCGTTTGTACCTTTATCAACTCTTGAGGTTCGACTTATAGGACTTATTTTATGTAAAATGAGATGCTCAATCTACTGGTGAAAACCACAATGTCCTATCTTAAACCGTTTAGGAGATCGAGTAAAATGGAGAATAATAAATATTTAAAAATGTGTTATATAAACATTTTAATCGTTTGTACCTTTATCAACTCTTGAGAGTCGACTTATAGGACATATTCTATGTAAAATGAGGTGCTGAATCCACTGGTGAAAACCGCAATGTTCTATCTTTAACCGTTCAGGAGATCGAGTAAAATGGAGAATAATAGATATTTAAATTGTGATATATAAAAATTTTATTCTTTTGTACCTTTATCAACTCTTGAGAGTAGACTTATAGGACTTATTTTATGTAAAGTGGAGAATAATAAATATTTAAAATTGTGATATATAAAAATTTTATTCGTTTGTACCTTTATCAACTCTTGAGAGTCGACTTATAGAAATTATATTATGTAAAATAAGGTGCTGAATATACTGGTGAAAACCGCAATGTCCTATCTTTAACCGTTTAGGAGATCGAGTAAAATGGAGATTAATAAATATTTAAAATTGTGATATATAAAAATTTTATTCGTTTGTACCTTTATCAACTCTTGAGAGTCGACTTATAGAACTTATATTATGTAAAATGAGGTGCTGAATCCACTGGTGAAAACCGCAATGTCCTATCTTTAACCGTTTAGGAGATCGAGTAAAATGAAGAATAATAAATATTTAAAAATTTGATACATAAACATTTTATACGTTTGTACCTTTATCAACTCTTGAGGGTCGATTTATAGGACTTATTTTATGTAAAATGAGATGCTCAATCTACTGGTGAAAACCACAATGTCCTATCTTAAACCGTTTAGGAGATCGAGTAAAATGGAGAATAATAGATATTTAAAAATGTGATATATAAACATTTTATACGTTTGTACCTTTATCAACTCTTGAGAGTCGACTTATAGGACTTATATTATGTAAAATGTGGTGCTGAATCCACTGGTGAAAACCGCAATGTTCTACCTTTAACCGTTCAGGAGATCGAGTAAAATGGAGAATAACATATATTTAAATTGTGATATATAAAAATTTTATTCTTTTGTACCTTCATCAACTCTTGAGAGTTGACTTATAAAACTTACTTTAAGTAAAATGAGGTGCTGAATCCTCTAGTGAAAATTGCAATGTCCTATCTTTAACCGTTCAGGAGATCGAGTAAAATGGAGAATAATAGATATTTAAATTGTGATATATAAAAATTTTATTCATTTTGTACCTTTATAGGACTTATTTTATGTAAAATGAGATGCTCAATCTACTGGTGAAAACCACAATGTCCTATCTTAAACCGTTTAGGAGATCGAGTAAAATGAAGAATAATAGATATTTAAAAATGTGTTATATAAACATTTTATTCGTTTGTACCTTTATCAACTCTTTAGAGTCGATTTATAAAACTTATATTATGTAAAATGAGGTGCTGAATCCACTGGTGAAAACCGCAATGTCCTATCTTTAACCGTTTAGGAGATCGAGTAAAATGAAGAATAATAAATATTTAAAAATTTGATATATAAACATTTTATACGTTTGTACCTTTATCAACTCTTGAGGGTCGACTTATAAAACTTATTTTATGTAAAATGAGATGCTCAATCTACTGGTGAAAACCACAATGTCCTATCTTAAACCGTTTAGGAGATTGAGTAAAATGGAGAATAATAGATATTTAAAAATGTGATATATAAACATTTTATTCGTTTGTACCTTTATCAACTCTTGAGAGTCGACTTATAAGACTTATATTATGTAAAATGAGGTGCTGAATCCACTGGTGAAAACCGCAATGTTCTACCTTTAACCGTTCAGGAGATCGAGTAAAATGGAGAATAACATATATTTAAATTGTGATATATAAAAATTTTATTCTTTTGTACCTTCATCAACTCTTGAGAGTTGACTTATAAAACTTACTTTAAGTAAAATGAGGTGCTGAATCCTCTAGTGAAAATTGCAATGTCCTATCTTTAACCGTTCAGGAGATCGAGTAAAATGGAGAATAATAGATATTTAAATTGTGATATATAAAAATTTTATTCATTTTGTACCTTTATAGGACTTATTTTATGTAAAATGAGATGCTCAATCTACTGGTGAAAACCACAATGTCCTATCTTAAACCGTTTAGGAGATTGAGTAAAATGGAGAATAATAGATATTTAAAAATGTGATATATAAACATTTTATTCGTTTGTACCTTTATCAACTCTTGAGAGTCGACTTATAAGACTTATATTATGTAAAATGAGGTGCTGAATCCACTGGTGAAAACCGCAATGTCCTATCTTTAACCGTTTAGGAGATCGAGTAAAATGGAGAATAATAAATATTTAAAAATTTGATATATAAACATTTTATACCTTTGTACCTTTATCAACTCTTGAGGGTCGACTTATAGGACTTATTTTATGTAAAATGAGATGCTCAATCTACTGGTGAAAACCACAATGTCCTATCTTAAACCGTTTAGGAGATCGAGTAAAATGGAGAATAATAGATATTTAAAAATGTGTTATATAAACATTTTAATCGTTTGTACCTTTATCAACTCTTGAGAGTCGACTTATAAAACTTACTTTAAGTAAAATGAGGTGCTAAATCCTCTAGTGAAAATTGCAATGTCCTATCTTTAACCGTTCAGGAGATCGAGTAAAATGGAGAATAATAGTTATTTAAAATTGTGATATATAAAAATTTTATTCTTTTGTACCTTTATCAACTCTTGAGAGTAGACTTATAGGACTTATTCTATGTAAAATGAGGTGCTGAATCCACGGGTGAAAAACGCAATGTCCTATCTTTAACCGTTTAGGAGATCGAGTAAAATGAAGAATAATAAATATTTAAAAATTTGATATATAAACATTTTATACGTTTGTCCCTTTATCAACTCTTGAGGGTCGACTTATAGGACTTATTTTATGTAAAATGAGATGCTCAATCTACTGGTGAAAACCACAATGTCCTATCTTAAACCGTTTAGGAGATCGAGTAAAATGAAGAATAATAGATATTTAAAAATGTGATATATAAACATTTTATTCGTTTGTACCTTTATCAACTCTTGAGAGTCGACTTATATGACTTATATTATGTAAAATGAGGTGCTGAATCCACTGGTGAAAACCGCAATGTTCTACCTTTAACCGTTCAGGAGATCGAGTAAAATGGAGAATAATAGATATTTAAATTGTGATATATAAAAATTTTATCCTTTTGTACCTTTATCAACTCTTGAGAGTTGACTTATAAAACTTACTTTAAGTAAAATGAGGTGCTGAATCCTCTAGTGAAAATTGCAATGTCCTATCTTTAACCGTTCAGGAGATCGAGTAAAATGGAGAATAATAGATATTTAAATTGTGATATATAAAAATTTTATTCATTTTGTACCTTTATCAACTCTTGAGAGTAGACTTATAGGACTTATTTTATGTAAAATGAGATGCTCAATCTACTGGTGAAAACCACAATGTCCTATCTTAAACCGTTTAGGAGATCGAGTAAAATGAAGAATAATAGATATTTAAAAATGTGTTATATAAACATTTTATTCGTTTGTACCTTTATCAACTCTTGAGAGTCGACTTATAAAACTTATATTATGTAAAATAAGGTGCTGAATCCACTGGTGAAAACCGCAATGTCCTATCTTTAACCGTTTAGGAGATCGGGTAAAATGAAGAATAATAAATATTTAAAAATTTGATATATAAACATTTTATACGTTTGTACTTTTATCAACTCTTGAGAGTCGACTTATAGGACTTATTTTATGTAAAATGAGATGCTCAATCTACTGGTAAAGACCACAATGTCCTATCTGAAACCGTTTAGGAGATCGAGTAAAATGGAGAATAATAGATATTTAAAAATGTGATATATAAACATTTTATTCGTTTGTACCTTTATCAACTCTTGAGAGTCGACTTATAAGACTTATATTATGTAAAATGAGGTGCTGAATCCACTGGTGAAAACCGCAATGTCCTATCTTTAACCGTTTAGGAGATCGAGTAAAATGGAGAATAATAAATATTTAAAAATTTGATATATAAACATTTTATACGTTTGTACCTTTATCAACTCTTGAGGTTCGACTTATAGGACTTATTTTATGTAAAATGAGATGCTCAATCTACTGGTGAAAACCACAATGTCCTATCTTAAACCGTTTAGGAGATCGAGTAAGATGGAGAATAATAAATATTTAAAAATGTGTTATATAAACATTTTAATCGTTTGTACCTTTATCAACTCTTGAGAGTCGACTTATAGGACATATTCTATGTAAAATGAGGTGCTGAATCCACTGGTGAAAACCGCAATGTTCTATCTTTAACCGTTCAGGAGATCGAGTAAAATGGAGAATAATAGATATTTAAATTGTGATATATAAAAATTTTATTCTTTTGTACCTTTATCAACTCTTGAGAGTAGACTTATAGGACTTATTTTATGTAAAGTGGAGAATAATAAATATTTAAAATTGTGATATATAAAAATTTTATTCGTTTGTACCTTTATCAACTCTTGAGAGTCGACTTATAGAACTTATATTATGTAAAATAAGGTGCTGAATATACTGGTGAAAACCGCAATGTCCTATCTTTAACCGTTTAGGAGATCGAGTAAAATGGAGATTAATAAATATTTAAAATTGTGATATATAAAAATTTTATTCGTTTGTACCTTTATCAACTCTTGAGAGTCGACTTATAGAACTTATATTATGTAAAATGAGGTGCTGAATCCACTGGTGAAAACCGCAATGTCCTATCTTTAACCGTTTAGGAGATCGAGTAAAATGAAGAATAATAAATATTTAAAAATTTGATATATAAACATTTTATACGTTTGTACCTTTATCAACTCTTGAGGGTCGATTTATAGGACTTATTTTATGTAAAATGAGATGCTCAATCTACTGGTGAAAACCACAATGTCCTATCTTAAACCGTTTAGGAGATCGAGTAAAATGGAGAATAATAGATATTTAAAAATGTGATATATAAACATTTTATACGTTTGTACCTTTATCAACTCTTGAGAGTCGACTTATAGGACTTATATTATGTAAAATGTGGTGCTGAATCCACTGGTGAAAACCGCAATGTTCTACCTTTAACCGTTCAGGAGATCGAGTAAAATGGAGAATAACATATATTTAAATTGTGATATATAAAAATTTTATTCTTTTGTACCTTCATCAACTCTTGAGAGTTGACTTATAAAACTTACTTTAAGTAAAATGAGGTGCTGAATCCTCTAGTGAAAATTGCAATGTCCTATCTTTAACCGTTCAGGAGATCGAGTAAAATGGAGAATAATAGATATTTAAATTGTGATATATAAAAATTTTATTCATTTTGTACCTTTATAGGACTTATTTTATGTAAAATGAGATGCTCAATCTACTGGTGAAAACCACAATGTCCTATCTTAAACCGTTTAGGAGATCGAGTAAAATGAAGAATAATAGATATTTAAAAATGTGTTATATAAACATTTTATTCGTTTGTACCTTTATCAACTCTTTAGAGTCGATTTATAAAACTTATATTATGTAAAATGAGGTGCTGAATCCACTGGTGAAAACCGCAATGTCCTATCTTTAACCGTTTAGGAGATCGAGTAAAATGAAGAATAATAAATATTTAAAAATTTGATATATAAACATTTTATACGTTTGTACCTTTATCAACTCTTGAGGGTCGACTTATAGGACTTATTTTATGTAAAATGAGATGCTCAATCTACTGGTGAAAACCACAATGTCCTATCTTAAACCGTTTAGGAGATTGAGTAAAATGGAGAATAATAGATATTTAAAAATGTGATATATAAACATTTTATTCGTTTGTACCTTTATCAACTCTTGAGAGTCGACTTATAAGACTTATATTATGTAAAATGAGGTGCTGAATCCACTGGTGAAAACCGCAATGTTCTACCTTTAACCGTTCAGGAGATCGAGTAAAATGGAGAATAACATATATTTAAATTGTGATATATAAAAATTTTATTCTTTTGTACCTTCATCAACTCTTGAGAGTTGACTTATAAAACTTACTTTAAGTAAAATGAGGTGCTGAATCCTCTAGTGAAAATTGCAATGTCCTATCTTTAACCGTTCAGGAGATCGAGTAAAATGGAGAATAATAGATATTTAAATTGTGATATATAAAAATTTTATTCATTTTGTACCTTTATAGGACTTATTTTATGTAAAATGAGATGCTCAATCTACTGGTGAAAACCACAATGTCCTATCTTAAACCGTTTAGGAGATTGAGTAAAATGGAGAATAATAGATATTTAAAAATGTGATATATAAACATTTTATTCGTTTGTACCTTTATCAACTCTTGAGAGTCGACTTATAAGACTTATATTATGTAAAATGAGGTGCTGAATCCACTGGTGAAAACCGCAATGTCCTATCTTTAACCGTTTAGGAGATCGAGTAAAATGGAGAATAATAAATATTTAAAAATTTGATATATAAACATTTTATACCTTTGTACCTTTATCAACTCTTGAGGGTCGACTTATAGGACTTATTTTATGTAAAATGAGATGCTCAATCTACTGGTGAAAACCACAATGTCCTATCTTAAACCGTTTAGGAGATCGAGTAAAATGGAGAATAATAGATATTTAAAAATGTGTTATATAAACATTTTAATCGTTTGTACCTTTATCAACTCTTGAGAGTCGACTTATAGGACATATTCTATGTAAAATGAGGTGCTGAATCCACTGGTGAAAACCGCAATGTTCTATCTTTAACCGTTCAGGAGATCGAGTAAAATGGAGAATAATAGATATTTAAATTGTGATATATAAAAATTTTATTCTTTTGTACCTTTATCAACTCTTGAGAGTAGACTTATAGGACTTATTTTATGTAAAATGGAGAATAATAAATATTTAAAATTGTGATATATAAAAATTTTATTCGTTTGTACCTTTATCAACTCTTGAGAGTCGACTTATAGAACTTATATTATGTAAAATGAGGAGCTGAATCCACTGGTGAAAACCGCAATGTCCTATCTTTAACCGTTTAGGAGATCGAGTAAAATGAAGAATAATAAATATTTAAAAATTTGATATATAAACATTTTATTCGTTTGTACCTTTATCAACCCTTGAGAGTAGACTTATAGAACTTATTTTATGTAAAATGAGTTGCTAAATCCACTGGTGAAAACCGCAATGTCGTATCTATATCCGTTTAGGAGATCGAGTAAAATGGAGAATAATAGATATTTAAATATGTGGTATATAAACATTTTATCCGTTTGTACCTTTATCAACTCTTGGGAGTAGACTTATAGAACTTATTTTGTTGTAAAATGAGGTGCTGTATCCACAGGTGAAAACCGCAATGTCCTATCTTTAACCGTTTAGGAGATAGAGTAAAATGGAGAATAATAGATATTTAAAAATGTGATATATAAACATTTTATTCGTTTGTACGTTTATTAACTCTTGAGAGTAGACTTATAGAACTTATTTTATGTAAAATGAGGTGCTGAATCCACTGGTGAAAAACGCAATGTCCTATCTTTAACCGTTTAGGAGATCGAGTAAAATGGAGAATAATAGATATTTAAATTGTGATATATAAAAATTTTATTCGTTTGTACCTTTATCAACTTTTGAGAGTAGACTTATAGGACTTATTCTATGTAAAATGAGGTGCTGAATCGACGGGTGAAAACCGCAATGTCCTATCTTTAACCGTTTAGGAGATAGAGTAAAATGGAGAATAATAGATATTTAAAAATGTGATATATAAATATTTTATTCGTTTGTACGTTTATTAACTCTTGAGAGTAGACTTATAGAACTTATTTTATGTAAAATGAGGTGCTGAATCCACTGGTGAAAACCACAATGTCCTATCTTAAACCGCTTAGGAGATCGAGTAAAATGAAGAATAATAGATATTTAAAAATGTGTTATATAAACATTTTATTCGTTTGTACCTTTATCAACTCTTGAGAGTCGACTTATAAGACTTATATTATGTAAAATGAGGTGCTGAATCCACTGGTGAAAACCGCAATGTTCTACCTTTAACCGTTCAGGAGATCGAGTAAAATGGAGAATAATAGATATTTAAATTGTGATATATAAAAATTTTATTCATTTTGTACCTTTATAGGACTTATTTTATGTAAAA
Source organism: Silvanus unidentatus (assembly GCA_963930825.1). Taxonomy (NCBI): domain Eukaryota; kingdom Metazoa; phylum Arthropoda; class Insecta; order Coleoptera; family Silvanidae; genus Silvanus; species Silvanus unidentatus. The sequence continues at coordinate 5,507,313 of OZ005761.1, read as the reverse complement.
TGAGATGCTCAATCTACTGGTGAAAACCACAATGTCCTATCTTAAACCGCTTAGGAGATCGAGTAAAATGAAGAATAATAGATATTTAAAATTGTGATATATAAAAATTTTATTCGTTTGGACCTTTATCAACTCTTGAGAGTCGACTTATAGAACTTATATTATGTAAAATAAGGTGCTGAATATACTGGTGAAAACCGCAATGTCCTATCTTTAACCGTTTAGGAGATCGAGTAAAATGGAGAATAATAGATATTTAAAATTGTGATATATAAAAATTTTATTCGTTTGTACCTTTATCAACTCTTGAGAGTTGACTTGTAGGTCTTATATTATGTAAAATAAGGTGCTGAATCCACTGGTGAAAACCGCAATGTCCTATCTTTAACCGTTTAGGAGATCGAGTAAAATGGAGAATAATAGATAATTAAAAATTTGATATATAAACATTTTATACGTTTGTACCTTTATCAACTCTTGAGAGTCGACTTATAGGACTTATTTAACATAAAATGAGGTGCTGAATCCACTGGTGAAAACCGCAATGTTCTATCTTTAACCGTTCAGGAGATCGAGTAAAATGGAGAATAATAGATATTTAAAATTGTGATATATAAAAATTTTATTCTTTTGTACCTTTATCAACTCTTGAGAGTAGACTTATAGGACTTATTCTATGTAAAATGAGGTTCTGAATCCACTGGTGAAAACCGCAATGTTCTATCTTTAACCGTTTAGGAGATCGAGTAAAATGGAGAATAATAGATATTTAATATTGTGATATATAACAATTTTATTCGTTTGTACCTTTATCAACTCTTGAGGGTCGACTTATAGGACTTATATTATGTAAAATGAGGTGCTGAATCCACTGGTGAAAACCGCAATGTTCTACCTTTAACCGTTCAGGAGATCGAGTAAAATGGAGAATAATAGATATTTAAATTGTGATATATAAAAATTTTATTCTTTTGTACCTTTATCAACTCTTGAGAGTTGACTTATAAAACTTACTTTAAGTAAAATGAGGTGCTAAATCCTCTAGTGAAAATTGCAATGTCCTATCTTTAACCGTTCAGGAGATCGAGTAAAATGAAGAATAATAGTTATTTAAAATTGTGATATATAAAAATTTTATTCTTTTGTACCTTTATCAACTCTTGAGAGTAGACTTATAGGACTTATTCTATGTAAAATGAGGTGCTGAATCCACGGGTGAAAAACGCAATGTCCTATCTTTAACCGTTTAGGAGATCGAGTAAAATGAAGAATAATAAATATTTAAAAATTTGATATATAAACATTTTATACGTTTGTACCTTTATCAACTCTTGAGGGTCGACTTATAGGACTTATTTTATGTAAAATGAGATGCTCAATCTACTGGTGAAAACCACAATGTCCTATCTTAAACCGTTTAGGAGATCGAGTAAAATGAAGAATAATAGATATTTAAAAATGTGATATATAAACATTTTATTCGTTTGTACCTTTATCAACTCTTGAGAGTCGACTTATATGACTTATATTATGTAAAATGAGGTGCTGAATCCACTGGTGAAAACCGCAATGTTCTACCTTTAACCGTTCAGGAGATCGAGTAAAATGGAGAATAATAGATATTTAAATTGTGATATATAAAAATTTTATTCTTTTGTACCTTTATCAACTCTTGAGAGTTGACTTATAAAACTTACTTTAAGTAAAATGAGGTGCTGAATCCTCTAGTGAAAATTGCAATGTCCTATCTTTAACCGTTCAGGAGATCGAGTAAAATGGAGAATAATAGATATTTAAATTGTGATATATAAAAATTTTATTCATTTTGTACCTTTATCAACTCTTGAGAGTAGACTTATAGGACTTATTTTATGTAAAATGAGATGCTCAATCTACTGGTGAAAACCACAATGTCCTATCTTAAACCGTTTAGGAGATCGAGTAAAATGAAGAATAATAGATATTTAAAAATGTGTTATATAAACATTTTATTCGTTTGTACCTTTATCAACTCTTGAGAGTCGACTTATAAAACTTATATTATGTAAAATAAGGTGCTGAATCCACTGGTGAAAACCGCAATGTCCTATCTTTAACCGTTTAGGAGATCGAGTAAAATGAAGAATAATAAATATTTAAAAATTTGATATATAAACATTTTATACGTTTGTACTTTTATCAACTCTTGAGAGTCGACTTATAGGACTTATTTTATGTAAAATGAGATGCTCAATCTACTGGTGAAGACCACAATGTCCTATCTGAAACCGTTTAGGAGATCGAGTAAAATGGAGAATAATAGATATTTAAAAATGTGATATATAAACATTTTATTCGTTTGTACCTTTATCAACTCTTGAGAGTCGACTTATAAGACTTATATTATGTAAAATGAGGTGCTGAATCCACTGGTGAAAACCGCAATGTCCTATCTTTAACCGTTTAGGAGATCGAGTAAAATGGAGAATAATAAATATTTAAAAATTTGATATATAAACATTTTATACGTTTGTACCTTTATCAACTCTTGAGGTTCGACTTATAGGACTTATTTTATGTAAAATGAGATGCTCAATCTACTGGTGAAAACCACAATGTCCTATCTTAAACCGTTTAGGAGATCGAGTAAAATGGAGAATAATAGATATTTAAAAATGTGTTATATAAACATTTTAATCGTTTGTACCTTTATCAACTCTTGAGAGTCGACTTATAGGACATATTCTATGTAAAATGAGGTGCTGAATCCACTGGTGAAAACCACAATGTTCTATCTTTAACCGTTCAGGAGATCGAGTAATATGGAGAATAATAGATATTTAAATTGTGATATATAAAAATTTTATTCTTTTGTACCTTTATCAACTCTTGAGAGTAGACTTATAGGACTTATTTTATGTAAAATGGAGAATAATAAATATTTAAAATTGTGATATATAAAAATTTTATTCGTTTGTACCTTTATCAACTCTTGAGAGTCGACTTATAGAACTTATATTATGTAAAATAAGGTGCTGAATATACTGGTGAAAACCGCAATGTCCTATCTTTAACCGTTTAGGAGATCGAGTAAAATGGAGATTAATAAATATTTAAAATTGTGATATATAAAAATTTTATTCGTTTGTACCTTTATCAACTCTTGAGAGTCGACTTATAGAACTTATATTATGTAAAATGAGGTGCTGAATCCACTGGTGAAAACCGCAATGTCCTATCTTTAACCGTTTAGGAGATCGAGTAAAATGAAGAATAATAAAGATTTAAAAATTTGATATATAAACATTTTATACGTTTGTACCTTTATCAACTCTTGAGGGTCGATTTATAGGACTTATTTTATGTAAAATGAGATGCTCAATCTACTGGTGAAAACCACAATGTCCTATCTTAAACCGTTTAGGAGATCGAGTAAAATGGAGAATAATAGATATTTAAAAATGTGATATATAAACATTTTATACGTTTGTACCTTTATCAACTCTTGAGAGTCGACTTATAGGACTTATATTATGTAAAATGAGGTGCTGAATCCACTGGTGAAAACCGCAATGTTCTACCTTTAACCGTTCAGGAGATCGAGTAAAATGGAGAATAACATATATTTAAATTGTGATATATAAAAATTTTATTCTTTTGTACCTTCATCAACTCTTGAGAGTTGACTTATAAAACTTACTTTAAGTAAAATGAGGTGCTGAATCCTCTAGTGAAAATTGCAATGTCCTATCTTTAACCGTTCAGGAGATCGAGTAAAATGGAGAATAATAGATATTTAAATTGTGATATATAAAAATTTTATTCATTTTGTACCTTTATAGGACTTATTTTATGTAAAATGTGATGCTCAATCTACTGGTGAAAACCACAATGTCCTATCTTAAACCGTTTAGGAGATCGAGTAAAATGAAGAATAATAGATATTTAAAAATGTGTTATATAAACATTTTATTCGTTTGTACCTTTATCAACTCTTTAGAGTCGACTTATAAGACTTATATTATGTAAAATGAGGTGCTCAATCTACTGGTGAAGACCACAATGTCCTATCTGAAACCGTTTAGGAGATCGAGTAAAATGGAGAATAATAGATATTTAAATTGTGATATATAAAAATTTTATTCATTTTGTACCTTTATCACCTCTTGAGAGTAGACTTATAGGACTTATTTTATGTAAAATGAGATGCTCAATCTACTGGTGAAAACCACAATGTCCTATCTTTAACCGTTCAGGAGATCGAGTAAAATGGAGAATAATAGATATTTAAATTGTGATATATAAAAATTTTATTCATTTTGTACCTTTATCACCTCTTGAGAGTAGACTTATAGGACTTATTTTATGTAAAATGAGATGCTCAATCTACTGGTGAAGACCACAATGTCCTATCTGAAACCGTTTAGGAGATCGAGTAAAATGGAGAATATTAGATATTTAAAAATGTGATATATAAACATTTTATTCGTTTGTACCTTTATCAACTCTTGAGAGTCGACTTATAAGACTTATATTATGTAAAATGAGGTGCTGAATCCACTGGTGAAAACCGCAATGTCCTATCTTTAACCGTTTAGGAGATCGAGTAAAATGGAGAATAATAGATATTTAAAATTGTGATATATAAAAATTTTATTCGTTTGTACCTTTATCAACTCTTGAGAGTTGACTTGTAGGACTTATATTATGTAAAATAAGGTGCTGAATCCACTGGTGAAAACCGCAATGTCATATCTTTAACCGTTTAGGAGATCGAGTAAAATGGAGATTAATAAATATTTAAAATTGTGATATATAAAAATTTTATTCGTTTGTACCTTTATCAACTCTTGAGAGTCGACTTATAGAACTTATATTATGTAAAATAAGGTGCTGAATCCACTGGTGAAAACCGCAATGTCCTATCTTTAACCGTTTAGGAGATCGAGTAATATGGAGAATAATAGATATTTAAATTGTGATATATAAAAATTTTATTCTTTTTGTACCTTTATCAACTCTTGAGAGTATACTTGTAGGACTTATTTTATGTAAAATGAGATGCTCAATCTACTGGTGAAAACCACAATGTCCTATCTTAAACCGTTTAGGAGATCGAGTAAAATGAAGAATAATAGATATTTAAAAATGTGTTATATAAACATTTTATTCGTTTGTACCTTTATCAACTCTTAAGAGTCGACTTATAAGACTTATATTATGTAAAATGAGGTGCTGAATCCACTGGTGAAAACCGCAATGTCCTATCTTTAACCGTTTAGGAGATCGAGTAAAATGAAGAATAATAAATATTTAAAAATTTGATATATAAACATTTTATAAGTTTGTACCTTTATCAACTCTTGAGGGTCGACTTATAGGACTTATTTTATGTAAAATGAGATGCTCAATCTACTGGTGAAAACCACAATGTCCTATCTTAAACCGTTTAGGAGATTGAGTAAAATGGAGAATAATAGATATTTAAAAATGTGATATATAAACATTTTATTCGTTTGTACCTTTATCAACTCTTGAGAGTCGACTTATAAGACTTATATTATGTAAAATGAGGTGCTGAATCCACTGGTGAAAACCGCAATGTTCTACCTTTAACCGTTCAGGAGATCGAGTAAAATGGAGAATAATTGATATTTAAATTGTGATATATAAAAATTTTATTCTTTTGTACCTTTATCAACTCTTGAGAGTTGACTTATAAAACTTACTTTAAGTAAAATGAGGTGCTGAATCCTCTAGTGAAAATTGCAATGTCCTATCTTTAACCGTTCAGGAGATCGAGTAAAATGGAGAATAATAGATATTTAAATTGTGATATATAAAAATTTTATTCTTTTTGTACCTTTATCAACTCTTGAGAGTATACTTGTAGGACTTATTTTATGTAAAATGAGATGCTCAATCTACTGGTGAAAACCGCAATGTCCTATCTTTAACCGTTTAGGAGATCGAGTAAAATGGAGAATAATAGATATTTAAAATTGTGATATATAAAAATTTTATTCGTTTGTACCTTTATCAACTCTTGAGAGTTGACTTGTAGGACTTATATTATGTAAAATAAGGTGCTGAATCCACTGGTGAAAACCGCAATGTCATATCTTTAACCGTTTAGGAGATCGAGTAAAATGGAGATTAATAAATATTTAAAATTGTGATATATAAAAATTTTATTCGTTTGTACCTTTATCAACTCTTGAGAGTCGACTTATAGAACTTATATTATGTAAAATAAGGTGCTGAATCCACTGGTAAAAACCGCAATGTCCTATCTTTAACCGTTTAGGAGATCGAGTAATATGGAGAATAATAGATATTTAAATTGTGATATATAAAAATTTTATTCATTTTGTACCTTTATCAACTCTTGAGAGTATACTTGTAGGACTTATTTTATGTAAAATGAGATGCTCAATCTACTGGTGAAAACCACAATGTCCTATCTTAAACCGTTTAGGAGATCGAGTAAAATGAAGAATAATAGATATTTAAAAATGTGTTATATAAACATTTTATTCGTTTGTACCTTTATCAACTCTTGAGAGTCGACTTATAAGACTTATATTATGTAAAATGAGGTGCTGAATCCACTGGTGAAAACCGCAATGTCCTATCTTTAACCGTTTAGGAGATCGAGTAAAATGAAGAATAATAAATATTTAAAAATTTGATATATAAACATTTTATAAGTTTGTACCTTTATCAACTCTTGAGGGTCGACTTATAGGACTTATTTTATGTAAAATGAGATGCTCAATCTACTGGTGAAAACCACAATGTCCTATCTTAAACCGTTTAGGAGATTGAGTAAAATGGAGAATAATAGATATTTAAAAATGTGATATATAAACATTTTATTCGTTTGTACCTTTATCAACTCTTGAGAGTCGACTTATAAGACTTATATTATGTAAAATGAGGTGCTGAATCCACTGGTGAAAACCGCAATGTTCTACCTTTAACCGTTCAGGAGATCGAGTAAAATGGAGAATAATTGATATTTAAATTGTGATATATAAAAATTTTATTCTTTTGTACCTTTATCAACTCTTGAGAGTTGACTTATAAAACTTACTTTAAGTAAAATGAGGTGCTGAATCCTCTAGTGAAAATTGCAATGTCCTATCTTTAACCGTTCAGGAGATCGAGTAAAATGGAGAATAATAGATATTTAAATTGTGATATATAAAAATTTTATTCTTTTTGTACCTTTATCAACTCTTGAGAGTATACTTGTAGGACTTATTTTATGTAAAATGAGATGCTCAATCTACTGGTGAAAACCACAATGTCCTATCTTAAACCGTTTAGGAGATCGAGTAAAATGAAGAATAATAGATATTTAAAAATGTGTTATATAAACATTTTATTCGTTTGTACCTTTATCAACTCTTGAGAGTCGACTTATAGGACTTATATTATGTAAAATGAGGTGCTGAATCCACTGGTGAAAACCGCAATGTCCTATCTTTAACCGTTTAGGAGATCGAGTAAAATGAAGAATAATAAATATTTAAAAATTTGATATATAAACATTTTATGAGTTTGTACCTTTATCAACTCTTGAGGGTCGACTTATAGGACTTATTTTATGTAAAATGAGATGCTCAATCTACTGGTGAAAACCACAATGTCCTATCTTAAACCGTTTAGGAGATTGAGTAAAATGGAGAATAATAGATATTTAAAAATGTGATATATAAACATTTTATTCGTTTGTACCTTTATCAACTCTTGAGAGTCGACTTATAAGACTTATATTATGTAAAATGAGGTGCTGAATCCACTGGTGAAAACCGCAATGTTCTACCTTTAACCGTTCAGGAGATCGAGTAAAATGGAGAATAATTGATATTTAAATTGTGATATATAAAAATTTTATTCTTTTGTACCTTTATCAACTCTTGAGAGTTGACTTATAAAACTTACTTTAAGTAAAATGAGGTGCTGAATCCTCTAGTGAAAATTGCAATGTCCTATCTTTAACCGTTAAGGAGATCGAGTAAAATGGAGAATAATAGATATTTAAATTGTGATATATAAAAATTTTATTCATATTTTACCTTTATCAACTCTTGAGAGTAGACTTATAGGACTTATTTTATGTAAAATGAGATGCTCAATCTACTGGTGAAAACCACAATGTCCTATCTTAAACCGTTTAGGAGATCGTGTAAAATGAAGAATAATAGATATTTAAAAATGTGTTATATAAACATTTTATTCGTTTGTACCTTTATCAACTCTTGAGAGTCGACTTATAAAACTTATATTATGTAAAATGAGGTGCTGAATCCACTGGTGAAAACCGCAATGTCCTATCTTTAACCGTTTAGGAGATCGAGTAAAATGAAGAATAATAAATATTTAAAAATTTGATATATAAACATTTTATACGTTTGTACCTTTATCAACTCTTGAGGGTCGACTTATAGGACTTATTTTATGTAAAATGAGATGCTCCATCTACTGGTGAAGACCACAATGTCCTATCTGAAACCGTTTAGGAGATCGAGTAAAATGGAGAATAATAGATATTTAATATTGTGATATATAACAATTTTATTCGTTTGTACCTTTATCAACTCTTGAGGGTCGACTTATAGGACTTATTTTATGTAAAATGAGATGCTCCATCTACTGGTGAAGACCACAATGTCCTATCTGAAACCGTTTAGGAGATCGAGTAAAATGGAGAATAATAGATATTTAATATTGTGATATATAACAATTTTATTCGTTTGTACCTTTATCAACTCTTGAGAGTTGACTTGTAGGACTTATATTATGTAAAATAAGGTGCTGAATCCACTGGTGAAAACCGCAATGTCCTATCTTTAACCGTTTAGGAGATCGAGTAAAATGGAGAATAATAGATAATTAAAAATTTGATATATAAACATTTTATACGTTTGTACCTTTATCAACTCTTGAGAGTCGACTTATAGGACTTATTTAACATAAAATGAGGTGCTGAATCCACTGGTGAAAACCGCAATGTTCTATCTTTAACCGTTCAGGAGATCGAGTAAAATGGAGAATAATAGATATTTAAAATTGTGATATATAAAAATTTTATTCTTTTGTACCTTTATCAACTCTTGAGAGTAGACTTATAGGACTTATTCTATGTAAAATGAGGTTCTGAATCCACTGGTGAAAACCGCAATGTTCTATCTTTAACCGTTTAGGAGATCGAGTAAAATGGAGAATAATAGATATTTAATATTGTGATATATAACAATTTTATTCGTTTGTACCTTTATCAACTCTTGAGGGTCGACTTATAGGACTTATATTATGTAAAATGAGGTGCTGAATCCACTGGTGAAAACCGCAATGTTCTACCTTTAACCGTTCAGGAGATCGAGTAAAATGGAGAATAATAGATATTTAAATTGTGATATATAAAAATTTTATTCTTTTGTACCTTTATCAACTCTTGAGAGTTGACTTATAAAACTTACTTTAAGTAAAATGAGGTGCTAAATCCTCTAGTGAAAATTGCAATGTCCTATCTTTAACCGTTCAGGAGATCGAGTAAAATGGAGAATAATAGATATTTAAAATTGTGATATATAAAAATTTTATTCTTTTGTACCTTTATCAACTCTTGAGAGTAGACTTATAGGACTTATTCTATGTAAGATGAGGTGCTGAATCCACGGGTGAAAAACGCAATGTCCTATCTTTAACCGTTTAGGAGATCGAGTAAAATGAAGAATAATAAATATTTAAAAATTTGATATATAAACATTTTATACGTTTGTACCTTTATCAACTCTTGAGGGTCGACTTATAGGACTTATTTTATGTAAAATGAGATGCTCAATCTACTGGTGAAAACCACAATGTCCTATCTTAAACCGTTTAGGAGATCGAGTAAAATGAAGAATAATAGATATTTAAAAATGTGATATATAAACATTTTATTCGTTTGTACCTTTATCAACTCTTGAGAGTCGACTTATATGACTTATATTATGTAAAATGAGGTGCTGAATCCACTGGTGAAAACCGCAATGTTCTACCTTTAACCGTTCAGGAGATCGAGTAAAATGGAGAATAATAGATATTTAAATTGTGATATATAAAAATTTTATTCTTTTGTACCTTTATCAACTCTTGAGAGTTGACTTATAAAACTTACTTTAAGTAAAATGAGGTGCTGAATCCTCTAGTGAAAATTGCAATGTCCTATCTTTAACCGTTCAGGAGATCGAGTAAAATGGAGAATAATAGATATTTAAATTGTGATATATAAAAATTTTATTCATTTTGTACCTTTATCAACTCTTGAGAGTAGACTTATAGGACTTATTTTATGTAAAATGAGATGCTCATTCTACTGGTGAAAACCACAATGTCCTATCTTAAACCGTTTAGGAGATCGAGTAAAATGAAGAATAATAGATATTTAAAAATGTGTTATATAAACATTTTATTCGTTTGTACCTTTATCAACTCTTGAGAGTCGACTTATAAAACTTATATTATGTAAAATAAGGTGCTGAATCCACTGGTGAAAACCGCAATGTCCTATCTTTAACCGTTTAGGAGATCGAGTAAAATGAAGAATAATAAATATTTAAAAATTTGATATATAAACATTTTATACGTTTGTACTTTTGTCAACTCTTGAGAGTCGACTTATAGGACTTATTTTATGTAAAATGAGATGCTCAATCTACTGGTGAAGACCACAATGTCCTATCTGAAACCGTTTAGGAGATCGAGTAAAATGGAGAATAATAGATATTTAAAAATGTGATATATAAACATTTTATTCGTTTGTACCTTTATCAACTCTTGAGAGTCGACTTATAAGACTTATATTATGTAAAATGAGGTGCTGAATCCACTGGTGAAAACCGCAATGTCCTATCTTTAACCGTTTAGGAGATCGAGTAAAATGGAGAATAATAAATATTTAAAAAATTGATATATAAACATTTTATACTTTTGTACCTTTATCAACTCTTGAGGTTCGACTTATAGGACTTATTTTATGTAAAATGAGATGCTCAATCTACTAGTGAAAACCACAATGTCCTATCTTAAATTGTTTAGGAGATCGAGTAAAATGGAGAATAATAGATATTTAAAAATGTGTTATATATACATTTTAATCGTTTGTACCTTTATCAACTCTTGAGAGTCGACTTATAGGACATATTCTATGTTAAATGAGGTGCTGAATCCACTGGTGAAAACCGCAATGTTCTATCTTTAACCGTTCAGGAGATCGAGTAAAATGGAGAATAATAGATATTTAAATTGTGATATATAAAAATTTTATTCTTTTGTACCTTTATCAACTCTTGAGAGTAGACTTATAGGACTTATTTTATGTAAAATGGAGAATAATAAATATTTAAAATTGTGATATATAAAAATTTTATTCGTTTGTACCTTTATCAACTCTTGAGAGTCGACTTATAGAACTTATATTATGTAAAATAAGGTGCTGAATATACTGGTGAAAACCGCAATGTCCTATCTTTAACCGTTTAGGAGATCGAGTAAAATGGAGATTAATAAATATTTAAAATTGTGATATATAAAAATTTTATTCGTTTGTACCTTTATCAACTCTTGAGAGTCGACTTATAGAACTTATATTATGTAAAATGAGGTGCTGAATCCACTGGTGAAAACCGCAATGTCCTATCTTTAACCGTTTAGGAGATCGAGTAAAATGAAGAATAATAAATATTTAAAAATTTGATATATAAACATTTTATACGTTTGTACCTTTATCAACTCTTGAGGGTCGATTTATAGGACTTATTTTAAGTAAAATGGAGAATAATAAATATTTAAAATTGTGATATATAAAAATTTTATTCGTTTGTACCTTTATCAACTCTTGAGAGTCGACTTATAGAACTTATATTATGTAAAATAAGGTGCTGAATATACTGGTGAAAACCGCAATGTCCTATCTTTAACCGTTTAGGAGATCGAGTAAAATGGAGAATAATAGATATTTAAAATTGTGATATATAAAAATTTTATTCGTTTGTACCTTTATCAACTCTTGAGAGTTGACTTGTAGGACTTATATTATGTAAAATAAGGTGCTGAATCCACTGGTGAAAACCGCAATGTCATATCTTTAACCGTTTAGGAGATCGAGTAAAATGAAGAATAATAGATAATTAAAAATTTGATATATAAACATTTTATACGTTTGTACCTTTATCAACTCTTGAGAGTAGACTTATAGGACATATTCTATGTAAAATTTGGTGCTGAATCCACTGGTGAAAACCACAATGTCCTATCTTAAACCGTTTAGGAGATCGAGTAAAATGGAGAATAATAGATATTTAAAAATGTGATATATAAACATTTTATTCGTTTGTACCTTTATCAGCTCTTGAGAGTCGACTTATAAGACTTATATTATGTAAAATAAGGTGCTGAATCCACTGGTGAAAACCGCAATGTCATATCTTTAACCGTTTAGGAGATCGAGTAAAATGGAGATTAATAAATATTTAAAATTGTGATATATAAAAATTTTATTCGTTTGTACCTTTATCAACTCTTGAGAGTCGACTTATAGAACTTATATTATGTAAAATAAGGTGCTGAATCCACTGGTGAAAACCGCAATGTCCTATCTTTAACCGTTTAGGAGATCGAGTATTATGGAGAATATTAGATATTTAAATTGTGATATATAAAAATTTTATTCTTTTTGTACCTTTATCAACTCTTGAGAGTATACTTGTAGGACTTATTTTATGTAAAATGAGATGCTCAATCTACTGGTGAAAACCACAATGTCCTATCTTAAACCGTTTAGGAGATCGAGTAAAATGAAGAATAATAGATATTTAAAAATGTGTTATATAAACATTTTATTCGTTTGTACCTTTATCAACTCTTGAGAGTCGACTTATAAGACTTATATTATGTAAAATGAGGTGCTGAATCCACTGGTGAAAACCGCAATGTCCTATCTTTAACCGTTTAGGAGATCGAGTAAAATGAAGAATAATAAATATTTAAAAATTAGATATATAAACATTTTATAAGTTTGTACCTTTATCAACTCTTGAGGGTCGACTTATAGGACTTATTTTATGTAAAATGAGATGCTCAATCTACTGGTGAAAACCACAATGTCCTATCTTAAACCGTTTAGGAGATTGAGTAAAATGGAGAATAATAGATATTTAAAAATGTGATATATAAACATTTTATTCGTTTGTACCTTTTTCAACTCTTGCGAATAGACTTATAGGACTTATTTTATGTAAAATAAGGAGCTAAATCCACTGGTGAAAATCGCGATGTCCTATATTTAACCGTTTAGGAGATGGAGTAAAATGCAGAATAATAGATATTTGAAAATGTGATATATAAACATTTTAATCGTTTGTACCTTTATTAACTCTTAAGAGTAGTCTTATAGGACTTATATTATGTAAAATGAGGTGCTGAATCCACTGGTGAAAACCGCAATGTTCTACCTTTAACCGTTCAGGAGATCGAGTAAAATGGAGAATAATAGATATTTAAATTGTGATATATAAAAATTTTATTCTTTTGTACCTTTATCAACTCTTGAGAGTTGACTTATAAAACTTACTTTAAGTAAAATGAGGTGCTAAATCCTCTAGTGAAAATTGCAATGTCCTATCTTTAACCGTTCAGGAGATCGAGTAAAATGGAGAATAATAGATATTTAAAATTGTGATATATAAAAATTTTATTCTTTTGTACCTTTATCAACTCTTGAGAGTAGACTTATAGGACTTATTCTATGTAAGATGAGGTGCTGAATCCACGGGTGAAAAACGCAATGTCCTATCTTTAACCGTTTAGGAGATCGAGTAAAATGAAGAATAATAAATATTTAAAAATTTGATATATAAACATTTTATACGTTTGTACCTTTATCAACTCTTGAGGGTCGACTTATAGGACTTATTTTATGTAAAATGAGATGCTCAATCTACTGGTGAAAACCACAATGTCCTATCTTAAACCGTTTAGGAGATTGAGTAAAATGGAGAATAATAGATATTTAAAAATGTGATATATAAACATTTTATTCGTTTGTACCTTTATCAACCCTTGAGAGTCGACTTATAAGACTTATATTATGTAAAATGAGGTGCTGAATCCACTGGTGAAAACCGCAATGTTCTACCTTTAACCGTTCAGGAGATCGAGTAAAATGGAGAATAATAGATATTTAAATTGTGATATATAAAAATTTTATTCTTTTGTACCTTTATCAACTCTTCAGAGTTGACTTATAAAACTTACTTTAAGTAAAATGAGGTGCTGAATCCTCTAGTGAAAATTGCAATGTCCTATCTTTAACCGTTCAGGAGATCGAGTAAAATGGAGAATAATAGATATTTAAATTGTGATATATAAAAATTTTATTCATTTTGTACCTTTATCAACTCTTGAGAGTAGACTTATAGGACTTATTTTATGTAAAATGAGATGCTCAATCTACTGGTGAAAACCACAATGTCCTATCTTAAACCGTTTAGGAGATCGAGTAAAATGAAGAATAATAGATATTTAAAAATGTGTTATATAAACATTTTATTCGTTTGTACCTTTATCAACTCTTGAGAGTCGACTTATAAAACTTATATTATGTAAAGTGAGGTGCTGAATCCTCTGGTGAAAACCGCAATGTCCTATCTTTAACCGTTTAGGAGATCGAGTAAAATGGAGAATAATAAATATTTAAGAATTTGATATATAAACATTTTATACGTTTGTACTTTTATCAACTCTTGAGGGTCGACTTATAGGACTTATTTTATGTAAAATGAGATGCTCAATCTACTGGTGAAGACCACAATGTCCTATCTGAAACCGTTTAGGAGATCGAGTAAAATGGAGAATAATAGATATTTAAAAATGTGATATATAAACATTTTATTCGTTTGTACCTTTATCAACTCTTGAGAGTCGACTTATAAGACTTATATTATGTAAAATGAGGTGCTGAATCCACTGGTGAAAACCGCAATGTCCTATCTTTAACCGTTTAGGAGATCGAGTAAAATGGAGAATAATAAATATTTAAAAATTTGATATAAAACATTTTATACGTTTGTACTTTTATCAACTCTTGAGGGTCGACTTATAGGACTTATTTTATGTAAAATGAGATGCTCAATCTACTGGTGAAAACCACAATGTCCTATCTTAAACCGTTTAGGAGATCGAGTAAAATGGAGAATAATAGATATTTAAAAATGTGTTATATAAACATTTTAATCGTTTGTACCTTGATCAACTCTTGAGAGTCGACTTATAGGACATATTCTATGTAAAATGAGGTGCTGAATCCACTGGTGAAAACCGCAATGTTCTATCTTTAACCGTTCAGGAGATCGAGTAAAATGGAGAATAATAAATATTTAAATTGTTATATATAAAAATTTTATTCTTTTGTACCTTTATCAACTCTTGAGAGTAGACTTATAGGACTTATTTTATGTAAAATGGAGAATAATAAATATTTAAAATTGTGATATATAAAAATTTTATTCGTTTGTACCTTTATCAACTCTTGAGAGTCGACTTATAGAACTTATATTATGTAAAATAAGGTGCTGAATATACTGGTGAAAACCGCAATGTCCTATCTTTAACCGTTTAGGAGATCGAGTAAAATGGAGAATAATAGATATTTAAAATTGTGATATATAAAAATTTTATTCGTTTGTACCTTTATCAACTCTTGAGAGTTGACTTGTAGGACTTATATTATGTAAAATAAGGTGCTGAATCCACTGGTGAAAACCGCAATGTCATATCTTTAACCGTTTAGGAGATCGAGTAAAATGAAGAATAATAGATAATTAAAAATTTGATATATAAACATTTTATACGTTTGTACCTTTATCAACTCTTGAGAGTAGACTTATAGGACATATTCTATGTAAAATTTGGTGCTGAATCCACTGGTGAAAACCACAATGTCCTATCTTAAACCGTTTAGGAGATCGAGTAAAATGGAGAATAATAGATATTTAAAAATGTGATATATAAACATTTTATTCGTTTGTACCTTTATCAGCTCTTGAGAGTCGACTTATAAGACTTATATTATGTAAAATGAGGTGCTGAATCCACTGGTGAAAACCGCAATGTCCTATCTTTAACCGTTTAGGAGATCGAGTAAAATGGAGATTAATAAATATTTAAAATTGTGATATATAAAAATTTTATTCGTTTGTACCTTTATCAACTCTTGAGAGTCGACTTATAGAACTTATATTATGTAAAATAAGGTGCTGAATCCACTGGTGAAAACCGCAATGTCCTATCTTTAACCGTTTAGGAGATCGAGTATTATGGAGAATAATAGATATTTAAATTGTGATATATAAAAATTTTATTCTTTTTGTACCTTTATCAACTCTTGAGAGTATACTTGTAGGACTTATTTTATGTAAAATAAGATGCTCAATCTACTGGTGAAAACCACAATGTCCTATCTTAAACCGTTTAGGAGATCGAGTAAAATGAAGAATAATAGATATTTAAAAATGTGTTATATAAACATTTTATTCGTTTGTACCTTTATCAACTCTTGAGAGTCGACTTATAAGACTTATATTATGTAAAATGAGGTGCTGAATCCACTGGTGAAAACCGCAATGTCCTATCTTTAACCGTTTAGGAGATCGAGTAAAATGAAGAATAATAAATATTTAAAAATTTGATATATAAACATTTTATAAGTTTGTACCTTTATCAACTCTTGAGGGTCGACTTATAGGACTTATTTTATGTAAAATGAGATGCTCAATCTACTGGTGAAAACCACAATGTCCTATCTTAAACCGTTTAGGAGATTGAGTAAAATGGAGAATAATAGATATTTAAAAATGTGATATATAAACATTTTATTCGTTTGTACCTTTTTCAACTCTTGCGAATAGACTTATAGGACTTATTTTATGTAAAATAAGGAGCTAAATACACTGGTGAAAATCGCGATGTCCTATATTTAACCGTTTAGGAGATGGAGTAAAATGCAGAATAATAGATATTTGAAAATGTGATATATAAACATTTTAATCATTTGTACCTTTATTAACTCTTAAGAGTAGTCTTATAGGACTTATATTATGTAAAATGAGGTGCTGAATCCACTGGTGAAAACCGCTAAGTCCTATCTTTATCCGTTTAGGAGATCGAGTAAAATGTAGAATAATAGTTATTTGAAAATGTGATATATAAACATTTTATTCGTTTGTACCTTTTTCAACTCTTGCGAATAGACTTATAGGACTTATTTTATGTATAATAAGGAGCTAAATCCACTGGTGAAAATCGCGATGTCCTATATTTAACCGTTTAGGAGATGGAGTAAAATGCAGAATAATAGATATTTGAAAATGTGATATATAAACATTTTAATCGTTTGTACCTTTATCAACTCTTGAGAGTAGACTTAAAGGCCTTATTTTATGTAAAATGAGGTGCTGAATTTACTGGTGAAAACCGCGATGTCCTATCTTTAACCGATTTGGAGATCGAGTAAAATGGAGTATAATAGATATTTGAAAATGTGGTATATAAACATTTTACTCATTTGTACTTTTATCAACTCTTGAGAGTAGACTTATAGGACTTATTTTATGTAAAATGAGGTGCTGAATCCACTGATGAAAACCGCGATGTAATGTCTTCAACCGTTCAGGAGATCGAGTAAAATGGATTATATTAGATATTTGAAAATGTGTTATATAAACATTTTATTCGTTTGTACCTTTATCAACACTTAAGAGTAGTCTTATAGGACTTATTTTATGTAAAATGATGTGCTGAATCCACTGGTGAAAACCGCGATGTCCTATCTTTAACCGTTTAGGAGATCGAGTAAAATGGAGAATAATAGAAATTTGAAAATGTGCTATATAAACATTTTAATCGTTTGTACCTTTATCAACTCTTGAGAGTAGACTTATATGACTTATTTTATGTAAAATGAAGTGCTAAATCTACTGGTGCAAACCGCGATGTCCTATCTTTAACCGTTAAGGAGATCGAGTAAAATGGATTATAATAGATATTTGAAAATGTGTTATATAAACATTTTATTCGTTTGTACCTTTATCAACTCTTGAGAGTAGTCTTATAGGACTTATTTAATGTAAAATGATGTGCTGAATCCACTGGTGAAAACCGCGATGACCTATCTTTAACTGTTTAGGAGATCGAGTAAAATGGAAAATAATAAATATTTGAAAATGTGTTATATAAACATTTTATTCGTTTGTACCTTTATCAACTATTGAGAGTAGACTTATAGGACGTATTTTATGTAAAATGAAGTGCTAAATCTACTGGTGAAAACCGCGATGTCTTATCTTTAACCGTTAAGGAGATCGAGTAAAATGGAAAATAATAGATATTCGAAAATGTGTGTAACGAACCTGCATTTTGGCACCTGAAAATGCATTTCGTTAATACATAATTAATAACGATTTGTTGTCTGATTTATTACCTGATTACTTTCCGCTAAATATTTCCCGCTTAACTTAGCTGATTCTGTTCTGCATTCAATATTTATCTGCATTTATCGACACATTTAATCTTCTGCATTATTTTAAGGTTAAGTGTTTGTTTTGATTCTGAATAATTAATTGCCAAGTAAGGAATTGACCATAGTCAACCACCTGTACCGCGTTTTTAAAATTTGTAACGGGTGGAAGTACTTCCGCAACCAAAATTGCCGAGTGGAATTCACTCGCAAAAAGTCATTTTTGCATTTATACGTGTTGCAATTTTGTCAAGTGCAATTACGAGTGTTGTTACTGCATCTTCTTGGCAATTTACAACCGTAACAACCGCATTTAACAGGGTAAGTCTGATTTATGTTATTTTATTTACATTTTATGTACTTTGAACATTGGAATGTGGTCAACCACGCCGCTTCCAATTTTACCCTGTTTCCCCTGAATTGTTCCTGCATTTAACCCCCGCAACCGCATATATTTTCTGATGTGTGTTTCTGAGTCCTGATTCATTCGTATGAATGAACCCCGTAGATGAAGGGGTGAGTTATGTCGTCAACCGCATTTTATTTTACGTGAATCTGTCAATTTATTTTCTTTTCCAATTCTGAATTATGTTATTTTCTTTTCTTTTATTCTGAATAATTAGCCAAGGCTAATTATTCCAATTACATGAATTACCCCCCCGTTCTTTTGGTACTTCTAGTACCCCACCGCTGAATTCTATAGTTTTTTTGGGGTGTTTTTGACGTCATTATCTCTTCCGCGCGTACTCAGAATCCCTTCTCTGATTTGCGCATATAAAATCGGCTGCAAAGTGCCTAAAAATTCATTAATTTTGGCCTGTTAAATTTCCGAACGGGAACTCTGTGTTGTTCGGAAATCTGTCTGTCTGTTCACTGGAACTGCTCATTTGTTTGATCTGTTTTTGAATTGTGATAAGTTTTACTTTGAGTTTATTTCGAGCTGTTATTTAGTTCATTTTGAGTTTATTTCTTTATACTTTACTGCAATTTACTTGTCTAAGTGCTGTGAAATTGTGGTGACTCCGCTTATTTCCGCATTGTGTATTTGTGCATTTTACTCTACACCCGCATACTGTATCTGCATCATTGTTTAGTAACGTACCTCCGCATATTTATTACTTTCTTTGTAAGTTGTTTCGAGTTGATTTTATTTTTATTTCATAACGAGTGTTTGTTTATTTTCTTTATTTTGGTTTCAATGAATTTGATTTTCCGTTCAATTTTCTTGCCAATTATTTCTTTTAAAATTACGGTACGTTTAATTAATCACATTGTTATTGACCCCTGGATTATATTTTCTCCACTGACATTTCTACCCGCGGTACGGTTGGTGTTTTGCCTTAAAACACCTGGCGCTCGAGAAAACGGCTCGGGTCCGCGAAAACACGCCACATGTTATATTTAAACATTTTACTCGTTTGTACTTTTATCAACTCTTGAGAGTAGACTTATAGGACTTATTTTATGTAAAATGAGATGCTGAATCCACTGGTGAAAACCGCGATGTCCTATCTTTAACCGTTTAGGAGATCGAGTAAAATGGCGAATAATAGATATTTGAAAATGTGATATATAAACATTTTATTCTTTTGTACCTTTATTAACTCTTGAGAGTAGACTTATAGGACTTATATTATGTAAAATGAGGTGCTGAATCCACTGGTAAAAAACGCTAAGTCCTATCTTTATCCGTTTAGGAGATCGAGTAAAATGGAGAATAATAGTTATTTGAAAATGTGATATATAAACATTTTATTCTTTTGTACCTTTGTCAACTCTTGAGAGTAGACTTATAGGACATATTTTATGTAAAATGAGGTGCTGAATCCACTGGTGAAAACTGCGATGCCTTATTTTTAACCGTTTAGGAGATCGAGTTAAATGGAGAATAATAGATATTTGAAATGTGATCTATTAACATTTTATTCCTTTGTACCTTTATTAACTCTTGAAAGTAGACTTATATGACTTATTTTATGTAAAATGAAGTGCTAAATCTACTGGTGAAAACCGCGATGTCCTATCTTTAACCGTTTAGAAGATCGAGTAAAATGGAATATAATAGATATTTGAAAATGTGATATATAAACATTTTATTCGTTTGTACCTTTATCAACTCTTGAGAGTAGACTTATAGGACTTATTTTATGTAAAATGAGGTGCTGAATCCACTGGTAAAAACCGCGATGTCCTATCTTTAACCGTTTAGAAGATCGAGTAAAATGGAATATAATAGATATTTGAAAATGTGATATATAAACATTTTATTCTTTTGTACCTTTATCAACTCTTGAGAGTTGACTTATAGGACTTATTTTATGTAAAATGAGGTGCTGAATCCACTGGTGGAAACCGCGATGTCTTATCTTTAACCGTTTAGGAAATCGAGTAAAATGGAAAATAATAGATATTTGACAATGTGATATATAAACATTTTAATCGTTTGTACCTTTATCAACTCTTGCGAGTAGACTTATAGGACTTATTTTATGTAAAATGAGGTGCTGAATCCACTGGTAAAAATTGCGATGTTCTATCTTTAACCGTTTAGGAGATCGAGTAAAATGGAGATTAATATAAATTTGAAAATGTGATATATAAACTGTTTATTCGTTTGTGCCTCTATCAACTCTTTAGAGAAGACTTATAGGACTCATTTTATTTAAAATGAGGTGCTGAATCCACTGGTTAAAACCGCGATGTCCTATCTTTATCCGTTTAGAATATCAAGTAAAATGGAGAATAATAGTTATTTGAAAATGTGATATATAAACATTTTATTCGTTTGTACCTTTTTCAACTCTTGCGAATAGACTTATAGGACTTATTTTATGTAAAATAAGGAGCTGAATTTACTGGTGAAAATCGCGATGTCCTATATTTAACCGTTTAGGAGATCGTGTAAAATGGAAAATAATAGATATTTGAAAATGTGATATATAAACATTTTAATCGTTTGTACCTTTATCAACTCTTGAGAGTAGTCTTATAGGACTTATATTATGTAAAATGAGGTGCTGAATCCACTGGTGAAAACCGCTAAGTCCTATCTTTATCCGTTTAGGAGATCGAGTAAAATGTAGAATAATAGTTATTTGAAAATGTGATATATAAACATTTTATTCGTTTGTACCTTTTTCAACTCTTGCGAATAGACTTATAGGACTTATTTTATGTAAAATAAGGAGCTAAATCCACTGGTGAAAATCGCGATGTCCTATATTTAACCGTTTAGGAGATGGAGTAAAATGCAGAATAATAGATATTTGAAAATGTGATATATAAACATTTTAATCGTTTGTACCTTTATTAACTCTTGAGAGTAGTCTTATAGGACTTATATTATGTAAAATGAGGTGCTGAATCCACTGGTGAAAACCGCTAAGTCCTATCTTTATCCGTTTAGGAGATCGAGTAAAATGTAGAATAATAGTTATTTGAAAATGTGATATATATACATTTTATTCGTTTGTGCCTTTATCAACTTTTGCGAATAGACTTATAGGACTTATTTTATGTAAAATGAGGTGCTGAATCCACTGGTGAAAATCGCAATGTCCTATCTTCCACCGTTCAGGAGATCGAGTAAAATGCAAAATAATAGATATTTGAAAATGTGATATATAAACAATTTATTCGTTTGTACCTTTATCAACTCTTTAGAGTAGACTAATAGGAGTTATTTTATGTGAAACGAGGTGTTAAATCCACTGGTTAAAACCGCGATATCCTATCTTTAACCGTTTAGGAGATGGAGTAAAATGGAGAATAATAGATATTCGAAAATGTGATATATAAACATTTTAATCGTTTGTACCTTTATCAACTCTTTAGAGTAGACTTATAGGACTCATTTTATTTAAAATGAGGTGCTGAATCCACTGGTGAAAATCGCGATGTCCTATATTTAACCGTTTAGGAGATGGAGTAAAATGCAGAATAATAGATATTTGAAAATGTGATATATAAACATTTTAATCGTTTGTACCTTTATTAACTCTTGAGAGTAGTCTTATAGGACTTATATTATGTAAAATGAGGTGCTGAATCCACTGGTGAAAACCGCTAAGTCCTATCTTTATCCGTTTAGGAGATCGAGTAAAATGTAGAATAATAGTTATTTGAAAATGTGATATATAAACATTTTATTCGTTTGTACCTTTTTCAACTCTTGCGAATAGACTTATAGGACTTATTTTATGTAAAATAAGGAGCTAAATCCACTGGTGAAAATCGCGATGTCCTATATTTAACCGTTTAGGAGATGGAGTAAAATGCAGAATAATAGATATTTGAAAATGTGATATATAAACATTTTAATCGTTTGTACCTTTATTAACTCTTAAGAGTAGTCTTATAGGACTTATATTATGTAAAATGAGGTGCTGAATCCACTGGTGAAAACCGCTAAGTCCTATCTTTATCCGTTTAGGAGATCGAGTAAAATGTAGAATAATAGTTATTTGAAAATGTGATATATAAACATTTTATTCGTTTGTACCTTTTTCAACTCTTGCGAATAGACTTATAGGACTTATTTTATGTAAAATAAGGAGCTAAATCCACTGGTGAAAATCGCGATGTCCTATATTTAACCGTTTAGGAGATGGAGTAAAATGCAGAATAATAGATATTTGAAAATGTGATATATAAACATTTTAATCGTTTGTACCTTTATCAACTCTTGAGAGTAGACTTATAGGACTTATTTTATGTAAAATGAGGTGCTGAATCCACTGGTGAAAACCGCTAAGTCCTATCTTTATCCGTTTAGGAGATCGAGTAAAATGTAGAATAATAGTTATTTGAAAATGTGATATATAAACATTTTAATCGTTTGTACCTTTATCAACTCTTGAGAGTAGACTTATAGGACTTATTTTATGTAAAATGAGGTGCTGAATTTACTGGTGAAAACCGCGATGTCCTATCTTTAACCGATTTGGAGATCGAGTAAAATGGAGTATAATAGATATTTGAAAATGTGGTATATAAACATTTTACTCATTTGTACTTTTATCAACTCTTGAGAGTAGACTTATAGGACTTATTTTATGTGAAAAAAGGTGCTGAATCCACTGATGAAAACCGCGATGTAATGTCTTCAACCGTTCAGGAGATCGAGTAAAATGGATTATATTAGATATTTGAAAATGTGTTATATAAACATTTTATTCGTTTGTACCTTTATCAACACTTAAGAGTAGTCTTATAGGACTTATTTTATGTAAAATGATGTGCTGAATCCACTGGTGAAAACCGCGATGTCCTATCTTTAACCGTTTAGGAGATCGAGTAAAATGGAGAATAATAGAAATTTGAAAATGTGATATATAGACATTTTATTCGTTGGTACCTTTGTCAACTCTTGAGAGTAGACTTATAGGACTTATTTTATGTAAAATGAGGTGCTGAATAAACTGGTGAAAACCGCGATGTCCTATCTTTAACCGTTTAGGATATCGAGTAAAATTGAGAATAATAGATATTTGAAAATGTGATATATAAACATTTTATTCGTTTGTACCTTTATCAACCCGTGAAAGTAGACTTATAGGACTTATTTTATGTAAAGTAAGTTGCTGAATTCACTGGTGAAAACCGCAATGTCCTATCTTTTACCGTTTAGGAGATCGAGTGAAATGGAAAATAATAGATATTTGAAAATGTGATATATATACATTTTATTCGTTTGTACCTTTATCAACTCTTGAGAGAAGACTTAAAGGCCTTATTTTATGTAAAATGAGGTGCTGAATTTACTGGTGAAAACCGCGATGTCCTATCTTTAACCGATTTGGAGATCGAGTATAATGGATTATAATAGATATTTGAAAATGTAGTATATAAACATTTTACTCGTTTGTGCTTTTATCAACTCTTAAGAGTAGACTTATAGGACTTATTTAATGTAAAAAGAGGTGTTGAATCCACTGGTGAAAACCGCGAGGTCCTATCTTTAACCGTTTAGGAGATCGAGTAAAATGGAGAATAATAGATATTTGAAAATGTGATATATTAACATTTTAATCGTTGGTACCTTTGTCAACTCTTGAGAGTAGACTTATAGGACATATTTTATGTAAAATGAGGTGCTGAATAAACTGGTGAAAACCGCGATGTCCTATCTTTAACCGTTTAGGATATCGAGTAAAATTGAGAATAATAGATATTTGAAAATGTGATATATAAACATTTTATTCGTTTGTACCTTTATCAACCCGTGAGAGTAGACTTATAGGACTTATTTAATGTAAAATAAGTTGCTGAATTCACTGGTGAAAACCGCAATGTCCTATCTTTTACCGTTTAGGAGATCGAGTGAAATGGAGAATAATAGATATTTGAAAATGTGATATATATACATTTTATTCGTTTGTACCTTTATCAACTCTTGAGAGTAGACTTAAAGGCCTTATTTTATGTAAAGCGAGGTGCTGAATTTACTGGTGAAAACCACGATGTCCTATATTTAACCGTTTAGGAGATGGAGTAAAATGCAGAGTAATTGATATTTGAAAATGTGATATATAAACATTTTAATCGTTTGTACCTTTATCAACTCTTGCGAGTAGACTTGTAGGACTTATTTTATGTAAAATAAGGTGCTAAATCCACTGGTGAAAACCGCGATGTCTTATCTTTAACCGTTTAGGAGATCGAGTAAAATGGAAAATAATAGATATTTGAAAATGTGATATATAAACATTTTAATCGTTTGTACCTTTATCAACTCTTGAGAGTAGTCTTATAGGACTTATATTATGTAAAATGAGGTGCTGAATCCACTGGTGAAAACCGCTAAGTCCTATCTTTATCCGTTTAGGAGATCGAGTAAAATGTAGAATAATAGTTATTTGAAAATGTGATATATAAACATTTTATTCGTTTGTACCTTTTTCAACTCTTGCGAATAGACTTATAGGACTTATTTTATGTAAAATAAGGAGCTAAATCCACTGGTGAAAATCGCGATGTCCTATATTTAACCGTTTAGGAGATGGAGTGAAATGGAGAATAATAGATATTTGAAAATGTGATATATATACATTTTATTCGTTTGTACCTTTATCAACTCTTGAGAGTAGACTTAAAGGCCTTATTTTATGTAAAGCGAGGTGCTGAATTTACTGGTGAAAACCACGATGTCCTATATTTAACCGTTTAGGAGATGGAGTAAAATGCAGAGTAATTGATATTTGAAAATGTGATATATAAACATTTTAATCGTTTGTACCTTTATCAACTCTTGCGAGTAGACTTGTAGGACTTATTTTATGTAAAATAAGGTGCTAAATCCACTGGTGAAAACCGCGATGTCTTATCTTTAACCGTTTAGGAGATCGAGTAAAATGGAAAATAATAGATATTTGAAAATGTGATATATAAACATTTTAATCGTTTGTACCTTTATCAACTCTTGAGAGTAGTCTTATAGGACTTATATTATGTAAAATGAGGTGCTGAATCCACTGGTGAAAACCGCTAAGTCCTATCTTTATCCGTTTAGGAGATCGAGTAAAATGTAGAATAATAGTTATTTGAAAATGTGATATATAAACATTTTATTCGTTTGTACCTTTTTCAACTCTTGCGAATAGACTTATAGGACTTATTTTATGTAAAATAAGGAGCTAAATCCACTGGTGAAAATCGCGATGTCCTATATTTAACCGTTTAGGAGATGGAGTAAAATGCAGAATAATAGATATTTGAAAATGTGATATATAAACATTTTAATCGTTTGTACCTTTATTAACTCTTGAGAGTAGTCTTATAGGACTTATATTATGTAAAATGAGGTGCTGAATCCACTGGTGAAAACCGCTAAGTCCTATCTTTATCCGTTTAGGAGATCGAGTAAAATGTAGAATAATAGTTATTTGAAAATGTGATATATAAACATTTTATTCGTTTGTACCTTTTTCAACTCTTGCGAATAGACTTATAGGACTTATTTTATGTAAAATAAGAAGCTAAATCCACTGGTGAAAATCGCGATGTCCTATATTTAACCGTTTAGGAGATGGAATAAAATGCAGAATAATAGATATTTGAAAATGTGATATATAAACATTTTAATCGTTTGTACCTTTATTAACTCTTGAGAGTAGTCTTATAGGACTTATATTATGTAAAATGAGGTGCTGAATCCACTGGTGAAAACCGCTAAGTCCTATCTTTATCCGTTTAGGAGATCGAGTAAAATGTAGAATAATAGTTATTTGAAAATGTGATATATATACATTTTATTCGTTTGTGCCTTTATCAACTTTTGCGAATAGACTTATAGGACTTATTTTATGTAAAATGAGGTGCTGAATCCACTGGTGAAAATCGCAATGTCCAATCTTCCACCGTTCAGGAGATCGAGTAAAATGCAAAATAATAGATATTTGAAAATGTGATATATAAACAATTTATTCGTTTGTACCTTTATCAACTCTTTAGAGTAGACTTATAGGAGTTATTTTATGTGAAATGAGGTGTTAAATCCACTGGTTAAAACCGCGATATCCTATCTTTAACCGTTTAGGAGATCGAGTAAAATGGAGAATAATAGATATTCGAAAATGTGATATATAAACATTTTAATCGTATGTACCTTTATCAACTCTTTAGAGTAGACTTATAGGACTCATTTTATTTAAAATGAGGTGCTGAATCCACTGGTGAAAATCGCGATGTCCTATATTTAACCGTTTAGGAGATGGAGTAAAATGCAGAATAATAGATATTTGAAAATGTGATATATAAACATTTTAATCGTTTGTACCTTTATTAACTCTTGAGAGTAGTCTTATAGGACTTATATTATGTAAAATGAGGTGCTGAATCCACTGGTGAAAACCGCTAAGTCCTATCTTTATCCGTTTAGGAGATCGAGTAAAATGTAGAATAATAGTTATTTGAAAATGTGATATATAAACATTTTATTCGTTTGTACCTTTTTCAACTCTTGCGAATAGACTTATAGGACTTATTTTATGTAAAATAAGGAGCTAAATCCACTGGTGAAAATCGCGATGTCCTATATTTAACCGTTTAGGAGATGGAGTAAAATGCAGAATAATAGATATTTGAAAATGTGATATATAAACATTTTAATCGTTTGTACCTTTATTAACTCTTGAGAGTAGTCTTATAGGACTTATATTATGTAAAATGAGGTGCTGAATCCACTGGTGAAAACCGCTAAGTCCTATCTTTATCCGTTTAGGAGATCGAGTAAAATGTAGAATAATAGTTATTTGAAAATGTGATATATAAACATTTTATTCGTTTGTACCTTTTTCAACTCTTGCGAATAGACTTATAGGACTTATTTTATGTAAAATAAGGAGCTAAATCCACTGGTGAAAATCGCGATGTCCTATATTTAACCGTTTAGGAGATGGAATAAAATGCAGAATAATAGATATTTGAAAATGTGATATATAAACATTTTAATCGTTTGTACCTTTATTAACTCTTGAGAGTAGTCTTATAGGACTTATATTATGTAAAATGAGGTGCTGAATCCACTGGTGAAAACCGCTAAGTCCTATCTTTATCCGTTTAGGAGATCGAGTAAAATGTAGAATAATAGTTATTTGAAAATGTGATATATATACATTTTATTCGTTTGTGCCTTTATCAACTTTTGCGAATAGACTTATAGGACTTATTTTATGTAAAATGAGGTGCTGAATCCACTGGTGAAAATCGCAATGTCCAATCTTCCACCGTTCAGGAGATCGAGTAAAATGCAAAATAATAGATATTTGAAAATGTGATATATAAACAATTTATTCGTTTGTACCTTTATCAACTCTTTAGAGTAGACTTATAGGAGTTATTTTATGTGAAATGAGGTGTTAAATCCACTGGTTAAAACCGCGATATCCTATCTTTAACCGTTTAGGAGATCGAGTAAAATGGAGAATAATAGATATTCGAAAATGTGATATATAAACATTTTAATCGTATGTACCTTTATCAACTCTTTAGAGTACACTTATAGGACTCATTTTATTTAAAATGAGGTGCTGAATCCACTGGTGAAAATCGCGATGTCCTATATTTAACCGTTTAGGAGATGGAGTAAAATGCAGAATAATAGATATTTGAAAATGTGATATATAAACATTTTAATCGTTTGTACCTTTATTAACTCTTGAGAGTA
Organism: Silvanus unidentatus; assembly: GCA_963930825.1. NCBI lineage: Eukaryota > Metazoa > Arthropoda > Insecta > Coleoptera > Silvanidae > Silvanus > Silvanus unidentatus. The sequence continues at coordinate 5,478,604 of OZ005761.1, read as the reverse complement.
GTCTTATAGGACTTATATTATGTAAAATGAGGTGCTGAATCCACTGGTGAAAACCGCTAAGTCCTATCTTTATCCGTTTAGGAGATCGAGTAAAATGTAGAATAATAGTTATTTGAAAATGTGATATATAAACATTTTATCCGTTTGTACCTTTTTCAACTCTTGCGAATAGACTTATAGGACTTATTTTATGTAAAATAAGGAGCTAAATTCACTGGTGAAAATCGCGATGTCCTATATTTAACCGTTTAGGAGATGGAGTAAAATGCAGAATAATAGATATTTGAAAATGTGATATATAAACATTTTGATCGTTTGTACCTTTATTAACTCTTGAGAGTAGTCTTATAGGACTTATATTATGTAAAATGAGGTGCTGAATAAACTGGTGAAAACCGCTAAGTCCTATCTTTATCCGTTTAGGAGATCGAGTAAAATGTAGAATAATAGTTATTTGAAAATGTGATATATAAACATTTTATTCGTTTGTACCTTTATCAACCCGTGAAAGTAGACTTATAGGACTTATATTATGTAAAATGAGGTGCTGAATCCACTGGTTAAAACCGCGATGTCCTATCTTTAACCGTTTAGGAGATCGAGTAAAATGGAGAATAATAGATATGTAAAAATGTGATATATAAACGTTTTATTCGTTTGTACCTATATCAACTCTTGAGAGTTAACTTATAGGATTTATTTTATTTAAAATGAGGTGCTGAATCCACTGGTTAATACCGCGATGTCCTATCTTTAACCGTTTAGGAGATCGAGTAAAATGGATTATAATAGATATTTGAAAATGTGATATATAAACATTTTATTCGTTTATACCTTTATCAACCCGTGAGAGTAGACTTATAGGACTTATTTTATGTAAAATAAGTTGCTGAATTCACTCGTGAAAACCGCAATGTCCTATCTTTTACCGTTTAGGAGATCGAGTGAAATGGAGAATAATAGATATTTGAAAATGTGATATATATACATTTTATTCGTTTGTACCTTTATCAACTCTTGAGAGTAGACTTAAAGGCCTTATTTTATGTAAAATGAGGTGCTGAATTTACTGGTGAAAACCGCGATGTCCTATCTTTAACCGATTTGGAGATCGAGTAAAATGGAGTATAATAGATATTTGAAAATGTGGTATATAAACATTTTACTCGTTTGTACTTTTATCAACTCTTGAGAGTAGACTTATAGGACTTATTTTATGTAAAATGAGGTGCTGAATCCACTGATGAAAACCGCGATGTAATGTCTTCAACCGTTCAGGAGATCGAGTAAAATGGATTATATTAGATATTTGAAAATGTGTTATATAAACATTTTATTCGTTTGTACCTTTATCAACACTTAAGAGTAGTCTTATAAGACTTATTTTATGTAAAATGATGTGCTGAATCCACTGGTGAAAACCGCGATGTCCTATCTTTAACCGTTTAGGAGATCGAGTAAAATGGAGAATAATAGAAATTTGAAAATGTGATATATAGACATTTTATTCGTTGGTACCTTTGTCAACTCTTGAGAGTAGACTTATAGGACTTATTTTATGTAAAATGAGGTGCTGAATAAACTGGTGAAAACCGCGATGTCCTATCTTTAACCGTTTAGGATATCGAGTAAAATTGAGAATAATAGATATTTGAAAATGTGATATATAAACATTTTATTCGTTTGTACCTTTATCAACCCGTGAAAGTAGACTTATAGGACTTATTTTATGTAAAGTAAGTTGCTGAATTCACTGGTGAAAACCGCAATGTCCTATCTTTTACCGTTTAGGAGATCGAGTGAAATGGAAAATAATAGATATTTGAAAATGTGATATATATACATTTTATTCGTTTGTACCTTTATCAACTCTTGAGAGTAGACTTAAAGGCCTTATTTTATGTAAAATGAGGTGCTGAATTTACTGGTGAAAACCGCGATGTCCTATCTTTAACCGATTTGGAGATCGAGTAAAATGGAGTATAATAGATATTTGAAAATGTGGTATATAAACATTTTACTCGTTTGTACTTTTATCAACTCTTGAGAGTAGACTTATAGGACTTATTTTATGTAAAATGAGGTGCTGAATCCACTGGTGAAAACCGCGATGTCCTATCTTCAACCGTTTAGAAGATCGAGTAAAATGGAATGTAATAGATATGTGAAAATGAGATATATAAACATTTTATTCGTTTGTCCCTTTATCAACTTTTGAGAGTAGACTTATAGGACTTATTTTATGTAAAATGAGGTGCTGAATCCACTGGTTAAAACCGCGATGTCCTATCTTTAACCGTTTAGGAGATCGAGTAAAATGGAAAATAATAGATATTTGAAAATGTGATATATAAACATTTTATTCGTTTGTACCTTTATCAACTCTTTAGAGTAGACTTATAGGAGTTATTTTATTTAAAATGAGGTGCTGAATCCACTAGTTAAAACCGCGATGTCCTATATTTAACCGTTTAGGAGATGCAGTAAAAAGCAGAATAATAGATATTTGAAAATGTGATATATAAACATTTTATTCGTTTGTACCTTTATCAACTCTTAAGGGTAGTCTTATAGGACTTATTTTATGTAAAATGATGTGCTGAATCCACTGGTGAAAACCGCGATGTCCTATCATTAACCGTTTAGGAGATCGATTAAAATGGAAAATAATAGATATTTGAAAATGTGATATATAAACATTTTAATCGTTTGTACCTTTATCAACTCTTGGGAGTAGACTTATAGGACTTATTTTATGTAAAATGAGGTGCTGAATCCACTGGTAAAAACCGCGATGTCTTATCTTTAACCGTTTAGAAGATCGAGTAAAATGGAATATAATAGATATTTGAACATGTGATATATAAACAATTTCTTCGATTGTACCTTTATCAACTCTTGAGAGTAGACTTATAGGACTTATTTAATGTAAAATGAGGTGCTAAATCCACTGGTAAAAACTGCGATGTTCTATCTTTAACCGTTTAGGAGATCGAGTAAAATAAAAAATATTAGATATTTGAAAATGTGATATATAAACATTTTAACCGTTTGTACCATTATCAACCCTTGAGAGTAGACTTATATTACTTATTTTATGTAAAATGAAATGCTGAATCCACTGGTAAAAACTGCGATGCCTTATCTTTAACCGTTTAGAAGATCGAGTAAAATGGAAAGTAATAGATATTTGACATTGTGATATATAAAATTTTATTTGTTTGTACCTTTATCAACTTTTGAGAGTCGACTTATAGGACTTGCTTTATGTAAAATGAGGAGCTAAATCCACTGGTGAAAACCGCGATGTCTTATATTTAACCGTTTAGGAGATCGAGTAAAATTGTTTATAATAGATATTTGAAAATGTGATATATATACATTTTATTTGTTTGTACCTTTATCAACTTTTGAGAGTAGACTTATAGGACTTATTTAATGTAAAAAGAGGTGTTGAATCCACTGGTGAAAACCGCGAGGTCCTATCTTTAACCGTTTAGGAGATCGAGTAAAATGGTTCATAATAGATATTTGAAAATGTGATATATAAACATTTTATTCGTTTGTAACTTTATCAACTCTTAAGGGTAGTCTTATAGGACTTATTTTATGTAAAATAATGTGCTGAATCCACTGGTGAAAACCGCGATGTCCTATCATTAACCGTTTAGGAGATCGAGTAAAATGGAAAATAATAGATATTTGAAAATGTGATATATAAACATTTTAATCGTTTGTACCTTTATCAACTCTTGAGAGTAGACTTATAGGACTTATTTTATGTAAAATGAGGTGCTCAATCCACTGGTAAAAACCGCGATGTCTTATCTTTAACCGTTTAGAAGATCGAGTAAAATGGAATATAATAGATATTTGAAAATGTGATATATAAACATTTTATTCGTTTGTACCTTTATCAACTCTTGCGAGTAGACTTGTAGGACTTATTTTATGTAAAATAAGGTGCTAAATCCACTGGTGACAATCGCGATGTCCTATCTTTTGCCGTTTAGGAAATCGAGTAAAATGGAGAATAATAGATATTTGAAAATGTGATATATAAACATTTTATTCGTTGATACCTTTGTCAACTCTTGAGAGTAGACTTATAGGACTTATTTTATGTAAAATGAGGTGCTGAATATACTGGTGAAAACCGCGATGTCCTATCTTTAACCGTTTAGGATATCGAGTAAAATTGAGAATAATAGATATTTAAATATGTGATATATAAACATTTTATTCGTTTGTACCTTTATCAACTCTTGCGAATAGACTTATAGGACTTATTTTATGTAAAATAAGGAGCTAAATCCACTGGTGAAAATCGCGATGTCCTATATTTAACCGTTTAGGAGATGGAGTAAAATGCAGAATAATAGATATTTGAAAATGTGATATATAAACATTTTAATCGTTTGTACCTTTATTAACTCTTGAGAGTAGTCTTATAGGACTTATATTATGTAAAATGAGGTGCTGAATCCACTGGTGAAATCCGCTAAGTCCTATCTTTATCCGTTTAGGAGATCGAGTAAAATGTAGAATAATAGTTATTTGAAAATGTGATATATAAACATTTTATTCGTTTGTACCTTTTCCAACTCTTGCGAATAGACTTATAGGACTTATTTTATGTAAAATAAGGAGCTAAATTCACTGGTGAAAATCGCGATGTCCTATATTTAACCGTTTAGGAGATGGAGTAAAATGCAGAATAATAGATATTTGAAAATGTGATATATAAACATTTTGATCGTTTGTACCTTTATTAACTCTTGAGAGTAGTCTTATAGGACTTATATTATGTAAAATGAGGTGCTGAATAAACTGGTGAAAACCGCTAAGTCCTATCTTTATCCGTTTAGGAGATCGAGTAAAATGTAGAATAATAGTTATTTGAAAATGTGATATATAAACATTTTATTCGTTTGTACCTTTATCAACCCGTGAAAGTAGACTTATAGGACTTATATTATGTAAAATGAGGTGCTGAATCCACTGGTTAAAACCGCGATGTCCTATCTTTAACCGTTTAGGAGATCGAGTAAAATGGAGAATAATAGATATGTAAAAATGTGATATATAAACGTTTTATTCGTTTGTACCTATATCAACTCTTGAGAGTTAACTTATAGGATTTATTTTATTTAAAATGAGGTGCTGAATCCACTGGTTTTTACCGCGATGTCCTATCTTTAACCGTTTAGGAGATCGAGTAAAATGGATTATAATAGATACTTGAAAATGTGATATATAAACATTTTATTCGTTTATACCTTTATCAACCCGTAAGAGTAGACTTATAGGACTTATTTTATGTAAAATAAGTTGCTGAATTCACTCGTGAAAACCGCAATGTCCTATCTTTTACCGTTTAGGAGATCGAGTGAAATGGAGAATAATAGATATTTGAAAATGTGATATATATACATTTTATTCGTTTGTACCTTTATCAACTCTTGAGAGTAGACTTAAAGGCCTTATTTTATGTAAAATGAGGTGCTGAATTTACTGGTGAAAACCGCGATGTCCTATCTTTAACCGATTTGGAGATCGAGTAAAATGGAGTATAATAGATATTTGAAAATGTGGTATATAAACATTTTACTCGTTTGTACTTTTATCAACTCTTGAGAGTAGACTTATAGGACTTATTTTATGTAAAATGAGGTGCTGAATCCACTGATGAAAACCGCGATGTAATGTCTTCAACCGTTCAGGAGATCGAGTAAAATGGATTATATTAGATATTTGAAAATGTGTTATATAAACATTTTATTCGTTTGTACCTTTATCAACACTTAAGAGTAGTCTTATAAGACTTATTTTATGTAAAATGATGTGCTGAATCCACTGGTGAAAACCGCGATGTCCTATCTTTAACCGTTTAGGAGATCGAGTAAAATGGAGAATAATAGAAATTTGAAAATGTGATATATAGACATTTTATTCGTTGGTACCTTTGTCAACTCTTGAGAGTAGACTTATAGGACTTATTTTATGTAAAATGAGGTGCTGAATAAACTGGTGAAAACCGCGATGTCCTATCTTTAACCGTTTAGGATATCGAGTAAAATTGAGAATAATAGATATTTGAAAATGTGATATATAACATTTTATTCGTTTGTACCTTTATCAACCCGTGAAAGTAGACTTATAGGACTTATTTTATGTAAAGTAAGTTGCTGAATTCACTGGTGAAAACCGCAATGTCCTATCTTTTACCGTTTAGGAGATCGAGTGAAATGGAAAATAATAGATATTTGAAAATGTGATATATATACATTTTATTCGTTTGTACCTTTATCAACTCTTGAGAGAAGACTTAAAGGCCTTATTTTATGTAAAATGAGGTGCTGAATTTACTGGTGAAAACCGCGATGTCCTATCTTTAACCGATTTGGAGATCGAGTATAATGGATTATAATAGATATTTGAAAATGTGGTATATAAACATTTTACTCGTTTGTGCTTTTATCAACTCTTAAGAGTAGACTTATAGGACTTATTTAATGTAAAAAGAGGTGTTGAATCCACTGGTGAAAACCGCGAGGTCCTATCTTTAACCGTTTAGGAGATCGAGTAAAATGGATTATAATTGATATTTGAAAATGTGATATATAAACATTTTATTCGTTTGTACCTTTATCAACTCTTAAGAGTAGTCTTATAGGACTTATTTTATGTAAAATGATGTGCTGAATCCACTGGTGAAAACCGCGATGTCCTATCTTTAACCGTTTAGGAGATCGAGTAAAATGGAAAATAATAGATATTTGAAAATGTGATATATACACATTTTAATCGTTTGTACCTTTATCAACTCTTGAGAGTAGACTTATAGGACTTATTTTATGTAAAATGAGGTGCTAAATCCACTGGTAAAAACCGCGATGTCCTATCTTTAACCGTTTAGGAGATCGAGTAAAATGGAGAATAATAGATATTTGAAAATGTGATATATTAACATTTTATTCGTTGGTACCTTTGTCAACTCTTGAGAGTAGACTTATAGGACATATTTTATGTAAAATGAGGTGCTGAATAAACTGGTGAAAACCGCGATGTCCTATCTTTAACCGTTTAGGATATCGAGTAATATTGAGAATAATAGATATTTGAAAATGTGATATATAAACATTTTATTCGTTTGTACCTTTATCAACCCGTGAGAGTAGACTTATAGGACATATTTAATGTAAAATAAGTTGCTGAATTCACTGGTGAAAACCGCAATGTCCTATCTTTTACCGTTTGGGAGATCGAGTGAAATGGAGAATAATAGATATTTGAAAATGTGATATATATACATTTTATTCGTTTGTACCTTTATCAACTCTTGAGAGTAGACTTATAGGAGTTATTTTACGTAAAATGAGGTGCTGAATCCACTGGTGAAAACCGCGATGTCCTATCTTCAACCGTTTAGAAGATCGAGTAAAATGGAATATAATAGATATGTGAAAATGAGATATATAAACATTTTATTCGTTTGTCCCTTTATCAACTTTTGAGAGTAGACTTATAGGACTTATTTTATGTAAAATGAGGTGCTGAATCCACTGGTTAAAACCGCGATGTCCTATCTTTAACCGTTTAGGAGATCGAGTAAAATGGAAAATAATAGATATTTGAAAATGTGATATATAAACATTTTATTCGTTTGTACCTTTATCAACTCTTTAGAGTAGACTTATAGGAGTTATTTTATTTAAAATGAGGTGCTGAATCCACTAGTTAAAACCGCGATGTCCTATATTTAACCGTTTAGGAGATGCAGTAAAAAGCAGAATAATAGATATTTGAAAATGTGATATATAAACATTTTATTCGTTTGTACCTTTATCAACTCTTAAGGGTAGTCTTATAGGACTTATTTTATGTAAAATGATGTGCTGAATCCACTGGTGAAAACCGCGATGTCCTATCATTAACCGTTTAGGAGATCGATTAAAATGGAAAATAATAGATATTTGAAAATGTGATTTATAAACATTTTAATCGTTTGTACCTTTATCAACTCTTGAGAGTAGACTTATAGGACTTATTTTATGTAAAATGAGGTGCTGAATCCACTGGTAAAAACCGCGATGTCTTATCTTTAACCGTTTAGAAGATCGAGTAAAATGGAATATAATAGATATTTGAACATGTGATATATAAACAATTTCTTCGATTGTACCTTTATCAACTCTTGAGAGTAGACTTATAGGACTTATTTAATGTAAAATGAGGTGCTAAATCCACTGGTAAAAACTGCGATGTTCTATCTTTAACCGTTTAGGAGATCGAGTAAAATAAAAAATATTAGATATTTGAAAATGTGATATATAAACATTTTAACCGTTTGTACCATTATCAACCCTTGAGAGTAGACTTATATTACTTATTTTATGTAAAATGAAGTGCTGAATCCACTGGTAAAAACTGCGATGCCTTATCTTTAACCGTTTAGAAGATCGAGTAAAATGGAAAGTAATAAATATTTGACATTGTGATATATAAAATTTTATTTGTTTGTACCTTTATCAACTTTTGAGAGTCGACTTATAGGACTTGCTTTATGTAAAATGAGGAGCTAAATCCACTGGTGAAAACCGCGATGTCTTATATTTAACCGTTTAGGAGATCGAGTAAAATTGTTTATAATAGATATTTGAAAATGTGATATATATACATTTTATTTGTTTGTACCTTTATCAACTTTTGAGAGTAGACTTATAGGACTTATTTAATGTAAAAAGAGGTGCTGAATCCACTGGTGAAAACCGCGATGTCCTATCATTAACCGTTTAGGAGATCGAGTAAAATGGAAAATAATAGATATTTGAAAATGTGATATATAAACATTTTAATCGTTTGTACCTTTATCAACTCTTGAGAGTAGACTTATAGGACTTATTTTATGTAAAATGAGGTGCTCAATCCACTGGTAAAAACCGCGATGTCTTATCTTTAACCGTTTAGAAGATCGAGTAAAATGGAATATAATAGATATTTGAAAATGTGATATATAAACATTTTATTCGTTTGTACCTTTATCAACTCTTGCGAGTAGACTTGTAGGACTTATTTTATGTAAAATAAGGTGCTAAATCCACTGGTGACAATCGCGATGTCCTATCTTTTGCCGTTTAGGAAATCGAGTAAAATGGAGAATAATAGATATTTGAAAATGTGATATATAAACATTTTATTCGTTGATACCTTTGTCAACTCTTGAGAGTAGACTTATAGGACTTATTTTATGTAAAATGAGGTGCTGAATATACTGGTGGAAACCGCGATGTCCTATCTTTAACCGTTTAGGATATCGAGTAAAATTGAGAATAATAGATATTTAAATATGTGATATATAAACATTTTATTCGTTTGTACCTTTATCAACTCTTAAGAGTAGTCTTATAGGACTTATTTTATGTAAAATGAGGTGCTGAATCCACTGGTGAAAACTGCGATGTCCCATCTTTAACTGTTTAGGAGATCGAGTAAAATGGAGAATAATGGATATGTGAAAATGTGATATATAAACGTTTTATTCTTTTGTACCTTTATCAACTTTTAAGAGTTGACTTATAGGACTTATTTTATGTAAAATGAGGTGCTAAATCCACTGGTAAAAACCGCGATGTCCTATCTTTAACCGTTTAGGAGATCGAGTAAAATGGAGAATAATAGATATTTGAAAATGTGATATATTAACATTTTATTCGTTGGTACCTTTGTCAACTCTTGAGAGTAGACTTATAGGACATATTTTATGTAAAATGAGGTGCTGAATAAACTGGTGAAAACCGCGATGTCCTATCTTTAACCGTTTAGGATATCGAGTAAAATTGAGAATAATAGATATTTGAAAATGTGATATATAAACATTTTATTCGTTTGTACCTTTATCAACCCGTGAAAGTAGACTTATAGGACTTATTTTATGTAAAATAAGTTGCTGAATTCACTGGTGAAAACCGCAATGTCCTATCTTTTACCGTTTAGGAGATCGAGTGAAATGGAGAATAATAGATATTTGAAAATGTGATATATATACATTTTATTCGTTTGTACCTTTATCAACTCTTGAGAGTAGACTTAAAGGCCTTATTTTATGTAAAATGAGGTGCTGAATTTACTGGTCAAAACCGCGATGTCCTATCTTTAATTGATTTGGAGATCGAGTAAAATGGAGTATAATAGATATTTGAAAATGTGGTATATAAACATTTTACTCGTTTGTACTTTTATCAACTCTTGAGAGTAGACTTATAGGACTTATTTTATGTAAAATGAGGTGCTAAATCCACTGGTGAAAACCGCGATGTCCTATCTTTAACCGTTTAGAAGATCGAGTAAAATGGAATATAATAGATATGTGAAAATGAGATATATAAACATTTTATTCGTTTGTCCCTTTATCAACTTTTGAGAGTAGACTTATAGGACTTATTTTATGTAAAATGAGGTGCTGAATCCACTGGTTAAAACCGCGATGTCCTATCTTTAACCGTTTAGGAGATCGAGTAAAATGGAAAATAATAGATATTTGAAAATGTGATATATAAACATTTTATTCGTTTGTACCTTTATCAACTCTTTAGAGTAGACTTATAGGAGTTATTTTATTTAAAATGAGGTGCTGAATCCACTAGTTAAAACCGCGATGTCCTATATTTAACCGTTTAGGAGATGCAGTAAAAAGCAGAATAATAGATATTTGAAAATGTGATATATAAACATTTTATTCGTTTGTACCTTTATCAACTCTTAAGAGTAGTCTTATAGGACTTATTTTATGTAAAATGATGTGCTGAATCCACTGGTGAAAACCGCGATGTCCTATCTTTAACCGTTTAGGAGATCGAGTAAAATGGAAAATAATAGATATTTGAAAATGTGATATATACACATTTTAATCGTTTGTACCTTTATCAACTCTTGAGAGTAGACTTATAGGACTTATTTTATGTAAAATGAGGTGCTAAATTCACTGGTAAAAACCGCGATGTCCTATCTTTAACCGTTTAGGAGATCGAGTAAAATGGAGAATAATAGATATTTGAAAATGTGATATATTAACATTTTATTCGTTGGTACCTTTGTCAACTCTTGAGAGTAGACTTATAGGACATATTTTATGTAAAATGAGGTGCTGAATAAACTGGTGAAAACCGCGATGTCCTATCTTTAACCGTTTAGAATATCGAGTAAAATTGAGAATAATAGATATTTGAAAATGTGATATATAAACATTTTATTCGTTTGTACCTTTATCAACCCGTGAGAGTAGACTTATAGGACTTATTTAATGTAAAATAAGTTGCTGAATTCACTGGTGAAAACCGCAATGTCCTATCTTTTACCGTTTAGGAGATCGAGTGAAATGGAGAATAATAGATATTTGAAAATGTGATATATATACATTTTATTCGTTTGTACTTTTATCAACTCTTGAGAGTAGACTTAAAGGCCTTATTTTATGTGAAATGAGGTGCTAAATCCACTGGTAAAAACTGCGATGTTCTATCTTTAACCGTTTAGGAGATCGAGTAAAATAAAAAATATTAGATATTTGAAAATGTGATATATAAACATTTTAACCGTTTGTACCATTATCAACCCTTGAGAGTAGACTTATATTACTTATTTTATGTAAAATGAAGTGCTGAATCCACTGGTAAAAACTGCGATGCCTTATCTTTAACCGTTTAGAAGATCGAGTAAAATGGAAAGTAATTGATATTTGACATTGTGATATAAAAAATTTTATTTGTTTGTACCTTTATCAACTTTTGAGAGTCGACTTATAGGACTTGCTTTATGTAAAATGAGGAGCTAAATCCACTGGTGAAAACCGCGATGTCTTATATTTAACCGTTTAGGAGATCGAGTAAAATTGTTTATAATAGATATTTGAAAATGTGATATATAAACATTTTATTTGTTTGTACCTTTATCAACTTTTGAGAGTAGACTTATAGGACTTATTTAATGTAAAAAGAGGTGTTGAATCCACTGGTGAAAACCGCGAGGTCCTATCTTTAACCGTTTAGGAGATCGAGTAAAATGGAAAATAATAGATATTTGAAAATGTGATATATAAACATTTTAATCGTTTGTACCTTTATCAACTCTTGAGAGTAGACTTATAGGACTTATTTTATGTAAAATGAGGTGCTCAATCCACTGGTAAAAACCGCGATGTCTTATCTTTAACCGTTTAGAAGATCGAGTAAAATGGAATATAATAGACATTTGAAAATGTGATATATAAACATTTTATTCGTTTGTACCTTTATCAACTCTTGCGAGTAGACTTGTAGGACTTATTTTATGTAAAATAAGGTGCTAAATCCACTGGTGACAATCGCGATGTCCTATCTTTAACCGTTTAGGAAATCGAGTAAAATGGAGAATAATAGATATTTGAAAATGTGAAATATAAACATTTTATTCGTTGATACCTTTGTCAACTCTTGAGAGTAGACTTATAGGACTTATTTTATGTAAAATGAGGTGCTGAATATACTGGTGAAAACCGCGATGTCCTATCTTTAACCGTTTAGGATATCGAGTAAAATTGAGAATAATATATATTTAAATATGTGATATATAAACATTTTATTCGTTTGTACCTTTATCAACTCTTAAGAGTAGTCTTATAGGACTTATTTTATGTAAAATGAGGTGCTGAATCCACTGGTGAAAACCGCGATGTCCCATCTTTAACTGTTTAGGAGATCGAGTAAAATGGAGAATAATGGATATGTGAAAATGTGATATATAAACGTTTTATTCTTTTGTACCTTTATCAACTTTTAAGAGTTGACTTATAGGACTTATTTTATGTAAAATGAGGTGCTAAATCCACTGGTAAAAACCGCGATGTCCTATCTTTAACCGTTTAGGAGATCGAGTAAAATGGAGTATAATAGATATTTGAAAATGTGGTATATAAACATTTTACTCGTTTGTACTTTTATCAACTCTTGAGAGTAGACTTATAGGACATACTTTATGTAAAATGAGGTGCTGAATAAACTGGTGAAAACCGCGATGTCCTATCTTTAACCGTTTAGAATATCGAGTAAAATGGAATATAATAGATATTTGAAAATGTGGTATATAAACATTTTACTCGTTTGTACTTTTATCAACTCTTGAGAGTAGACTTATAGGACTTATTTTATGTAAAATGAGGTGCTGAATCCACTGGTGAAAACCGCGATGTCCTATCTTCAACCGATTTGGAGATCGAGTAAAATGGAGTATAATAGATATTTGAAAATGTGGTATATAAACATTTTACTCGTTTGTACTTTTATCAACTCTTGAGAGTAGTCTTATAGGACTTATTTTATGTAAAATGATGTGCTGAATCCACTGGTGAAAACCGCGATGTCCTATCTTTAACCGTTTAGGAGATCGAGTAAAATGGAAAATAATAGATATTTGAAAATGTGATATATACACATTTTAATCGTTTGTACCTTTATCAACTCTTGAGAGTAGACTTATAGGACTTATTTTATGTAAAATGAGGTGCTAAATTCACTGGTAAAAACCGCGATGTCCTATCTTTAACCGTTTAGGAGATCGAGTAAAATGGAGAATAATAGATATTTGAAAATGTGATATATTAACATTTTATTCGTTGGTACCTTTGTCAACTCTTGAGAGTAGACTTATAGGACATATTTTATGTAAAATGAGGTGCTGAATAAACTGGTGAAAACCGCGATGTCCTATCTTTAACCGTTTAGAATATCGAGTAAAATTGAGAATAATAGATATTTGAAAATGTGATATATAAACATTTTATTCGTTTGTACCTTTATCAACCCGTGAGAGTAGACTTATAGGACTTATTTAATGTAAAATAAGTTGCTGAATTCACTGGTGAAAACTGCGATGTTCTATCTTTAACCGTTTAGGAGATCGAGTAAAATTGGAAAATAATAGATATTTGAAAATGTGATATATAAACATTTTAATCGTTTGTACCTTTATCAGCCCTTGAGAGTAGACTTATATTACTTATTTTATGTAAAATGAGGTGCTAAATCCACTGGTAAAAACCGCGATGTCCTATCTTTAACCGTTTAGGAGATCGAGTAAAATGGAAAATAATAGATATTTGAAAATGTGATATATAAACATTTTAATCGTTTGTACCTTTATCAACTCTTGAGAGTAGACTTATAGGACTTATTTTATGTAAAATGAGGTGCTGAATCCACTGGTAAAAACCGCGATGTCTTATCTTTAACCGTTTAGAAGATCGAGTAAAATGGAATATAATAGATATTTGAACATGTGATATATAAACAATTTCTTCGATTGTACCTTTATCAACTCTTGAGAGTAGACTTATAGGACTTATTTAATGTAAAATGAGGTGCTAAATCCACTGGTAAAAACTGCGATGTTCTATCTTTAACCGTTTAGGAGATCGAGTAAAATAAAAAATATTAGATATTTGAAAATGTGATATATAAACATTTTAACCGTTTGTACCATTATCAACCCTTGAGAGTAGACTAATATTACTTATTTTATGTAAAATGAAGTGCTGAATCCACTGGTAAAAACTGCGATGCCTTATCTTTAACCGTTTAGAAGATCGAGTAAAATGGAAAGTAATAGATATTTGACATTGTGATATATAAAATTTTATTTGTTTGTACCTTTATCAACTTTTGAGAGTCGACTTATAGGACTTGCTTTATGTAAAATGAGGAGCTAAATCTACTGGTGAAAACCGCGATGTCTTATTATAACCGTTTAGGAGATCGAGTAAAATTGTTTATAATAGATATTTGAAAATGTGATATATAAACATTTTATTTGTTTGTACCTTTATCAACTTTTGAGAGTAGACTTATAGGACTTATTTAATGTAAAAAGAGGTGTTGAATCCTCTGGTGAAAACCGCGAGGTCCTATCTTTAACCGTTTAGGAGATCGAGTAAAATGGTTTATAATAGATATTTGAAAATGTGATATATAAACGTTTTATTCGTTTGTACCTTTATCAACTCTTAAGGGTAGTCTTATAGGACTTATTTTATGTAAAATGATGTGCTGAATCCACTGGTGAAAACCGCGATGTCCTATATTAACCGTTTAGGAGATCGAGTAAAATGGAAAATAATAGATATTTGAAAATGTGATATATAAACATTTTAATCGTTTGTACCTTTATCAACTCTTGAGAGTAGACTTATAGGACTTATTTTATGTAAAATGAGGTGCTCAATCCACTGGTAAAAACCGCGATGTCTTATCTTTAACCGTTTAGAAGATCGAGTAAAATGGAATATAATAGATATTTGAAAATGTGATATATAAACATTTTATTCGTTTGTACCTTTATCAACTCTTGCGAGTAGACTTGTAGGACTTATTTTATGTAAAATAAGGTGCTAAATCCACTGGTGACAATCGCGATGTCCTATCTTTAACCGTTTAGGAAATCGAGTAAAATGGAGAATAGTAGATATTTGAAAATGTGATATATAAACATTTTATTCGTTGATAACTTTGTCAACTCTTGAGAGTAGACTTATAGGACTTATTTTATGTAAAATGAGGTGCTGAATATACTGGTGAAAACCGCGATGTCCTATCTTTAACCGTTTAGGATATCGAGTAAAATTGAGAATAATAGATATTTAAATATGTGATATATAAACATTTTATTCGTTTGTACCTTTATCAACTCTTAAGAGTAGTCTTATAGGACTTATTTTATGTAAAATGAGGTGCTGAATCCACTGGTGAAAACCGCGATGTCCCATCTTTAACTGTTTAGGAGATCGAGTAAAATGGAGATTAATGGATATGTGAAAATGTGATATATAAACGTTTTATTCTTTTGTACCTTTATCAACTTTTAAGAGTTGACTTATAGGACTTATTTTATGTAAAATGAGGTGCTAAATCCACTGGTAAAAACCGCGATGTCCTATCTTTAACCGTTTAGGAGATCGAGTAAAATGGAGAATAATAGATATTTGAAAATGTGATATATTAACATTTTATTCGTTGGTACCTTTGTCAACTCTTGAGAGTAGACTTATAGGACATATTTTATGTAAAATGAGGTGCTGAATAAACTGGTAAAAACCGCGATGTCCTATCTTTAACCGTTTAGGATATCGAGTAAAATTGAGAATAATAGATATTTGAAAATGTGATATATAAACATTTTATTCGTTTGTACCTTTATCAACCCGTGAGAGTAGACTTATAGGACTTATTTTATGTAAAATAAGTTGCTGAATTCACTGGTGAAAACCGCAATGTCCTATCTTTTACCGTTTAGGAGATCGAGTGAAATGGAGAATAATAGATATTTGAAAATGTGATATATATACATTTTATTCGTTTGTACCTTTATCAACCCGTGAGAGTAGACTTATAGTGCTTATTTTATGTATAATAAGTTGCTGAATTCACTGGTGAAAACCGCAATGTCCTATCTTTAACCGTTTAGAAGATCGAGTAAAATGGAAAGTAATAGATATTTGACATTGTGATATATAAAATTTTATTTGTTTGTACCTTTATCAATTAACTTTTGAGAGTCGACTTATAGGACTTGCTTTATGTAAAATGAGGAGCTAAATCCACTGGTGAAAACCGCGATGTCTTATATTTAACCGTTTAGGAGATCGAGTAAAATTGTTTATAATAGATATTTGAAAATGTGATATATAAACATTTTATTTGTTTGCACCTTTATCAACTTTTGAGAGTAGTCTTATAGGACTTATTTTATGTAAAATGAGGTGCTGAATCCACTGGTGAAAACCG
This sequence comes from Silvanus unidentatus, assembly GCA_963930825.1. Taxonomy (NCBI): domain Eukaryota; kingdom Metazoa; phylum Arthropoda; class Insecta; order Coleoptera; family Silvanidae; genus Silvanus; species Silvanus unidentatus. The sequence continues at coordinate 5,461,793 of OZ005761.1, read as the reverse complement.
CGATGTCCCATCTTTAACTGTTTAGGAGATCGAGTAAAATGGAGAATAATGGATATGTGAAAATGTGATATATAAACGTTTTATTCTTTTGTACCTTTATCAACTTTTAAGAGTTGACTTATAGGACTTATATTATGTAAAATGAGGTGCTAAATCCACTGGTAAAAACCGCGATGTCCTATCTTTAACCGTTTAGGAGATCGAGTAAAATGGAAAATAATAGATATTTGAAAATGTGATATATACACATTTTAATCGTTTGTACCTTTATCAACTCTTGAGAGTAGACTTATAGGACTTATTTTATGTAAAATGAGGTGCTAAATCCACTGGTAAAAACCGCGATGTCCTATCTTTAACCGTTTAGGAGATCGAGTAAAATGGAGAATAATAGATATTTGAAAATGTGATATATTAACATTTTATTCGTTGGTACCTTTGTCAACTCTTGAGAGTAGACTTAAAGGACATATTTTATGTAAAATGAGGTGCTGAATAAACTGGTGAAAACCGCGATGTCCTATCTTTAACCGTTTAGGATATCGAGTAAAATTGAGAATAATAGATATTTGAAAATGTGATATATAAACATTTTATTCGTTTGTACCTTTATCAACCCGTGAGAGTAGACTTATAGGACTTATTTTATGTAAAATAAGTTGCTGAATTCACTGGTGAAAACCGCAATGTCCTATCTTTTACCGTTTAGGAGATCGAGTGAAATGGAGAATAATAGATATTTGAAAATGTGATATATATACATTTTATTCGTTTGTACCTTTATCAACTCTTGAAAGTAGACTTAAAGGCCTTATTTTATGTAAAATGAGGTGCTGAATTTACTGGTGAAAACCGCGATGTCCTATCTTTAACCGATTTAGAGATCGAGTAAAATGGAGTATAATAGATATTTGAAAATGTGGTATATAAACATTTTACTCGTTTGTACTTTTATCAACTCTTGAGAGTAGACTTATAGGACTTATTTTATGTAAAATGAGGTGCTGAATGCACTGGTGAAAACCGCGATGTCCTATCTTTAACCGTTTAGAAGATCGAGTAAAATGGAATATAATAGATATGTGAAAATGAGATATATTAACATTTTATTCGTTTGTCCCTTTATCAACTTTTGAGAGTAGACTTATAGGACTTATTTTATGTAAAATGAGGTGCTAAATCCACTGGTTAAAACCGCGATGTCCTATCTTTAACCGTTTAGGAGATCGAGTAAAATGGAAAATAATAGATATTTGAAAATGTGATATATAAACATTTTAATCGTTTGTACCTTTATCAACTCTTGAGAGTAGACTTATAGGACTTATTTTATGTAAAATGAGGTGCTCAATCCACTGGTTAAAACCGCGATGTCCTATCTTTAACCGTTTAGGAGATCGAGTAAAATGGAAAATAATAGATATTTGAAAATGTGATATATAAACATTTTATTCGTTTGTACCTTTATCAACTCTTTAGAGTAGACTTATAGGAGTTATTTTATTTAAAATGAGGTGCTGAATCCACTAGTTAAAACCGCGATGTTCTATATTTAACCGTTTAGGAGATGCAGTAAAAAGCAGAATAATAGATATTTGAAAATGTGATATATAAACATTTTATTCGTTTGTACCTTTATCAACTCTTAAGGGTAGTCTTATAGGACTTTTTTTATGTAAAATGATGTGCTGAATCCACTGGTGAAAACCGCGATGTCCTATCATTAACCGTTTAGGAGATCGAGTAAAATGGAAAATAATAGATATTCGAAAATGTGATATATAAACATTTTAATCGTTTGTACCTTTATCAACTCTTGAGAGTAGACTTATAGGACTTATTTTATGTAAAATGAGGTGCTGAATCCACCGGTAAAAACCGCGATGTCTTATCTTTAACCGTTTAGAAGATCGAGTAAAATGGAATATAATAGATATTTGAACATGTGATATATAAACGTTTTATTCTTTTGTACCTTTATCAACTTTTAAGAGTTGACTTATAGGACTTATTTTATGTAAAATGAGGTGCTAAATCCACTGGTAAAAACCGCGATGTCCTATCTTTAACCGTTTAGGAGATCGAGTAAAATGGAAAATAATAGATATTTGAAAATGTGATATATACACATTTTAATCGTTTGTACCTTTATCAACTCTTGAGGGTAGACTTATAGGACTTATTTTATGTAAAATGAGGTGCTAAATCCACTGGTAAAAACCGCGATGTCCTATCTTTAACCGTTTAGGAGATCGAGTAAAATAAAAAATATTAGATATTTGAAAATGTGATATATAAACATTTTAACCGTTTGTACCATTATCAACCCTTGAGAGTAGACTTATATTACTTATTTTATGTAAAATCAATTGCTGAATCCACTGGTAAAAACTGCGATGCCTTATCTTTAACCGTTTAGAAGATCGAGTAAGATGGAAAGTAATTGATATTTGACATTGTGATATATAAAATTTTATTTGTTTGTACCTTTATCAACTTTTGAGAGTCGACTTATAGGACTTGCTTTATGTAAAATGAGGAGCTAAATCCACTGGTGAAAACCGCGAGGTCCTATCTTTAACCGTTTAGGAGATCGAGTAAAATGGTTTATAATAGATATTTGAAAATGTGATATATAAACATTTTATTCGTTTGTACCTTTATCAACTCTTAAGGGTAGTCTTATAGGACTTATTTTATGTAAAATGATGTGCTGAATCCACTGGTGAAAACCGCGATGTCCTATCATTAACCGTTTAGGAGATCGAGTAAAATGGAAAATAATAGATATTTGAAAATGTTATATATAAACATTTTAATCGTTTGTACCTTTATCAACTCTTGAGAGTAGACTTATAGGACATATTTTATGTAAAATGAGGTGCTCAATCCACTGGTAAAAACCGCGATGTCTTATCTTTAACCGTTTAGAAGATCGAGTAAAATGGAATATAATAGATATTTGAAAATGTGATATATAAACATTTTATTCGTTTGTACCTTTATCAACTCTTGCGAGTAGACTTGTAGGACTTATTTTATGTAAAATAAGGTGCTAAATCCACTGGTGACAATCGCGATGTCCTATCTTTAACCGTTTAGGAAATCGAGTAAAATGGAGAATAATGGATGTGTGAAAATGTGATATATAAACGTTTTATTCTTTTGTACCTTTATCAACTTTTAAGAGTTGACTTATAGGACTTATTTTATGTAAAATGAGGTGCTCAATCCACTGGTAAAAACCGCGATGTCTTATCTTTAACCGTTTAGAAGATCGAGTAAAATGGAATATAATAGACATTTGAAAATGTGATATATAAACATTTTATTCGTTTGTACCTTTATCAACTCTTGCGAGTAGACTTGTAGGACTTATTTTATGTAAAATAAGGTGCTAAATCCACTGGTGACAATCGCGATGTCCTATCTTTAACCGTTTAGGAAATCGAGTAAAATGGAGAATAATAGATATTTGAAAATGTGAAATATAAACATTTTATTCGTTGATACCTTTGTCAACTCTTGAGAGTAGACTTATAGGACTTATTTTATGTAAAATGAGGTGCTGAATATACTGGTGAAAACCGCGATGTCCTATCTTTAACCGTTTAGGATATCGAGTAAAATTGAGAATAATATATATTTAAATATGTGATATATAAACATTTTATTCGTTTGTACCTTTATCAACTCTTAAGAGTAGTCTTATAGGACTTATTTTATGTAAAATGAGGTGCTGAATCCACTGGTGAAAACCGCGATGTCCCATCTTTAACTGTTTAGGAGATCGAGTAAAATGGAGAATAATGGATATGTGAAAATGTGATATATAAACGTTTTATTCTTTTGTACCTTTATCAACTTTTAAGAGTTGACTTATAGGACTTATTTTATGTAAAATGAGGTGCTAAATCCACTGGTAAAAACCGCGATGTCCTATCTTTAACCGTTTAGGAGATCGAGTAAAATGGAGAATAATAGATATTTGAAAATGTGATATATTAACATTTTATTCGTTGGTACCTTTGTCAACTCTTGAGAGTAGACTTATAGGACATATTTTATGTAAAATAAGTTGCTGAATTCACTGGTGAAAACCGCAATGTCCTATCTTTTACCGTTTAGGAGATCGAGTGAAATGGAGAATAATAGATATTTGAAAATGTGATATATATACATTTTATTCGTTTGTACCTTAATCAACTCTTGAGAGTAGACTTAAAGGCCTTATTTTATGTAAAATGAGGTGCTGAATTTACTGGTCAAAACCGCGATGTCCTATCTTTAATTGATTTGGAGATCGAGTAAAATGGAATATAATAGATATTTGAAAATGTGGTATATAAACATTTTACTCGTTTGTACTTTTATCAACTCTTGAGAGTAGACTTATAGGACTTATTTTATGTAAAATGAGGTGCTGAATCCACTGGTGAAAACCGCGATGTCCTATCTTCAACCGTTTAGAAGATCGAGTAAAATGGAATATAATAGATATGTGAAAATGAGATATATAAACATTTTATTCGTTTGTCCCTTTATCAACTTTTGCGAGTAGACTTATAGGACTTATTTTATGTAAAATGAGGTGCTGAATCCACTGGTTAAAACCGCGATGTCCTATCTTTAACCGTTTAGGAGATCGAGTAAAATGGAAAATAATAGATATTTGAAAATGTGATATATAAACATTTTATTCGTTTGTACCTTTATCAACTCTTTAGAGTAGACTTATAGGAGTTATTTTATTTAAAATGAGGTGCTGAATCCACTAGTTAAAACCGCGATGTCCTATATTTAACCGTTTAGGAGATGCAGTAAAAAGCAGAATAATAGATATTTGAAAATGTGATATATAAACATTTTATTCGTTTGTACCTTTATCAACTCTTAAGAGTAGTCTTATAGGACTTATTTTATGTAAAATGATGTGCTGAATCCACTGGTGAAAACCGCGATGTCCTATCTTTAACCGTTTAGGAGATCGAGTAAAATGGAAAATAATAGATATTTGAAAATGTGATATATACACATTTTAATCGTTTGTACCTTTATCAACTCTTGAGAGTAGACTTAATAGGACTTATTTTATGTAAAATGAGGTGCTAAATTCACTGGTAAAAACCGCGATGTCCTATCTTTAACCGTTTAGGAGATCAAGTAAAATGGAGAATAATAGATATTTGAAAATGTGATATATTAACATTTTATTCGTTGGTACCTTTGTCAACTCTTGAGAGTAGACTTATAGGACATATTTTATGTAAAATGAGGTGCTGAATAAACTGGTGAAAACCGCGATGTCCTATCTTTAACCGTTTAGAATATCGAGTAAAATTGAGAATAATAGATATTTGAAAATGTGATATATAAACATTTTATTCGTTTGTACCTTTATCAACCCGTGAGAGTAGACTTATAGGACTTATTTAATGTAAAATAAGTTGCTGAATTCACTGGTGAAAACCGCAATGTCCTATCTTTTACCGTTTAGGAGATCGAGTGAAATGGAGAATAATAGATATTTGAAAATGTGATATATATACATTTTATTCGTTTGTACCTTTATCAACTCTTGAGAGTAGACTTAAAGGCCTTATTTTATGTAAAATGAGGTGCTGAATTTACTGGTGAAAACAGCGATGTCCTATCTTTAACCGATTTGGAGATCGAGTAAAATGGAATATAATAGATATTTGAAAATGTGGTATATAAACATTTTACTCGTTTGTACTTTTATCAACTCTTGAGAGTAGACTTATAGGACTTATTTTATGTAAAATGAGGTGCTGAATCCACTGGTGAAAACCGCGATGTCCTATCTTCAACCGATTTGGAGATCGAGTAAAATGGAGTATAATAGATATTTGAAAATGTGGTATATAAACATTTTACTCGTTTGTACTTTTATCAACTCTTGAGAGTAGACTTATAGGACATACTTTATGTAAAATGAGGTGCTGAATAAACTGGTGAAAACCGCGATGTCCTATCTTTAACCGTTTAGGAGATCGAGTAAAATGGAAAATAATAGATATTTGAAAATGTGATATATAAACATTTTATTCGTTTGTACCTTTATCAACTCTTAAGAGTAGTCTTATAGGACTTATTTTATGTAAAATGATGTGCTGAATCCACTGGTGAAAACCGCGATGTCCTATCTTTAACCGTTTAGGAGATCGAGTAAAATGGAAAATAATAGATATTTGAAAATGTGATATATACACATTTTAATCGTTTGTACCTTTATCAACTCTTGAGAGTAGACTTATAGGACTTATTTTATGTAAAATGAGGTGCTAAATTCACTGGTAAAAACCGCGATGTCCTATCTTTAACCGTTTAGGAGATCGAGTAAAATGGAGAATAATAGATATTTGAAAATGTGATATATTAACATTTTATTCGTTGGTACCTTTGTCAACTCTTGAGAGTAGACTTATAGGACATATTTTATGTAAAATGAGGTGCTGAATAAACTGGTGAAAACCGCGATGTCCTATCTTTAACCGTTTAGAATATCGAGTAAAATTGAGAATAATAGATATTTGAAAATGTGATATATAAACATTTTATTCGTTTGTACCTTTATCAACCCGTGAGAGTAGACTTATAGGACTTATTTAATGTAAAATAAGTTGCTGAATTCACTGGTGAAAACCGCAATGTCCTATCTTTTACCGTTTAGGAGATCGAGTGAAATGGAGAATAATAGATATTTGAAAATGTGATATATATACATTTTATTCGTTTGTACCTTTATCAACTCTTGAGAGTAGACTTAAAGGCCTTATTTTATGTAAAATGAGGTGCTGAATTTACTGGTGAAAACAGCGATGTCCTATCTTTAACCGATTTGGAGATCGAGTAAAATGGAATATAATAGATATTTGAAAATGTGGTATATAAACATTTTACTCGTTTGTACTTTTATCAACTCTTGAGAGTAGACTTATAGGACTTATTTTATGTAAAATGAGGTGCTGAATCCACTGGTGAAAACCGCGATGTCCTATCTTCAACCGATTTGGAGATCGAGTAAAATGGAGTATAATAGATATTTGAAAATGTGGTATATAAACATTTTACTCGTTTGTACTTTTATCAACTCTTGAGAGTAGACTTATAGGACATACTTTATGTAAAATGAGGTGCTGAATAAACTGGTGAAAACCGCGATGTCCTATCTTTAACCGTTTAGAATATCGAGTAAAATTGAGAATAATAGATATTTGAAAATGTGATATATAAACATTTTATTCGTTTGTACCTTTATCAACCCGTGAGAGTAGACTTATAGGACTTATTTAATGTAAAATAAGTTGCTGAATTCACTGGTGAAAACTGCGATGTTCTATCTTTAACCGTTTAGGAGATCGAGTAAAATGGAAAATAATAGATATTTGAAAATGTGATATATAAACATTTTAATCGTTTGTACCTTTATCAACCCTTGAGAGTAGACTTATATTACTTATTTTATGTAAAATGAGGTGCTAAATCCACTGGTAAAAACCGCGATGTCCTATCATTAACCGTTTAGGAGATCGAGTAAAATGGAAAATAATAGATATTTGAAAATGTGATATATAAACATTTTATTCGTTTGTACTTTTATCAACTCTTAAGGGTAGTCTTATAGGACTTATTTTATGTAAAATGATGTGCTGAATCCACTGGTGAAAACCGCGATGTCCTATCATTAACCGTTTAGGAGATCGAGTAAAATGGAAAATAATAGATATTTGAAAATGTGATATATAAACATTTTAATCGTTTGTACCTTTATCAACTCTTGAGAGTAGATTTATAGGACTTATTTTATGTAAAATAAGGTGCTCAATCCACTGGTAAAAACCGCGATGTCTTATCTTTAACCGTTTAGAAGATCGAGTAAAATGGAATATAATAGATATTTGAAAATGTGATATATAAACATTTTATTCGTTTGTACCTTTATCAACTCTTGCGAGTAGACTTGTAGGACTTATTTTATGTAAAATAAGGTGCTAAATCCACTGGTGACAATCGCGATGTCCTATCTTTAACCGTTTAGGAAATCGAGTAAAATGGAGAATAATAGATATTTGAAAATGTGAAATATAAACATTTTATACGTTGATACCTTTGTCAACTCTTGAGAGTAGACTTATAGGACTTATTTTATGTAAAATGAGGTGCTGAATAAACTGGTGAAAACCGCGATGTCCTATCTTTAACCGTTTAGAATATCGAGTAAAATTGAGAATAATAGATATTTGAAAATGTGATATATAAACATTTTATTCGTTTGTACCTTTATCAACCCGTGAGAGTAGACTTATAGGACTTATTTAATGTAAAATAAGTTGCTGAATTCACTGGTGAAAACTGCGATGTTCTATCTTTAACCGTTTAGGAGATCGAGTAAAATGGAAAATAATAGATATTTGAAAATGTGATATATAAACATTTTAATCGTTTGTACCTTTATCAACCCTTGAGAGTAGACTTATATTACTTATTTTATGTAAAATGAGGTGCTAAATCCACTGGTAAAAACCGCGATGTCCTATCATTAACCGTTTAGGAGATCGAGTAAAATGGAAAATAATAGATATTTGAAAATGTGATATATAAACATTTTATTCGTTTGTACTTTTATCAACTCTTAAGGGTAGTCTTATAGGACTTATTTTATGTAAAATGATGTGCTGAATCCACTGGTGAAAACCGCGATGTCCTATCATTAACCGTTTAGGAGATCGAGTAAAATGGAAAATAATAGATATTTGAAAATGTGATATATAAACATTTTAATCGTTTGTACCTTTATCAACCCGTGAGAGTAGACTTATAGTGCTTATTTTATGTATAATAAGTTGCTGAATTCACTGGTGAAAACCGCAATGTCCTATCTTTAACCGTTTAGAAGATCGAGTAAAATGGAAAGTAATAGATATTTGACATTGTGATATATAAAATTTTATTTGTTTGTACCTTTATCAATTAACTTTTGAGAGTCGACTTATAGGACTTGCTTTATGTAAAATGAGGAGCTAAATCCACTGGTGAAAACCGCGATGTCTTATATTTAACCGTTTAGGAGATCGAGTAAAATTGTTTATAATAGATATTTGAAAATGTGATATATAAACATTATATTTGTTTGCACCTTTATCAACTTTTGAGAGTAGTCTTATAGGACTTATTTTATGTAAAATGAGGTGCTGAATCCACTGGTGAAAACCGCGATGTCCCATCTTTAACTGTTTAGGAGATCGAGTAAAATGGAGAATAATGGATATGTGAAAATGTGATATATAAACGTTTTATTCTTTTGTACCTTTATCAACTTTTAAGAGTTGACTTATAGGACTTATATTATGTAAAATGAGGTGCTAAATCCACTGGTGAAAACCGCGATGTCCTATCATTAACCGTTTAGGAAATCGAGTAAAATGGAAAATAATAGATATTTGAAAATGTTATATATAAACATTTTAATCGTTTGTACCTTTATCAACTCTTGAGAGTAGACTTATAGGACATATTTTATGTAAAATGAGGTGCTCAATCCACTGGTAAAAACCGCGATGTCTTATCTTTAACCGTTTAGAAGATCGAGTAAAATGGAATATAATAGATATTTGAAAATGTGATATATAAACATTTTATTCGTTTGTACCTTTATCAACTCTTGCGAGTAGACTTGTAGGACTTATTTTATGTAAAATAAGGTGCTAAATCCACTGGTGACAATCGCGATGTCCTATCTTTAACCGTTTAGGAAATCGAGTAAAATGGAGAATAATGGATGTGTGAAAATGTGATATATAAACGTTTTATTCTTTTGTACCTTTATCAACTTTTAAGAGTTGACTTATAGGACTTATTTTATGTAAAATGAGGTGCTGAATCCACTGGTTAAAACCGCGATGTCCTATCTTTAACCGATTTGGAGATCGAGTAAAATGGAGTATAATAGATATTTGAAAATGTGGTATATAAACATTTTACTCGTTTGTACTTTTATCAACTCTTGAGAGTAGACTTATAGGACTTATTTTATGTAAAATGAGGTGCTGAATCCACTGGTGAAAACCGCGATGTCCTATCTTTAACCGATTTGGAGATCGAGTAAAATGGAGTATAATAGATATTTGAAAATGTGGTATATAAACATTTTACTCGTTTGTACTTTTATCAACTCTTGAGAGTAGACTTATAGGACTTATTTTATGTAAAATGAGGTGCTGAATCCACTGGTGAAAACCGCGATGTCCTATCTTCAACCGTTTAGAAGATCGAGTAAAATGGAATATAATAGATATGTGAAAATGAGATATATAAACATTTTATTCGTTTGTCCCTTTATCAACTTTTGAGAGTAGACTTATAGGACTTATTTTATGTAAAATGAGGTGCTGAATCCACTGGTTAAAACCGCGATGTCCTATCTTTAACCGTTTAGGAGATCGAGTAAAATGGAAAATAATAGATATTTGAAAATGTGATATATAAACATTTTATTCGTTTGTACCTTTATCAACCCGTGAGAGTAGACTTCTAGGACTTATTTTATGTAAAATAAGTTGCTGAATTCACTGGTGAAAACCGCAATGTCCTATCTTTTACCGTTTAGGAGATCGAGTGAAATGGAGAATAATAGATATTTGAAAATGTGATATATATACATTTTATTCGTTTGTACCTTTATCAACTCTTGAGAGTAGACTTAAAGGCCTTATTTTATGTAAAATGAGGTGCTGAATTTACTGGTGAAAACCGCGATGTCCTATCTTTAACCGTTTAGAAGATCGAGTAAAATGGAATATAATAGATATGTGAAAATGAGATATATAAACATTTTATTCGTTTGTCCCTTTATCAACCTTTGAGAGTAGACTTATAGGACTTATTTTATGTAAAATGAGGTGCTGAATCCACTGGTTAAAACCGCGATGTCCTATCTTTAACCGTTTAGGAGATCGAGTAAAATGGAAAATAATAGATATTTGAAAATGTGATATATAAACATTTTATTCGTTTGTACCTTTATCAACTCTTTAGAGTAGACTTATAGGAGTTATTTTATTTAAAATGAGGTGCTGAATCCACTAGTTAAAACCGCGATGTCCTATATTTAACCGTTTAGGAGATGCAGTAAAAAGCAGAATAATAGATATTTGAAAATGTGATATATAAACATTTTATTCGTTTGTACCTTTATCAACTCTTAAGGGTAGTCTTATAGGACTTATTTTATGTAAAATGATGTGCTGAATCCACTGGTGAAAACCGCGATGTCCTATCATTAACCGTTTAGGAGATCGAGTAAAATGGAAAATAATAGATATTTGAAAATGTGATATATAAACATTTTAATCGTTTGTACCTTTATCAACTCTTGAGAGTAGACTTATAGGACTTATTTTATGTAAAATGAGGTGCTGAATCCACTGGTAAAAACCGCGATGTCTTATCTTTAACCGTTTAGAAGATCGAGTAAAATGGAATATAATAGATATTTGAACATGTGATATATAAACAATTTCTTCGATTGTACCTTTATCAACTCTTGAGAGTAGACTTATAGGACTTATTTAATGTAAAATGAGGTGCTAAATCCACTGGTAAAAACTGCGATGTTCTATCTTTAACCGTTTAGGAGATCGAGTAAAATAAAAAATATTAGATATTTGAAAATGTGATATATAAACATTTTAACCGTTTGTACCATTATCAACCCTTGAGAGTAGACTTATATTACTTATTTTATGTAAAATGAAGTGCTGAATCCACTGGTAAAAACTGCGATGCCTTATCTTTAACCGTTTAGAAGATCGAGTAAAATGGAAAGTAATTGATATTTGACATTGTGATATATAAAATTTTATTTGTTTGTACCTTTATCAACTTTTGAGAGTCGACTTATAGGACTTGCTTTATGTAAAATGAGGAGCTAAATCCACTGGTGAAAACCGCGAGGTCCTATCTTTAACCGTTTAGGAGATCGAGTAAAATGGTTTATAATAGATATTTGAAAATGTGATATATAAACATTTTATTCGTTTGTACCTTTATCAACTCTTAAGGGTAGTCTTATAGGACTTATTTTATGTAAAATGATGTGCTGAATCCACTGGTGAAAACCGCGATGTCCTATCATTAACCGTTTAGGAGATCGAGTAAAATGGAAAATAATAGATATTTGAAAATGTGATATATAAACATTTTAATCGTTTGTACCTTTATCAACTCTTGAGAGTAGACTTATAGGACATATTTTATGTAAAATGAGGTGCTCAATCCACTGGTAAAAACCGCGATGTCTTATCTTTAACCGTTTAGAAGATCGAGTAAAATGGAATATAATAGATATTTGAAAATGTGATATATAAACATTTTATTCGTTTGTACCTTTATCAACTCTTGCGAGTAGACTTGTAGGACTTATTTTATGTAAAATAAGGTGCTAAATCCACTGGTGACAATCGCGATGTCCTATCTTTAACCGTTTAGGAAATCGAGTAAAATGGAGAATAATGGATGTGTGAAAATGTGATATATAAACGTTTTATTCTTTTGTACCTTTATCAACTTTTAAGAGTTGACTTATAGGACTTATTTTATGTAAAATGAGGTGCTGAATCCACTGGTTAAAACCGCGATGTCCTATCTTTAACCGATTTGGAGATCGAGTAAAATGGAGTATAATAGATATTTGAAAATGTGGTATATAAACATTTTACTCGTTTGTACTTTTATCAACTCTTGAGAGTAGACTTATAGGACTTATTTTATGTAAAATGAGGTGCTGAATTTACTGGTGAAAACCGCGATGTCCTATCTTTAACCGATTTGGAGATCGAGTAAAATGGAGTATAATAGATATTTGAAAATGTGGTATATAAACATTTTACTCGTTTGTACTTTTATCAACTCTTGAGAGTAGACTTATAGGACTTATTTTATGTAAAATGAGGTGCTGAATCCACTGGTGAAAACCGCGATGTCCTATCTTCAACCGATTTGGAGATCGAGTAAAATGGAGTATAATAGATATTTGAAAATGTGGTATATAAACATTTTACTCGTTTGTACTTTTATCAACTCTTGAGAGTAGACTTATAGGACTTATTTTATGTAAAATGAGGTGCTGAATCCACTAGTTAAAACCGCGATGTCCTATATTTAACCGTTTAGGAGATGCAGTAAAAAGCAGAATAATAGATATTTGAAAATGTGATATATAAACATTTCATTCGTTTGTACCTTTATCAACTCTTAAGAGTAGTCTTATAGGACTTATTTTATGTAAAATGATGTGCTGAGTCCACTGGTGAAAACCGCGATGTCCTATCTTTAACCGTTTAGGAGATCGAGTAAAATGGAAAATAATAGATATTTGAAAATGTGATATATACACATTTTAATCGTTTGTACCTTTATCAACTCTTGAGAGTAGACTTATAGGACTTATTTTATGTAAAATGAGGTGCTAAATCCACTGGTAAAAACCGCGATGTCCTATCTTTAACCGTTTAGGAGATCGAGTAAAATGGAGAATAATAGATATTTGAAAATGTGATATATTAACATTTTATTCGTTGGTACCTTTGTCAACTCTTGAGAGTAGACTTATAGGACATATTTTATGTAAAATGAGGTGCTGAATAAACTGGTGAAAACCGCGATGTCCTATCTTTAACCGTTTAGAATATCGAGTAAAATTGAGAATAATAGATATTTGAAAATGTGATATATAAACATTTTATTCGTTTGTACCTTTATCAACCCGTGAGAGTAGACTTATAGGACTTATTTAATGTAAAATAAGTTGCTGAATTCACTGGTGAAAACCGCAATGTCCTATCTTTTACCGTTTAGGAGATCGAGTGAAATGGAGAATAATAGATATTTGAAAATGTGATATATATACATTTTATTCGTTTGTACCTTTATCAACTCTTGAGAGTAGACTTAAAGGCCTTATTTTATGTAAAATGAGGTGCTGAATTTACTGGTGAAAACCGCGATGTCCTATCTTTAACCGATTTGGAGATCGAGTAAAATGGAGTATAATAGATATTTGAAAATGTGGTATATAAACATTTTACTCGTTTGTACTTTTATCAACTCTTGAGAGTAGACTTATAGGACTTATTTTATGTAAAATGAGGTGCTGAATCCACTGGTGAAAACCGCGATGTCCTATCTTCAACCGATTTGGAGATCGAGTAAAATGGAGTATAATAGATATTTGAAAATGTGGTATATAAACATTTTACTCGTTTGTACTTTTATCAACTCTTGAGAGTAGACTTATAGGACTTATTTTATGTAAAATGAGGTGCTGAATCCACTGGTGAAAACCGCGATGTCCTATCTTCAACCGTTTAGAAGATCGAGTAAAATGGAATATAATAGATATGTGAAAATGAGATATATAAACATTTTATTCGTTTGTCCCTTTATCAACTTTTGAGAGTAGACTTATAAGACTTATTTTATGTAAAATGAGGTGCTGAATCCACTGGTTAAAACCGCGATGTCCTATCTTTAACCGTTTAGGAGATCGAGTAAAATGGAAAATAATAGATATTTGGAAATGTGATATATAAACATTTTATTCGTTTGTACCTTTATCAACTCTTTAGAGTAGACTTATAGGAGTTATTTTATTTAAAATGAGGTGCTGAATCCACTAGTTAAAACCGCGATGTCCTATATTTAACCGTTTAGGAGATGCAGTAAAAAGCAGAATAATAGATATTTGAAAATGTGATATATAAACATTTTATTCGTTTGTACCTTTATCAACTCTTAAGAGTAGTCTTATAGGACTTATTTTATGTAAAATGATGTGCTGAATCCACTGGTGAAAACCGCGATGTCCTATCTTTAACCGTTTAGGAGATCGAGTAAAATGGAAAATAATGGATATTTGAAAATGTGATATATACACATTTTAATCGTTTGTACCTTTATCAACTCTTGAGAGTAGACTTATAGGACTTATTTTATGTAAAATGAGGTGCTAAATCCACTGGTAAAAACCGCGATGTCCTATCTTTAACCGTTTAGGAGATCGAGTAAAATGAAGAATAATAGATATTTGAAAATGTGATATATTAACATTTTATTCGTTGGTACCTTTGTCAACTCTTGAGAGTAGACTTATAGGACATATTTTATGTAAAATGAGGTGCTGAATAAACTGGTGAAAACCGCGATGTCCTATCTTTAACCGTTTAGAATATCGAGTAAAATTGAGAATAATAGATATTTGAAAATGTGATATATAAACATTTTATTCGTTTGTACCTTTATCAACCCGTGAGAGTAGACTTATAGGACTTATTTAATGTAAAATAAGTTGCTGAATTCACTGGTGAAAACCGCAATGTCCTATCTTTTACCGTTTAGGAGATCGAGTGAAATGGAGAATAATAGATATTTGAAAATGTGATATATAAACATTTTATTCGTTTGTACCTTTATCAACTCTTAAGGGTAGTCTTATAGGACTTATTTTATGTAAAATGATGTGCTGAATCCACTGGTGAAAACCGCGATGTCCTATCATTAACCGTTTAGAAGATCGAGTAAAATGGAATATAATAGTTATTTGAACATGTGATATATAAACAATTTCTTCGATTGTACCTTTATCAACTCTTGAGAGTAGACTTATAGGACTTATTTAATGTAAAATGAGGTGCTAAATCCACTGGTAAAAACTGCGATGTTCTATCTTTAACCGTTTAGGAGATCGAGTAAAATAAAAAATATTAGATATTTGAAAATGTGATATATAAACATTTTAACCGTTTGTACCATTATCAACCCTTGAGAGTAGACTTATATTACTTATTTTATGTAAAATGAAGTGCTGAATCCACTGGTAAAAACTGCGATGCCTTATCTTTAACCGTTTAGAAGATCGAGTAAAATGGAAAGTAATAGATATTTGACATTGTGATATATAAAATTTTATTTGTTTGTACCTTTATTAACTTTTGAGAGTCGACTTATAGGACTTGCTTTATGAAAAATGAGGAGCTAAATCCACTGGTGAAAACCGCGATGTCTTAATATAACCGTTTAGGAGATCGAGTAAAATTGTTTATAATAGATATTTGAAAATGTGATATATAAACATTTTATTTGTTTGTACCTTTATCAACTTTTGAGAGTAGACTTATAGGACTTATTTAATGTAAAAAGAGGTGTTGAATCCACTGGTGAAAACCGCGAGGTCCTATCTTTAACCGTTTAGGAGATCGAGTAAAATGGTTTATAATAGATATTTGAAAATGTGATATATAAACGTTTTATTCGTTTGTACCTTTATCAACTCTTAAGGGTAGTCTTATAGGACTTATTTTATGTAAAATGATGTGCTGAATCCACTGGTGAAAACCGCGATGTCCTATCATTAACCGTTTAGGAGATCGAGTAAAATGGAAAATAATAGATATTTGAAAATGTGATATATAAACATTTTAATCGTTTGTACCTTTATCAACTCTTGAGAGTAGACTTATAGGACTTATTTTATGTAAAATGAGGTGCTCAATCCACTGGTAAAAACCGCGATGTCTTATCTTTAACCGTTTAGAAGATCGAGTAAAATGGAATATAAAAGATATTTGAAAATGTGATATATAAACATTTTATTCGTTTGTACCTTTATCAACTCTTGCGAGTAGACTTGTAGGACTTATTTTATGTAAAATAAGGTGCTAAATCCACTGGTGACAATCGCGATGTCCTATCTTTAACCGTTTAGGAAATCGAGTAAAATGGAGAATAATAGATATTTGAAAATGTGATATATAAACATTTTATTCGTTGATACCTTTGTCAACTCTTGAGAGTAGACTTATAGGACTTATTTTATGTAAAATGAGGTGCTGAATATACTGGTGAAAACCGCGATGTCCTATCTTTAACCGTTTAGGATATCAAGTAAAATTGAGAATAATAGATATTTAAATATGTGATATATAAACATTTTATTCGTTTGTACCTTTATCAACTCTTAAGAGTAGTCTTATAGGACTCATTTTATGTAAAATGAGGTGCTGAATCCACTGGTGAAAACCGCGATGTCCCATCTTTAACTGTTTAGGAGATCGAGTAAAATGGAGATTAATGGATATGTGAAAATGTGATATATAAACGTTTTATTTTTTGTACCTTTATCAACTTTTAAGAGTTGACTTATAGGACTTATTTTATGTAAAATGAGGTGCTAAATCCACTGGTAAAAACCGCGATGTCCTATCTTTAACCGTTTAGGAGATCGAGTAAAATGGAGAATAATAGATATTTGAAAATGTGATATATTAACATTTTATTCGTTGGTACCTTTGTCAACTCTTGAGAGTAGACTTATAGGACATATTTTATGTAAAATGAGGTGCTGAATAAACTGGTGAAAACCGCGATGTCCTATCTTTAACCGTTTAGGATATCGAGTAAAATTGAGAATAATAGATATTTGAAAATGTGATATATAAACATTTTATTCGTTTGTACCTTTATCAACCCGTGAGAGTAGACTTATAGGACTTATTTTATGTAAAATAAGTTGCTGAATTCACTGGTGAAAACCGCAATGTCCTATCTTTTACCGTTTAGGAGATCGAGTGAAATGGAGAATAATAGATATTTGAAAATGTGATATATATACATTTTATTCGTTTGTACCTTTATCAACTCTTGAGAGTAGACTTAAAGGCCTTATTTTATGTAAAATGAGGTGCTGAATTTACTGGTGAAAACCGCGATGTCCTATCTTTAACCGAATTGGAGATCGAGTAAAATGGAGTATAATAGATATTTGAAAATGTGGTATATAAACATTTTACTCGTTTGTACTTTTATCAACTCTTGAGAGTAGACTTATAGGACTTATTTTATGTAAAATGAGGTGCTGAATCCACTGGTGAAAACCGCGATGTCCTATCTTCAACCGTTTAGAAGATCGAGTAAAATGGAATATAATAGATATGTGAAAATGAGATATATAAACATTTTATTCGTTTGTCCCTTTATCAACTTTTGAGAGTAGACTTATAGGACTTATTTTATGTAAAATGAGGTGCTAAATCCACTGGTTAAAACTGCGATGTCCTATCTTTAACCGTTTAGGTGATCGAGTAAAATGGAAAATATTAGATATTTGAAAATGTGATATATAAACATTTTATTCGTTTGTACCTTTATCAACACTTGAGAGTAGACTTATAGGACTTATTTAATGTAAAATGAGGTGCTGAATCCACTGATGAAAACCGCAATGTCCTATCTTTAACCGTTTAGGAGATCGAGTAAAATGGAGAATAATAGATATTTAAAAATGTCATATATAAACATTTTATTCGGTTGTACCTTTATCAACTCTTGAGAGTAGACTTAAAGGACTTATTTAATCTAGAATGAGGTGCTAAATCCACTGATGAAAACCGCAATGTCCTATCTTTAACAGTTTAGGAGATCGAGTAAAATGGAGAATAATAGATATTAAAAAATGTGTTATATAAACATTTTATTCGTTTGTACCTTTATCAACACTTGAGAGTAGACTTATAGGACTTATTTTATGTAAAATTAGGTGCTGAATCCTCTAATGAAAACCGCAATGTCCTATCTTTAACCATTTAGGAGATCGAGTATAATGGAGAATAATAGATATTAAAAAATGTGTTATATAAACATTTTATTCGTTTGTACCTTTATCAACACTTGAGAGTAGACTTATAGGACTTATTTTATGTAAAATGAGGTGCTGAATCCACTGATGAAAACCGCAATGTCCTATCTTTAACCATTTAGGAGATCGAGTATAATGGAGAATAATAGATATTTAAAAATGTGATATATTAACATTTTTTTCGTTTGTACCTTTATCAACTCTTTAGAGTAGACTTGTAAGACTTATTTTATGTAAAAGGAGGTGCTGAATCCAATGATGAAAACCGCAATGTCCTATCTTTAACCGTTTAGGACATCGAGTAAAATGGAGAATATTAGATATTTAAAAATGTGATATATAAACCTTTTATTCGTTTGTACCTTTATCAACTTTTGAGAGTAGACTTATAGGACTTATTTTATGTAAAATGTCGTGCTGAATTTACTGGTGAAAACCGCAATGTCCTATCTTTATCGGTTTAGGAGATCGAGTAAAATGGAAAATAATAGATATTTAAAAATTTATATATAAACATTTTATTCGTTTGTACCCTTATCAACTTTTAGAGTAGTCTTATAGAACTAATTTTAGGTAAAATGAGGTGCTGAATTCACTGGTGAAAACCGCAATGTCCTTTCTTTAACTGTTTAGGTGATCGAGTAAAATGGAGAATAATAGATATTTAAGAATGTGATATATCAACATTTTTTTCGTTTGTACTTTTATCAACTCTTTAGAGTAGACTTATATGACTTATGTTATGTAAAATGAGGTGCTGAAGCCACTGGAAAAACCGCAATGTCCTATCTTTAACCGTTTAGGAGATCGAGTAAAATGGAGATTAATAGATATTTAAAAATGTGATATATAAACATTTTTTTCGTTTGTACCTTTATTAACTCTTTAGAGTAGACTTATAGGACTTATTGTATGTAAAACGAGGTGCTTAATCCACTGGTGAACACCGCAATGTCCTATCTTTAACCGTTTAGGAGATCGAGTAAAATGGAAAATAATAGATATTTAAAAATGTGATATATAAACATTTTTTTCGTTTGTACCTTTATTAACTCTTTAGAGTAGACTTATAGGACTTATTATATGTAAAACGGGGTGCTTAATCCACTGGTGAACACCGCAATGTCCTATCTTTAACCGTTTAGGAGATCGAGTAAAATGGAGAATAATAGATATTAAAAAATGTGTTATATAAACATTTTATTCGGTTGCACCTTTATCAACACTTGAGAGTAGACTTATAGGACTTATTTTATATAAAATGAGGTGCTGAATCCACTGATGAAAACCGCAATGTCTTATCTTTAACCATTTAGGAGATCGAGTATAATGGAGAATAATAGATATTTAAAAATGTGATATATTAACATTTTTTTCGTTTGTACCTTTATCAACTCTTTAAAGTAGACTTGTAAGACTTATTTTATGTAAAAGGAGGTGCTGAATCCAATGGTGAAAACCGCAATGTCCTATCTTTAACCGTTTAGGACATCGAGTAAAATGGAGAATATTAGATATTTAAAAATGTGATATATAAACCTTTTATTCGTTTGTACCTTTATCAACTTTTGAGAGTAGACTTATAGAACTTATTTTATGTAAAATGTGGTGCTGAATTTACTGGTGAAAACCGCAATGTCCTATCTTTATCGGTTTAGGAGATCGAGTATAATGGAGAATAATAGATATTTAAGAATGTGATATATAAACATTTTTTTCATTTGTACTTTTATCAACTCTTTAGAGTAGACTTATAGGACTTATGTTATGTAAAATGAGGTGCTGAAGCCACTGGAAAAACCGCAATGTCCTATCTTTAACCGTTTAGGAGATCGAGTAAAATGGAGAATAATAGATATTTGAAAATGTGATATATAAACATTTTATTCGTTTGTACCTTTATTAACTCTTTAGAGTAGACTTATAGGACTTATTGTATGTAAAACGAGGTGCTTAATCCACTGGTGAACACCGCAATGTCCTATCTTTAACCGTTTAGGAGATCGAGTAAAATGGAAAATAATAGATATTTAAAAATGTGATATATAAACATTTTATTCGTTTGTACCTTTATCAACTCTTTAGAGTAGTCTTACAAAACTAATTTTATGTAAAATGAGGTGCTGAATTCACTGGTGAAAACCGCAATGTCCTATCTTTAACTGTTTAGGTGATCGAGTAAAAAGGAGAATAATAGATATTTAAGAATGTGATATATAAACATTTTTTTCGTTTGTAGTTTTATCAACTCTTGAGAGTAGACTTATAGGACTTATTTAATCTAGAATGAGGTGCTAAATCCACTGATGAAAACCGCAATGTCCTATCTTTAACAGTATAGGAGATCGAGTAAAATGGAGAATAATAGATATTAAAAAATGTGTTATATAAACATTTTATTCGTTTGTACCTTTATCAACACTTGAGAGTAGACTTATAGGACTTATTTTATGTAAAATTAGGTGCTGAATCCACTGATGAAAACCGCAATGTCCTATCTTTAACCATTTAGGAGATCGAGTATAATGGAGAATAATAGATATTAAAAAATGTGTTATATAAACATTTTATTCGTTTGTACCTTTATCAACTTTTGAGAGTAGACTTATAGGACTTATTTTATGTAAAATGTCGTGCTGAATTTACTGGTGAAAACCGCAATGTCCTATCTTTATCGGTTTAGGAGATCGAGTAAAATGGAAAATAATAGATATTTAAAAATTTATATATAAACATTTTATTCGTTTGTACCTTTATCAACTTTTAGAGTAGTCTTATAGAACTAATTTTAGGTAAAATGAGGTGCTGAATTCACTGGTGAAAACCGCAATGTCCTTTCTTTAACTGTTTAGGTGATCGAGTAAAATGGAGAATAATAGATATTTA
Organism: Silvanus unidentatus; assembly: GCA_963930825.1. NCBI lineage: Eukaryota > Metazoa > Arthropoda > Insecta > Coleoptera > Silvanidae > Silvanus > Silvanus unidentatus. The sequence goes on along the minus strand of OZ005761.1, from coordinate 5,440,195 downwards.
AGAATGTGATATATCAACATTTTTTTCGTTTGTACTTTTATCAACTCTTTAGAGTAGACTTATAGGACTTATGTTATGTAAAATGAGGTGCTGAAGCCACTGGAAAAACCGCAATGTCCTATCTTTAACCGTTTAGGAGATCGAGTAAAATGGAGATTAATAGATATTTAAAAATGTGATATATAAACATTTTTTTCGTTTGTACCTTTATTATCTCTTTAGAGTAGACTTATAGGACTTATTGTATGTAAAACGAGGTGCTTAATCCACTGGTGAACACCGCAATGTCCTATCTTTAACCGTTTAGGAGATCGAGTAAAATGGAAAATAATAGATATTTAAAAATGTGATATATAAACATTTTTTTCGTTTGTACATTTATTAACTCTTTAGAGTAGACTTATAGGACTTATTATATGTAAAACGGGGTGCTGAATCCAATGGTGAAAACCGCAATGTCCTATCTTTAACCGTTTAGGACATCGAGTAAAATGGAGTATATTAGTTATGTAAAAATGTGATATATAAACCTTTTATTCGTTTGTACCTTTATCAACTTTTGAGAGTAGACTTATAAGACTTATTTTATGTAAAATGAGGTGCTGAATCCACTAGTGAAAACCGCAATGTCCTATCTTTATCGGTTTAGGAGATCGAGTAAAATGGAAAATAATAGATATTTAAAAATTTATATATAAACATTTTATTCGTTTGTACCTTTATCAACTCTTTAGAGTAGTCTTATAGAACTAATTTTATGTAAAATGAGGTGCTGAATTCAGTGGTGAAAACCGCAATGTCCTATCTTTAACTGTTTAGGTGATCGAGTAAAATGCAGAATAATAGATATTTAAAAATGTGATATATAAACATTTTATTCGTTTGTAAGTTTATCAACTCTTGAGAGTAGACTTATGGGACTTATATTATGTTAAATGAGGTGCTGAATCCACTTATGAAAACCGCAATGTCCTATCTTTAACCATTTATGAGATCGAGTAAAATGGAGGATAATAGATATTTAAAAATGTGTTATATAAACATTTTATTCGTTTGTACCTTTATCAACACTTGAGAGTAGACTTAAAGGTCTTATTTAATGTAAAATGAGGTGCTGAATCCACTGATGAAAACCGCAATGTCCTATCTTTAACCGTTTAGGAGATCGAGTAAAATGGAGAATAATAGATATTAAAAAATGTGTTATATAAACATTTTATTTGTTTGTACCTTTATCAACACTTGAGAGTAGACTTAAAGGACTTATTTAATGTAAAATGAGGTGCTGAATCCACTGATGAAAACCGCAATGTCCTATCTTTAACCGTTTAGGAGATCGAGTAAAATGGAGGATAATAGATATTTAAAAATGTGTTATATAAACATTTTATTCGTTTGTACCTTTATCAACACTTGAGAGTAGACTTATAGGACTTATTTTATGTAAACTGAGGTGCTGAATCCACTTATGAAAACCGCAATGTCCTATCTTTAACCATTTATGAGATCGAGTAAAATGGAGGATAATAGATATTTAAAAATGTGTTATATAAACATTTTATTCGTTTGTACCTTTATCAACACTTGAGAGTAGACTTAAAGGTCTTATTTAATGTAAAATGAGGTGCTGAATCCACTGATGAAAACCGCAATGTCCTATCTTTAACCGTTTAGGAGATCGAGTAAAATGGAGAATAATAGATATTAAAAAATGTGTTATATAAACATTTTATTCGTTTGTACCTTTATCAACACTTGAGAGTAGACTTATAGGACTTATTTAATGTAAAATGAGGTGCTGAATCCACTGATGAAAACCGCAATGTCCTATCTTTAACCATTTAGGAGATCGAGTATAATGGAGAATAATAGATATTTAAAAATGTGATATATTAACATTTTTTTCGTTTGTACCTTTATCAACTCTTTAGAGTAGACTTGTAAGACTTATTTTATGTAAAAGGAGGTGCTGAATCCAATGATGAAAACCGCAATGTCCTATCTTTAACCGTTTAGGACATCGAGTAAAATGGAGAATATTAGATATTTAAAAATGTGATATATAAACCTTTTATTCGTTTGTACCTTTATCAACTTTTGAGAGTAGACTTATAGAACTTATTTTATGTAAAATGTGGTGCTGAATTTACTGGTGAAAACCGCAATGTCCTATCTTTATCGGTTTAGGAGATCGAGTATAATGGAGAATAATAGATATTTAAGAATGTGATATATAAACATTTTTTTCGTTTGTACTTTTATCAACTCTTTAGAGTAGACTTATAGGACTTATGTTATGTAAAATGAGGTGCTGAAGCCACTGGAAAAACCGCAATGTCCTATCTTTAACCGTTTAGGAGATCGAGTAAAATGGAGAATAATAGATATTTGAAAATGTGATATATAAACATTTTATTCGTTTGTACCTTTATCAACTCTTTAGAGTAGTCTTATAAAACTAATTTTATGTAAAATGAGGTGCTGAATTCACTGGTGAAAACCGCAATGTCCTATTTTTAACTGTTTAGGTGATCGAGTAAAAAGGAGAATAATAGATATTTAAGAATGTGATATATAAACATTTTTTTCGTTTGTACTTTTATCAACTCTTTAGAGTAGACTTATAGGACTTATGTTATGTAAAATGAGGTGCTGAAGCCACTGGAAAAACCGCAATGTCCTATCTTTAACCGTTTAGGAGATCGAGTAAAATGGATAATAATAGGTATTTGAAAATGGGATATATTAACATTTTTTTCGTTTGTACCTTTATCAACTCTTTAGAGTAGACTTGTAAGACTTATTTTATGTAAAAGGAGGTGCTGAATTTAATGGTGAAAACCGCAATGTCCTATCTTTAACCGTTTAGGAGATCGAGTAAAATGGAAGATAATAGATATTTAAAAATGTGATATATTAACATTTTTTTCGTTTGTACCTTTATCAACTCTTTAGAGTAGACTTGTAAGACATATTTTAAGTAAAAGGAGGTGCTGAATCCAATGGTGAAAACCGCAATGTCCTATCATTAACCGTTTAGGACATCGAGTAAAATGGAGTATATTAGATATTTAAAAATGTGATATATAAACCTTTTATTCGTTTGTACCTTTATCAACTTTTGAGAGTAGACTTATAAGACTTATTTTATGTAAAATGAGGTGCTGAATCCACTGGAAAAACCGCAATGTCCTATCTTTAACCGTTTAGGAGATCGAGTAAAATGGAGATTAATAGATATTTAAAAATGTAATATATAAACATTTTATTCGTTTGTACCTTTATCAACTTTTGAGAGTAGACTTATAGGACTTATTTTATGTAAAATGTGGTGCTGAATTTACTGGTGAACACCGCAATGTCCTATCTTTAACCGTTTAGGAGATCGAGTAAAATGGAAAATAATAGATATTTAAAAATGTGATATATAAACATTTTTTTCGTTTGTACCTTTATTAACTCTTTAGAGTAGACTTATAGGACTTATTATATGTAAAACGGGGTGCTTAATCCACTGGTGAACACCGCAATGTCCTATCTTTAACCGTTTAGGAGATCGAGTAAAATGGAGAATAATAGATATTAAAAAATGTGTTATATAAACATTTTATTCGGTTGCACCTTTATCAACACTTGAGAGTAGACTTATAGGACTTATTTTATGTAAAATGAGGTGCTGAATCCACTGATGAAAACCGCAATGTCTTATCTTTAACCATTTAGGAGATCGAGTATAATGGAGAATAATAGATAATTAAAAATGTGATATATTAACATTTTTTTCGTTTGTACCTTTATCAACTCTTTAAAGTAGACTTGTAAGACTTATTTTATGTAAAAGGAGGTGCTGAATCCAATGGTGAAAACCGCAATGTCCTATCTTTAACCGTTTAGGACATCGAGTAAAATGGAGAATATTAGATATTTAAAAATGTGATATATAAACCTTTTATTCGTTTGTACCTTTATCAACTTTTGAGAGTAGACTTATAGAACTTATTTTATGTAAAATGTGGTGCTGAATTTACTGGTGAAAACCGCAATGTCCTATCTTTATCGGTTTAGGAGATCGAGTATAATGGAGAATAATAGATATTTAAGAATGTGATATATAAACATTTTTTTCGTTTGTACTTTTATCAACTCTTTAGAGTAGACTTATAGGACTTATGTTATGCAAAATGAGGTGCTGAAGCCACTGGAAAAACCGCAATGTCCTATCTTTAACCGTTTAGGAGATCGAGTAAAATGGAGAATAATAGATATTTGAAAATGTGATATATAACATTTTATTCGTTTGTACCTTTATCAACTCTTTAGAGTAGTCTTATAAAACCAATTTTATGTAAAATGAGGTGCTGAATTCACTGGTGAAAACCGCAATGTCCTATCTTTAACTGTTTAGGTGATCGAGTAAAAAGGAGAATAATAGATATTTAAGAATGTGATATATAAACATTTTTTTCGTTTGTACTTTTATCAACTCTTTAGAGTAGACTTATAGGACTTATGTTATGTAAAATGAGGTGCTGAAGCCACTGGAAAAACCGCAATGTCCTATCTTTAACCGTTTAGGAGATCGAGTAAAATGGATAATAATAGGTATTTGAAAATGTGATATAAACATTTTATTCGTTTGTACCTTTATCAACTCTTTAGAGTAGTCTTATAGAACTAATTTTATGTAAAATGAGGTGCTGAATTCACTGGAGAAAACCGCAATGTCCTATCTTTAAATGTTTAGGAGATCGAGTAAAATGGAGAATAATAGATATTTAAGAATGTGATATATAAACATTTTATTTGTTTGTACCTTTAATAAGTCTCGAGAGTTGACTTCTAGGAATTATTTCATGTAAAATGAGGTGCTGAATCTACTGGTGAAAACCGCAATGTCCTATCTTTAACCGTTTAAGAGTAAGAGTAAAATGGAGAATAATAGATATTTATATATGTGATATATAAACATTTTATTTGTTTGTACCTTTATTAAGTCTCGAGAGTTGACTTCTAGGAATTATTTTATGTAAAATGAGGTGCTGAATCCACTGGTGAAAACCGCAATGTCCTATCTTTAACCGTTTAAGAGTAAGAGTAAAATGGAGAATAATATATATTTAAAAATGTGATATATAACCATTTTATACGTTTGTACCTTTATCAACTCTTGAGAGTAGACTTATAGGACTTATTTTATGTAAACTGAGGTGCTGAATCCACTGATGAAAACCGCAATGTCCTATCTTTAACCATTTAGGAGATCGAGTAAAATAGAGAATAATAGATATTTAAAAATGTCATATATAAACATTTTATTCGGTTGTACCTTTATCAACTCTTGAGAGTAGACTTAAAGGTCTTATTTAATCTAAAATGAGGTGCTAAATCCACTGATGAAAACCGCAATGTACTATCTTTAACCGTTTAGGAGATCCAGTAAAATTGAGAATAATAGATATTAAAAAATGTGTTATATAAACATTTTATTCGTTTGTACCTTTATCAACTCTTTAGAGTAGACTTATTGGACTAAATTTATGTAAAATGAGGTGCTGAATCCACTGGTGAAAACCGCAATGTCCTATCTTTAATTGTTTAGGAGATCGAGTAAAATGGAGAATAATAGATATTTATAAATGTGATATATAAACATTTTATTCGTTTGTACCTTTATCAACTCTTTAGAGTAGACTTATAGGACTTAGTTTAAGTAAAATGAGGCGCAGAATCCACTGGTGAAAATCGCAATGTCCTATCTTTAACCGTTTAGGACATCGAGTAAAATGGAGAATAATATATATTTAAGAATGTGATATATAACCATTTTATTCGTTTGTACCTTTATCAACTCTTTAGAGTAGACTTATAGGACTAAATTTATGTAAAATGAGGTGCCGAATATACTGGTGAAAACCGCAATGTCCTATCTTTAACTGTTTAGGAGATCGAGTAAAATGGAGAATAATAGATATTTATAAATGTGATATATAAACATTTTATTCGTTTGTACCTTTATCAACTCTTTAGAGTAGACTTATAGGACTTAGTTTAAGTAAAATGAGGCGCAGAATCCACTGGTGAAAATCGCAATGTCCTATCTTTAACCGTTTAGGACATCGAGTAAAATGGAGAATAATATATATTTAAGAATGTGATATATAACCATTTTATTCGTTTGTACCTTTATCAACTCTTTAGAGTAGACTTATAGGACTAAATATATGTAAAATGAGGTGCTGAATATACTGGTGAAAACCGCAATGTCCTATCTTTAACTGTTTAGGAGATCGAGTAAAATGGAGAATAATAGATATATATAAATGTGATATATAAACATTTTATTCGTTTATACCTTTATCAACTCTTTAGAGTAGACTTATAGGACTTATTTTATGTAAAATAAAGTGCTGAATCCACTGGTGAAAACCGCAATGTCCTATCTTTAACTGTTTAGGTGATCGAGTAAAATGGAGAATAATAGATATTTAAAAATGTGATATATAAACATTTCATTCGTTTGTACGTTTATCAACTCTTGAGAGTAGACTTATGGGACTTATATTATGTTAAATGAGGTGCTGAATCCACTTATGAAAACCGCAATGTCCTATCTTTAACCATTTATGAGATCGAGTAAAATGGAGGATAATAGATATTAAAAAATGTGTTATATAAACATTTTATTCGTTTGTACCTTTATCAACTCTTGAGAGTAGACTTATGGGACTTATATTATGTTAAATAAGGTGCTGAATCCACTTATGAAAACCGCAATGTCCTATTTTTAACCATTTATGAGATCGAGTAAAATGGAGGATAATAGATATTTAAAAATGTGTTATATAAACATTTTATTCGTTTGTACCTTTATCAACACTTGAGAGTAGACTTATAGGACTTATTTTATGTAAACTGAGGTGCTGAATTCACTGATGAAAACCGCAATGTCCTATCTTTAACCATTTAGGAAATCGAGTAAAATAGAGAATAATAGATATTTAAAAATGTCATATATAAACATTTTATTCGGTTGTACCTTTATCAACTCTTGAGAGTAGACTTAAAGGTCTTATTTAATCTAAAATGAGGTGCTAAATCCACTGATGAAAACCGCAATGTCCTATCTTTAACCGTTTAGGAGATCGAGTAAAATGGAGAATAATAGGTATTTGAAAATGTGATATATAAACATTTTTTTCGTTTGTACTTTTATCAACTCTTTAGAGTAGACTTATAGGACTTATGTTATGTAAAATGAGGTGCTGAAGCCACTGGAAAAACCGCAATGTCCTATCTTTAACCGTTTAGGAGATCGAGTAAAATGGAGAATAATAGGTATTTGAAAATGTGATATATAAACATTTTATTCGTTTGTACCTTTATCAACTCTTTAGTGTAGTCTTATAGAACTAATTTTATGTAAAATGAGGTGCTGAATTCACTGGAGAAAACCGCAATGTCCTATCTTTAAATGTTTAGGAGATCGAGTAAAATGGAGAATAATAGATATTTAAGAATGTGGTATATAAACATTTTATTTGTTTGTACCTTTATTAAGTCTCGAGAGTTGACTTCTAGGAATTATTTTATGTAAAATGAGGTGCTGAATCCACTGGTGAAAACCGCAATGTCCTATCTTTAACCGTTTAAGAGTAAGAGTAAAATGGAGAATAATATATATTTAAAAATGTGATATATAACCATTTTATACGTTTGTACCTTTATCAACTCTTTAGAGTAGACTTATTGGACTAAATTTATGTAAAATGAGGTGCTGAATCCACTGGTGAAAACCGCAATGTCCTAACTTTAACTGTTTAGGTGATCGAGTAAAATGGAGAATAATAGATATTTAAAAATGTGTTATATAAACATTTTATTCGTATGTACCTTTATCAACACTTGAGAGTAGACTTATAGGACTTATTTTATGTAAAATGAGGTGCTGAATCCACTGATGAAAACCGCAATGTCCTATCTTTAACCATTTAGGAGATCGAGTATAATGGCGAATAATAGATAATAAAAAATGTGTTATATAAACATTTTATTCATTTGTACCTTTATCAACACTTGAGAGTAGACTTATAGGACTTATTTAATGTAAAATGAGGTGCTGAATCCACTGATGAAAACCGCAATGTCCTATCTTTAACCTTTTAGGAAATCGAGTAAAATGGAGATTAATAGATATTAAAAAATGGGATATATTAACATTTTTTTCGTTTGTACCTTTATCAACTCTTTAGAGTAGACTTGTAAGACTTATTTTATGTAAAAGAAGGTGCTGAATTTAATGGTGAAAACCGCAATGTCCTATCTTTAACCGTTTAGGAGATCGAGTAAAATGGAGGATAATAGATATTTAAAAATGTGATATATTAACATTTTTTTCGTTTGTACCTTTATCAACTCTTTAGAGTAGACTTGTAAGACATATTTTATGTAAAAGGAGGTGCTGAATCCAATGGTGAAAACCGTAATGTCCTATCTTTAACCGTTTAGGACATCGAGTAAAATGGAGAATATTAGATATTTAAAAATGTGATATATAAACCTTTTATTCGTTTGTACCTTTATCAACTTTTGAGAGTAGACTTATAAGACTTATTTTATGTAAAATGAGGTGCTGAATCCACTGGTGGAAACCGCAATGTCCTATCTTTAACCGTTTAGGAGATCGAGTAAAATGGAAAATAATAGATATTTAAAAATGTGATATATAAACATTTTATTCGTTTGTACCTTTATCAACTTTTGAGAGTAGACTTATAGGACTTATTTTGTGTAAAATGTGGTGCTGAATTTACTGGTGAAAACCGCAATGTCCTATCTTTATCGGTTTAGGAGATCGAGTAAAATGGAAAATAATAGATATTTAAAAATTTATATATAAACAGTTTATTCGTTTGTACCTTTATCAACTCTTTAGAGTAGTCTTATAGAACTAATTTTATGTAAAATGATTTGCTGAATTCACTGGTGAAAACCGCAATATCCTATCTTTAACTGTTTAGGTGATCGAGTAAAATGGAGAATAATAGATATTTAAAAATGTGATATATAAACATTTTATTCGTTTGTACGTTTATCAACTCTTGAGAGTAGACTTATGGGACTTATATTATGTTAAATGAGGTGCTGAATCCACTTATGAAAACCGCAATGTCCTATTTTTATCCATTTATGAGATCGAGTAAAATGGAGGATAATAGATATTTAAAAATGTGTTATATAAACATTTTATTCGTTTGTACCTTTATCAACACTTGAGAGTAGACTTATAGGACTTATTTAATGTAAAATGAGGTGCTGAATCCACTGATGAAAACCGCAATGTCCTATCTTTAACCGTTTAGGAGATCGAGTAAAATGGAGAATAATAGATATTTAAAAATGTCATATATAAACATTTTATTCGGTTGTACCTTTATCAACTCTTGAGAGTAGACTTAAAGGACTTATTTAATCTAGAATGAGGTGCTAAATCCACTGATGAAAACCGCAATGTCCTATCTTTAACAGTTTAGGAGATCGAGTAAAATGGAGAATAATAGATATTAAAAAATGTGGTATATAAACATTTTATTCGTTTGTACCTTTATCAACACTTGAGAGTAGACTTGTAAGACTTATTTTATGTAAAAGGCGGTGCTGAATCCAATGGTGAAAACCGCAATGTCCTATCTTTAACCGTTTAGGACATCGAGTAAAATGGAGAATATTAGATATTTAAAAATGTGATATATAAACCTTTTATTCGTTTGTACCTTTATCAACTTTTGAGAGTAGACTTATAGGACTTATTTTATGTAAAATGTGGTGCTGAATTTACTGGTGAAAACCGCAATGTCCTATCTTTATCGGTTTAGGAGATCGAGTAAAATGGAAAATAATAGATATTTAAAAATTTATATATAAACATTTTATTCGTTTGTACCTTTATCAACTTTTAGAGTAGTCTTATAAAACTAATTTTATGTAAAATGAGGTGCTGAATTCACTGGTGAAAACCGCAATGTCCTATCTTTAACTGTTTAGGTGATCGAGTAAAATGGAGAATAGTAGATATTTAAGAATGTGATATATAAACATTTTTTTCGTTTGTACTTTTATCAACTCTTTAGAGTAGACTTATAGGACTTATGTTATGTAAAATGAGGTGCTAAAGCCACTGGAAAAACCGCAATGTCCTATCTTTAACCGTTTAGGAGAACGAGTAAAATGGAGAATAGTAGATATTTAAGAATGTGATATATAAACATTTTTTTCGTTTGTACTTTTATCAACTCTTTAGAGTAGACTTATAGGACTTATGTTATGTAAAATGAGGTGCTAAAGCCACTGGAAAAACCGCAATGTCCTATCTTTAACCGTTTAGGAGAACGAGTAAAATGGAGAATAATAGGTATTTGAAAATGTGATATATAAACATTTTATTCGTTTGTACCTTTATCAACTCTTTAGTGTAGTCTTATAGAACTAATTTTATGTAAAATGAGGTGCTGAATTCACTGGAGAAAACCGCAATGTCCTATCTTTAAATGTTTAGGAGATCGAGTAAAATGGAGAATAATAGATATTTAAGAATGTGGTATATAAACATTTTATTTGTTTGTACCTTTATTAAGTCTCGAGAGTTGACTTCTAGGAATTATTTTATGTAAAATGAGGTGCTGAATCCACTGGTGAAAACCGCAATGTCCTATCTTTAACTGTTTAGGTGATCGAGTTAAATGGAGAATAATAGATATTTCAAAATGTGATATATAAACATTTTATTCGTTTGTACCTTTATCAACTTTTGAGAGTAGGCTTATAGGACATATTTTATGAAAAATGAGGTGCTGAATCCACTGGTGAAAACCGCAATGTCCTATTTTTAACCGTTTAAGAGAAAGAGTAAAATGGAGAATAATATATATTTAAGAATGTGATATATAACCATTTTATTCGTTTGTACCTTTATCAACTCTTTAGAGTAGACTTATAGGACTAAATTTATGTAAAATGAGGTGCTGAATCCACTGATGAAAACCGCAATGTCCTATCTTTAACCTTTTAGGAGATCGAGTAAAATGGAGATTAATAGATATTTAAAAATGTCATATATAAACATTTTATTCGGTTGTACCTTTATCAACTCTTGAGAGTAGACTTAAAGGACTTATTTAATCTAGAATGAGGTGCTAAATCCACTGATGAAAACCGCAATGTCCTATCTTTAACAGTTTAGGAGATCGAGTAAAATGGAGAATAATAGATATTAAAAAATGTGTTATATAAACATTTTATTCGTTTGTACCTTTATCAACACTTGAGAGTAGACTTGTAAGACTTATTTTATGTAAAAGGCGGTGCTGAATCCAATGGTAAAAACCGCAATGTCCTATCTTTAACCGTTTAGGACATCGAGTAAAATGGAGAATATTAGATATTTAAAAATGTGATATATAAACCTTTTATTCGTTTGTACCTTTATCAACTTTTGAGAGTAGACTTATAGGACTTATTTTATGTAAAATGTGGTGCTGAATTTACTGGTGAAAACCGCAATGTCCTATCTTTATCGGTTTAGGAGATCGAGTAAAATGGAAAATAATAGATATTTAAAAATTTATATATAAACATTTTATTCGTCTGTACCTTTATCAACTTTTAGAGTAGTCTTATAAAACTAATTTTATGTAAAATGAGGTGCTGAATTCACTGGTGAAAACCGCAATGTCCTATCTTTAACTGTTTAGGTGATCGAGTAAAATGGAGAATAGTAGATATTTAAGAATGTGATATATAAACATTTTTTTCGTTTGTACCTTTATCAACTCTTTAGTGTAGTCTTATAGAACTAATTTTATGTAAAATGAGGTGCTGAATTCACTGGAGAAAACCGCAATGTCCTATCTTTAAATGTTTAGGAGATCGAGTAAAATGGAGAATAATAGATATTTAAGAAAGTAGTGGGGATTTGAGGGTTCTGGCGCAGTAGTACATCAAACGTCCGATAGATGGCGCAAGGTGTTGGTTCCCGGCGGCGGTGGGGTTGAAATGTGGGAGTTGTTGGGATGGGTTAGGGGGAGTGGACAGAGCATAGAAGTGTGTTGATAGGTGTTAATTAGCATTTTTGTGTTGGTGGGTACTGCTAATGAGGCGGAAGAGAGTACTGTGTATGGTGGGGTGGGTGGAGTATTGGATTGGGGGTTGAACTACCACCATCACCGAGCGGTGACGGTACCGGGCGCTCTCTCTTTCTCTCACACACCTGTGTGAGTGGGAAAAAAGTGAGGAAGTGCATCCGGTTAACAAAAAAACAAAATTGGCGCTTATATTGTATGCAAATTTTTTTAAAAGATTAAGTGACCTGTATTCACTTGTTTTTTGCACAAACTTCCTGACACATGCACATTTTGTAATTTACATATATCGTTCTATTGTTTTTGTTTCTGTGTGACCGTTAGTAGAGAGAGAGAGAGAAAAAAAACCAAAAAAGATTGTATTAATATTTTTTTTCTATTATAGTTATATATAAATATTATTGTACAATATAAGTACTCCTAAATGGACAGAAATGAATATGACAATATTTCACATCGTCTCCCAACAACGTATCAGCTGACAGTTGCATTGTTGGCATTGCCACCACAACTTTTTTTTTTTTCTTATCCTAGATATTCATACTGTATGCCAGTATGGCTATTTCGCCATACCACTCATATCATGTAGTAGAAAATATATATATTAAAAATATTGCAGTAATTTGTAATAATAAATTTAAGTATAACAATACAAGGGAATGTACATTTTTTTGTGAAGAAAACACTTTTTCAATAAACATTCTAATTTTACCATGTTGGGTTTCCATTTCTTTTAATATTACATCATCATCGTTCTTATTATGGTTTGACGTATTATTATGATTATTACTTATATCACCTTTGTTGCTGATGGAGCAGTTCTTGGAATTGTGTAAGAAAAATCCATTCCAGTGTGGTGTGTGAAGGTACTTATTTTCATGTGTAAATATTTTCACCTTATAGCGTAATTCATGGAGTGCGAGTTGTGATTCCGTTAAATCCGTCTTCATTACATCCAATTTTCCATTATTTATTGTAATTAATTCCATTCTCTTCCAATTTTGAGGCCAATTGTCACAATTTGTGTGATTTTGAATTGTTGATTGTGTTGTTGTTGTTAAATTTAAGAAACAAATGAATGCATCTTTTGTGTTTTCCAACTGTGAAACGTATAATACGTTTCGTTGCACAAGTGTTAGAAATAGAAATATTGCAATGCTGCTTGTTTCCATTTTTTGTTTTTCTTGTGGACTGAAGGTATTGTGAAAAAATTCCAACTTATATACAGATAATACACAAACACGTGCTGCTGCGCATGCATATTGAGAGATTAATAGAAAAAAAAAAAAAAACTATTCTATAATATTGTTCTCTCGCAATTCCTCAATAATGGAATTTATTTCATTTACATGAGAATTATTACCAGCCGCCTGGGATGCCATTAATAAACGTAATCGTTGTACAAGTTCATTTGGAGAATCCCAATAAACATATTCAATGGGCTTCTTATTATAAGTCATGAATAAATTGTTATCAGATTTATTATTATTATTATTTATTGTTGTTGCTGCTGCTGTCGCTGCTGATTTACCATAACCCGATCCATGTTTTGAAGAGGAAGCAGTAGTAGGTAAACGTAACTTTGTTAATGTTTCCCTATCCTGTTGCTCTTGCTCCTTCTTCAGAACGTCCACAACAAGCGGTTTTATGGTATAGCGATACTTATCACCACGATTGCCCACAATCTGTTCATCGCTCATGAAATGTTTTTTGTGAGCACTAGTAAACACTACAAGCTCTTTGAAATTTCTCTTATCGTCCGATGTGATCTTATTATCATCAGGTATGGTTTTCATTAGTAATTCAATCATTCCAACAGTGAGGGAAAACTTCATTTCATATCTATCAGGATTAGTTACTGTTATTGCATCATCATTGAAATTTAAACGGCCATTACCAAAATGCATAACATCCGTGGACACATCATGAGTGAAATAATGTGTATCAAAATCATTGTTGGTACTTCGCATTCTGTCCACAATGTATTGTTGAAGGATATCGGGGAACTGATCCAAATATTCCATCAATGTCTCATCGGGAATTCTATGTTGTGTTGCATTCAAATCCTGTATTGAATCATCGAAAAAATAACTTTCTTCTACCGACGGTAGCGGCTGTGGCGGATGGTATACAAAACTCTGTTCAGCATGTGATGTATTAGGAAAAAGTTGTTGAATTATACTGCGTTCTTGTTCATCTGTTTGAGTACCGAAATTAGTACTTTGACGTTTTCTAGTCTTTTTTATGGTCTTTTTTACATCATGATGAATATCTTCTTCATCTGGTAATGGTTGTTCCTCATCCGGCTCCTCCTCTTTTTTCACTTTATTTTTTTTCTGTTCGTTTTTTAGTAATGCTTTGGGTAATATATTCATCAAGGGCAAATAACTTTGTGCAAGGTTTTCTTGTGTGGAGAACTGTTCCGATTTTAAGGCATCCAATTTGGCTTTTACAATTTTTCTAGCCTTAATTAGTTCTTTTACCACCTTTGAATCCATCATCATGTGATGGGTGTGTGTGTTTTCTCCCCGAGAACGGTATTTGTAAAACTGATGAAATAAAGTGAATGTATTAAAATTATATATATACATATATGGGGTTTTTCGTTTTTTTTTTTTGTTTCATGTTAATAGAAAGTGATCGAATCCCTTTCTGTAGCGTCCCTTTGCTATATCATCATCTTTTGATATAACTAAAAAACCATATTTGTCATTGTTCCAACAAAATCTACACAATTTAATGAATTTATCATATTCAAAGTCTGTGTTCACGTGATCATTGTAAACATGTCGTAAATTCGTCTCGTCTTGCTTGAAAAGAACGAGAAGATTAACATTGTCACGTATTAATTGTTTGGAAATTCTGCTATAACTTTGCGAGAGATAAAAGGAATCGATTTGATTATGTCTACCCATACTAAAGTACTCTCTTATCACACTCTGCGGTCCACACGCCACATCATCAAATATCATTATAGAATTGGATTTGGCATCATTTGGTGACAGTATTTCATCTGTATCTCTAAATTCATGGTAACCAATTCCCTTGATTGGTTCTAACAGTGCCCTCAAGTACTTGTACATGGGTTGATATAAAGATTTGGAATAAATGTACACATTTTCAAATCGCAAACCATTTTTATCCTCCAATAAATTTAGCATAACACTCGTTTTACCGCAATTTGAAGGTCCCACAATAATGCAACGAATTGTATTTGGAAGTAATTGTCCATGTCTTGATCCCATACAACCGCCGCCGCCGCCAGTGCCTGATGCCGTTAATCCACACGCATTATTCGTTTGTTGAAGCCAATTATAATTCTTTATGTTTAACTTTTGTTTTTGTTCAATTAAACGCATTTTTATTTCGAAAAATAAAAAACACACTTTGTTTTAAAAAATTTTATGGTTTTCACTCTTTTATGTGTGTGTGTGTGTGTGTGTGTGTTAGTGTGTACGCACGCGGGGGTGGGTCGTTATATATAAATTGAGGAGTTAATCAACACATTTCATTAGTATGCAACCATTTAGAAGACTAAAGGGTGCTATTCAATTTACATCGTTTATATTATTTCATATAAATATAATAAAATGAGTGTAATTTATACGAATGCAATTAGTCGACGAAAAGTTGCAGAGCGGAAAGGAAGCGGTATCTTAAATAAATTGATAAATAAATTACCAATTGAATTACATATTCCGGGCTATCAATTCTGTGGCCCTGGTACTAAATTGCAAAAACGCCTAGCGAGAGGTGATAAGGGTGTGAATGCATTGGATGCAGCGTGTAGAGTACATGATATAGCATATTCTCAAAGTAACGACTTATCTGAACGACACAAGGCTGATCAAGTGTTGGCACAGAAAGCATTTGAACGGTTAAAAGCGGGAGACGCGGGATTTGGTGAAAAAGCCGCTGCCTTAGCCGTTACTGGTGCCATGAAGGGAAAATTATTAACAGGCATGGGACATCATAGCCGTACGAGTAGGAGGAGAAGGAGGAGGAGGAGGATAAAAATAGGTGGAAGTAGAAGAAAAACAGGTCGTGGATCAAGAATGAAAATGGGAAAAGCAATATCCTTTTCAACGGCCATGAGAATGGCACGAAAGAGAGGCAAGAGAGGAAATCTTCGCAATATATTTGGAAGAGTTAAAAAATCAACTATTCCCCGTGTAATTCCAATACCTACTGCTAGGAAATCTGGTGGATTTTTACCACTTCTTCTGGCTGGATTAGGTGCATTGGGATCATTGATTGGTGGCGGTTCGGGTGTCTATTCGGCAATTCAAAAGGCGAAACAAGCACAGAAAAATCTAGAGGAATCGAAACGACATAATGAAAAAATGGAGGCTATTGCTATTGGAAAAAATGCCCAAGGGCAGGGTCTCTATATGGGACCATATAAACGTGGTTTAGGCCTATACATAAGACCCTATTCAAAAAACTAATTAAAAACTTACCGGCTCGTCCCCTAACCAATTATGACATTATGAAATACTCGAAAAATATTCCACACTTTCGTGGTGTATTTATGCGCGATAAATTACCACATAAGATTAATATAAATGAATCGGGTGTAATAAATACGGGTTCAGATAAAGGACCAGGAGAACATTGGGTTGCTTATGTTAAAAAAGACTCTTTGGTTTACTATTTTGACAGTTATGGAAATCTTAAACCACCACTTGAGTTGGTTCATTATTTTCAAAGTGGACAAACAAACAAAAAAACAAAAAAGCCGACGGCTGTTGTGATAAAATACAATCATAAACGTTATCAAAAGAACAATGCAGTAAACTGTGGTCATTTATGTCTTCAATTCCTATATAAAAGTTATAATATGTAATGAATGTGTTTAGTGTACAAAAAAAATTGTAACAGAATAGGTAATAATTATGAGTTTGTTGCTATTTGATAGTAAACAATCGGAAATAACAATTCACCATTATCCACCGATTCAATTGGAAAATTATGATGACTATGTGTTGGGATTAACTAGTTTCAAGGTATTCAATTCAATACCAAACATAGATGACACAAATAATGTGTTCAGTGTGGGTGGACATGATATTAAAATTCCAACAGGTTCATATGAAATCCGCGATATAGTGCAATTTTTACAAAAGTCCATACAAGAATTAAAAATTAAACATCCCACATTTAATTGTTTTCTATCAATTCATGGAAATGTTAATACACTACAAACGGAAATCAAGTGCAGTCACAATATAGACTTTAGAAAACCGAATTCGATATCATCACTATTGGGATTTGAGAATGTACTGTTGTACGCCAACAAAAGACACATTTCCACAAAACCCATAAGTATATTTAATGTGAACACTATACGAGTGCTATGTAGCATTAGTGAGGGATCATATGATAATGGTGTACCAAGTCACATTATCTATGATTTTTTCCCCACAGTACCGCCCGGATTCAAAATCAATGAGACCCCTCAAAATGTTATATATTTACCAATTAATACATCGGAAATTTATAATGTCACTATTCGTATAGTTGATCAGAACGGAAAACTAATCGATTTTCGTGGAGAAGAAATATCAATAAAACTACATTTAAAAAAAAAATAAACACAAAATAATTTTAAACAAAAAAAAAAACATGGTAATAAAATACAAAGCTTGTGGTATTAGTGGTGACAGGAAGAAAAAATCGAATAATAATAATAGAGCATCATATAATAATCAAATCATTAAACAATCTACAGTTATTCCAAGTCAAGAGGTCAAACGATTAACACGAGAAAATATACAATTTTTAAAGTCTTTAGGATTTAAAGTAAAAAAGTGAGAAAAAAAAAACTATTGAACTATTAGCCAAAGACAGTCAGAAAAAAAAATGAGTGACATTTTAAATGTTGAAGAAACTGTCTTATTTGACAATTCATTGACCAGTTACGAGAAACACTCTCATCAACCATACATAAATTCATCATTTAAAAATAACGATGAAATACGAATACCAATACAGCAAACCGATGTCTATACACTACCATCTCAAAGTTCCATTTACATTGAGGGCACTTTATTGGATGACAAGGGAGCAGTGTCTAGAACGGCCAAATTGGTAAATAATTTTGCACTGCACCTTTTCGAAGAGATTCGCTATGAAATTTGAGGCAAAGTTGTGGATAGAACCAGAAATCCGGGCATTACATCAACACTCAAATCTTATGTCTCCATAAATGAGAATGAGAGTAAACTATTGGAAAATGCTGGATGGTATACATCGAACAATGAATGCGCCTTCACACCAAGTAATAAGGATGGAAATTTTAATGTTTGCATTCCCCTAAATAGAGTGATCGGCTTTGCTGAGGACTTTAAGAAGATCATAATTAATTTGAGACATGAATTGATTCTATTGAGATCAAACACGGATGATAATGCAATCTATAATACAAACACAACGGAAAAAGTGGTTTTGACCATTTATAAAATTGTATGGAAAATACCATATATTAAAGTTGCCGACGCTGAACGATTGCAACTAATCAAATATATGAACAATTCAATAGAGTTGGAAATAGCGTTTAGATCATGGGAACTGTGTGAAAATCCACAATTGCAAAAAACCCAACAACACTCCTGGACTGTTATGTCAACAAAACAATTGGAAAAACCACGTTATGTAATTGTTGCATTTCAAACAGATCGAAAAAATATAATTAATAAAAATGCAAGTAAATTTGACCATATAAATTTGTCAAACATAAAATTGTATCTAAACTCTGAATCATATCCCTATGAGAATTTGAATATTAATTTTTCCAAGGACCAATATGCCGTGCTTTATGACTTGTATGGAAACTTCCATCAAGCATACTATGAAAAAGACAATGAGCCACTCTTCACACCCGAGCGATTTAAAGAAATCTGTCCGATTGCGGTGATTGATTGCTCACGACAGAATGAAATTTTAAATGCCGGTTCAGTGGACATACGTTTGGAATTTGAATGTGATAAAGATGTGGATGATAAAACCACAGCGTATTGTCTCATTATACATGATCGTATAATAAAATATAATCCACTCACATCAACTATTCGCTTCATTTAGAGAAATCTCTCTGAACTGAAAAGTGTTGATATACTTTTTATTAACTACAGACACACATAAAAACAAAACAAAACAAAACGTAATGAATAATTTATCCAATATATGTATTATGGACTTTCAAGGATTCCAATACAAAGATAGTGATTTTATATGTAAAGAAATGGCTATAAAACAGTTATTTGATGTGTCAGCGTCGGATAACATAAAAACGTTTTTATTTGAACCGCATATTAAATTTAATCATTTATCAGCTGATTTTAAAAAACACGTTAAATTTATACAAAGTCAAGTTCATGGTCTAATGTGGAATTCATTAAATAGTAATAAACAAGAGGAAGCAACAATAACAAGTAATGTTTATGGTATTTCTACCCCCACCAATGGCTGGATCAAGCGCAACAACGACACAGAAAAAAACCAAGACACTTTCTCCCACCACCACTACAAGGTAACCCAATTATCGGAAATTTTACATAATGAAGTTATTGAAAAAAAAATTAACATTATAATAATTAGGGGACATCAAAAGGAGAAATTATTAAAAGATATTTTCTGTAATAATAATAATAATAAATTGTATAATGATAAAAAAATTGCTATTGTAAATGTGGAAGGTATAAGAGATTGGCCTTCATTACATGCACTTAAAGATTATTATCATGATTATTTGAAAAATATGTCTACAAAGAAATGTCCAATTCATGGCTATTGGAAACCAAAACACTTGCAGTGCAGTGTAGAAAATGTAATTATTTTAAGTTTATGGTTAAGTGAAGAAAACAATTTGAATAATGTCATGATGAATTTATTGCAAAAAAAACATATATATATGAATGAATGAATGAATAAAATGTATTTAAAAAAATAACATTAGAATTTTTTTTCTTATTACCAAAATGACTGTTGATAAGTTCGGTCGTCCTTTAGATAATTACTATTATCGTCAAAATTATGCTGACGATGACGATGACGGCGGCTCCAATATTAGTGGACCATCAGTTATTGTGGGTGCGAGTACACCTTCATCAGGCAAAACCCAACTACAACAACAACAATTACGACAATTGCAACAATTGGTGGAGACTGAAGTGAAAAAGGTATTTGCCACACTTGCACTTCCAAGTGTACTGGATATTGAACATAAAATTGACTTAAAATTTCTCAATATACAACAACAAATTCCATCTCAACAATATCTTAATAATTTAATCTCCAGTAAAATACAAACTTCAACGGAAATACAAAATTTAATTGACCGAACAATACGTAAACATCATCAAGTTATTCAGACTACAGCAAGCAGCAGCAGCAGCGCTCTCTCAACAGCTGATGTGAATAAATTAATTGATGTAAAATTAAAAAGTATAAAATTTGTCACAGATACAGATGTGGATGCAATTGTTTCTGCAAAAGTATTTCAACAGTGGCAAACATCATCATCATCATCATCATCAACAACAACAGGAGCAGCACACAAAACATGGAAAACACAAGATATTGTTGATTTGATTGAAAATTCATTGAAAACCAAACAAATAATTACGGGTGTGGAATGTGATCAACGCATTTCAAATATAATATTGAAGCGAAAATTAGTCGATGAAAAACAAGTGAATGACATGGCATTGGATACCATTAAGAGATTCTTGCCATGGTATATTGCAAGTAATCATATTCCGAATGAGAGTGCCGTTGAGGACCTTATAGAAACAGATGTGAAAAATCTGGTGCCTTGGAGACCGCAGAATGTGACGGAAGTGCAAACGCTTATTGCAAACGAAGTGAATGCCATTATAAGTAAATCACACATCCAAAACTATGATGAAATTAATCAATTTGTGGAAACGAAATTGAAAACTTTATATGGTTATTTTATGTTAAATATTAGCGCCTCAGGACCCGTTCAAGCGAAAACAGGCTATCTTAAAATAAATCTTTCTAATCAATATGAATATGAAATTCATCTGAAAGAATGTCGTCTATTAATTGTGAAGCAATCTAGTAATTTCAATAATATGGAAATTTATTTAAATGGACAACTATTAACGAATATTGAATCTGTAATTTTCCATATGGGAGATAGAATATCAATAAAAGAAATCAATTCAAAAACAAATAAAGTACATGCAGTATTTATGGTTCGATATCCAGTATATGATGTTATTGTTCCATAATCATCATTATGATGAGGAAATATAAGAAAAAAATACCGAATGATGTGGATTTGAAAAGATTAGTTGTCAATGAATTACACAAAACAGCTAGAAAACAATTTGAAAGAAGACATGTCATTGTAAAAGGTTTAAATGATTTATATCAAGCTGATTTGGTGGAAATGATCCCATATGCACGATTAAATAAGGGCTATAAGTATATTTTAACTGTAATCGATGTATTTAGTAAGTTTGCTTGGGCTGTGCCTGTAAAAAATAAATCTGGCAAAGAAGTTGCCAATGCAATGAGGAATATCCTATTAAGTAAAACACAGCAGCAGCATATACCGAAAAATCTACAAACCGATAATGGTAAAGAGTTTTACAATAAGGAATTTATGGATTTGATGAAAAAATTCGGAATAAATCTCTATTCCACTTTTAGTGCAATGAAAGCTAGCGTAATTGAACGTTTTAATCGCACCCTCAAAAGTAATATGTGGAAAGAGTTTAGTTATCAGGGCAACTATAAATGGCTCTCCATATTACCGGAAATTGTAAAAAATTACAATGAAAAATCCGTACATAGTACAATTAAAATGCGTCCTATAGATGCAATTTCTAAGAAAAAAAATGAAAAGCATCTCTTAAATACGGTGTATAATAGAATAAAGATTTCAACACCAATGTCATCAAATAAATTCAAAGTTGGTGATAAGGTGCGTGTTAGTAAATATAGGGAATTATTTGCAAAAGGATATACACCCAATTGGTCAAATGAGGTATTCACAATTAAAACGGTTCAATTGACAAATCCAACAACATACTTACTGCAAGATGAAGAACAACGGGACATCAAGGGAGCATTTTACACTGAAGAAATTCAGAAAACTGCACACCCGCACATTCAATTGATCGAGAAAATTGTTCGACGAAAAGGAGACAAACTGCTCGTTAAGTGGTTGGGATTCGATAACACACACAATAGTTGGATAAGTAAAAAAGACATTGTTAATTAAGTGCATGCACATAATGATTTTATTTTTTCCGTTCAATCATTGATTTGCATAAAAAATTGATTTCTATAAAAGTCAAAAGTTCGTGTAATTTACATACAAAATAGACAATGCACAAAATTATGTGCAATTGTTTATAGATAGTTTATATTCAAAAAAAACAATTCAATAAAAAAATGTCAAGAAAAATATGTGACCTTTTTACACCACCACCGTCACCACCACCGTCACCACCGCCAAAACCTAGCTTTCCCCGCAAAATTAAGGTGTATAAATAGTGCACAATCTTGTGGACAAAAGTCAGTTATTGAAAAAGACTTCAAAACAATATGAATTCTAATAATAATAATACTAAAAACTACGGTATGCCAATGCGCATACAGCGAGTGGTAAGAGTGCGTAATTCTAATGCCGCCACCACCTCCAACGCCGCCACCACCTCCGACGCCGAAACCACCTCCAACGCCGCCACCACCTCCAACGCTGCCGCCGTCGCCGCCGCCACCACCACCATTTCCAACGCCGCCACCACCTCCTCCCCCAGGGTTGTACGTCGTCGACAGATCCACCGCCCCATGGACACCACCACCACCACCAATCCGGGAACCGCTAGTACCAGCTACCGCAGTCTTCACAACGAATCAACAACAATACACCATGAGCGTGCTGTTGTGGAGGTTGCGATGGATGAAACAGAACACCGGTTGTTCTTTCATCTGGGAGAAGTACTGAGGATGACCTCACCCTATCCGGGGTCCTCTTCGTTACCCTCTTTCATGTTAAATATCAATGCCCACACAATATGTGGGCAAGTAATCCAGCCATTTAATCCAATGGGGATATTTAGCGTTCAGGAAATGCTTACGCATTTCTTTCGGATGCTAGCGGCTACAGCGCCAACACAAGCGGAGACGCAAAACACAGAAGAAGAGGATGAGGATATCAAAAATGATCCCAATGAATGATGGCATCGATTAACACAATGGACGGAAGTGGAGGGGGGCGGTGTTGGTGGTGGTAGTGGTGAGGGTTCTATAAAAATGGGGGAAACAACGCTATGAAGCACACACACACACATACATAAAGTAGTAAGTAATTTGTTCATTGCCTTTATTTTTTTTTCAATAAAATTTAAAACGGTTTTTTTTTTGGTTTCAGCGGGAAAATGTCATCGGTGGTGCATGAGGCACAGCAGAAGCAGCAGCAGCAGCAGCAAGTAGCTACGGTGGTGGCTGATGAGACAACACAAGCAGCAGCAACAGCAGAAAATATAGGTAATAAAGAAAATTAAAATTGGTTACGATCCTTCGTTTTTCTCAATAATCGAGTCCAGATTGAACCAAATTTGTGTTTGTATTGGTTCGATTTCTGGGCACGATTATTGAGAAAAACGGGGAATTTGTAAACAATGTTAATTTTCTTTATTAGGAAACCACCACCACAACGAGAACGACAACGGCTGCTGCGATGGTGGACGACGACGACGAGATGTTTTGCATAATGGAGAAGGTAATAAAGGAAATTAAAAATATCATCAACTTTTCCACACTTTTTGTATAAATAGTGCACAGTCGTTTGGGGGAAAAAAAACAACCCATGACTGTGTCCTATTTATACAAAAAGTATGGAAAAGTGTGATATTTATAATTTTCTTTATTAAGGACAAGGCAGCGGCATCGACGATGACGACGACAAGAGCAGTGGGCGGCGGGAATGGTGGTTGCAAAAACAATCAGGTAATAAAGGAAAAGAGTGTTCAACCTTTCACGATTTATTGTTTTAATAATTTCCTTATACTACTGTCGAGAATGCACCTTCTATTTTTTGTAGTAGTTGTGTAGTAGCAGTTGATTCTGTCTCTCACTCAAAAAAGTAGATTGGTGAATTCTCGAAATGGTGTAAGGGAATTATTAAAACAATACATTTTGAATGGTTGCACTCTCTCTTCTTTTATTAGGAAAACAAAAAAAAAGCAGAAGCAGTGCTGGCAGCCAAGTCATCCATGGAGATGAGCCACAACAACAACAGCATCGCCGTGGCATCAAGCGAAGGCGGCAAGAACAAGACGACGATGAAGGCGGTGGCGGCAATGAACACGACAACAATGTTGTTGTTGATGATGAACCATATGGTCAGGACATTATGGAGGATAATTATGGGGAAATCGACCAGGAAACGGGGGAGTTGAAATCCTGGAATCTCCACATGGAATTTTGTCTAACTTGCCACCAATGGGTGGACAGAAAGAAACAGCCCCTTCATGATGTTTACTGTGCTTGCTGTAAGGTATGTTATAATTTTTTTGTTTGAATTTTTTTATATACTTTTATTAATTGTTTTTTTTGTTTTTTGTTACAGAGACTATCGGACTTTATAGAGGAACTAGAAAAGGAAGAAGAAGTCCAGCCGGAAGAAGGGAAAAAAGCAGTCCACCAGCCGCCGCCGCCGCCTCCGCCGCCAAAGGAGGGAGAAGAAGACTGAAATGGAATGGAAATGGATTTTTTTCATTGTATTATATATATATATATTGTTAATGTTTTTTTTTCCATTTTTCGTTCTATTGAATATAAAAAAATAAATACAGTTTTTTCTTTAACAAAAATGTTAATATGTTTTTCATTATATTTAAAAAAATACCCCAAAAAACCCGCCATTTCCCCTAAAAAAATCCCATCTAACTAGTGATTTTTTGTTTTTTTTTTCAGAGTTTTCTTAGTGTTTTTTTTTCTATTTGTTGATGTTGTATATCTATTTTAATAAGAAATAAAAAGCCAATTTTTTTACTACTAAAAGTATATGTTTTTTAATTATATAAAAAAAACCCGCCATTTCCCCAAAAAAAATCCCATCTAACTAGTGATTTTTTGTTTTTTTTTTCAGAGTTTTCTTAGTGTTTTTTTTTCTATTTGTTGTTGTTGTATATCTATTTTAATAAGAAATAAAAAGCCAATTTTTTTACTACTAAAAGTATATGTTTTTTAATTATATAAAAAAAACCCGCCATTTCCCCAAAAAAAATCCCATCTAACTAGTGATTTTTAATCTTTCAGTTTGTGTGTGTGTATATGTTTTTTTGAAGAGATGATGATACAAAATATAAATCAATTTTAAAATTATAATTTTTTTTATTACGTAAACCCCTTAACCGTCATTTTCCCCCACCCCCCAGCTAACATTGTTTCTTTTTTCTATTTGCTGTTTTGTTTTTGTAAATGACAAATAAAACTCAAATTTTTCTTGTTAAAACTAGTTGTTTTCATGACGTAAACCCCTTAACCGTCATTTTCCCCCACCCCCAGCTAACATAGTGTTTTTTCCGTTACTTTTTTTTTTTAATATGTATATGTATATTTGGAAAAAAAGAATATAATAAAAACACAGTTAAAAATTATATACAAGTTTTTTTTTTATTCACCCCCCACACACATCCAAATACATAATATAATAGTATATATTATTATTAATAATTCTAATAAAAATAAATAACCAGAGAGCCAGTTTTTGTTTGCATTTTTTGTTTTTAAAACTCCATTATGGGTTTAATTAGCTCCATTGTGGCAACGTAATCTTCTGGATTTCCTGATGGCCATAAACCCGAATCAGGTCCACACCTCCATCCCACATCTTCGTTTTTCTCCATTTTTCGCAAATTTTTCAAAAGCCATTTTACTACATCCATATGTGAGTCTCTTGTTAATATCTCCAATTTGAAGTGTAAATTTTTCTCTTCCAAAGTTTTCAACATATTCCCAACAAAGATGGGATTTGCATTAAAAATTCCAGTACACATAATTTTGTTAATATAATAATTACAATTCTTGTAATTGGATAATATATGTAAATACAAATATGATGAGGATGTTGCATCAAAATTGGGTTTATTAATATCCAGTTTTGTTAATTGCATTATTAAATAACATTTGTAGTCATCTGTGAAATCCTTATATGGTACAGTACTGATGATTTCACTTAAATTTTCATATGTAAAATCAATTACATTTAAATTTAACAATTTATTAGCAATTAATACAATAAATTTATCATGTTCCAATTGGGATGAGAGTAACACATTTAACATTTCAACATTGCACAATCGTAATATATCATATGTTAAAATGTGTGTGCTTGGAATTGCGATACGTTTTAAAATCATATTCATTTCACTCACATTTGAACTTTTTATTCTTTCCACCAAGTGATTCTGATATACCACAGAATTACTGTCATGTAAATCATTTACAAGTTTTATTTCACTTTTTGATAACATTTTTTGTTTTGTTTAAGTACTATTTGTCTAGTGTGTGTGTGTGTCTTTGTATAATGGTACCTACTGATGGGGTGGTGGTTCGGCTCCTGTTGCTTCTGCTGCTCTTGCTACTGTTTCTTCCACAAAACCCCACGGCAAACTGTCTAATGAATCGTGCAGTGACATTCTTTTATCATCACCAACATTCAAAACAATTTTTCGCTGTTTTATCGAATACATTACATGTTTCTTACTTTGCAATAGAATTTGTTGTCTTACCATTTCCCGTTGATTCAATAAACAATTCGTATAATCATCAAATGTGATTGTTTTCAATGTACTACCAACTACTCCCTTGGACCTTTTTATTTCTCCACCACCACCCCACATTTTAAATGAATACATTTTCGATCGTAGACCAATAAATTCCAACATAATGCGACCGGCATTTTCATCTTTAAACATACCAAGTTCCTTCCTATTCACACGCGGTATATTAAAAATATTCGCTTCATCATAGTCGCTTGTATCGAAATATTCCCTACAATCACGTCTTATATATTCATAGAAATCAATATTTTTAAATAGGTATATAAAACTGTCTGTGTCCGTGTAACATAAATCCACGCTATTTTCATCAAATTGTCTTAATATATAGTCATAATGAAAATTATACATGTGTAATTTACTTAAATCTAAAATTGTAAAACCAATATAAATGGGTTTGTTCATTTCCACCTCATTTCGTTGCATTTCTATAATCACCATATCATTATCATATATTTCCAAACTGTGAAAATTCGGTTTCGATATTAGGGCCCGTGCTCCAGATCTTCCCTCCCAACTCGTCACTAATTTAACATCTCTATATTTCCTTACATTTTCAATGGTCTTTCCAAATGCCGAATTCACCATTAACTTGAAGAAATTTTTTTCGAAATCATTTTTTGATTGTTTTCGCAAATTTATATTCAATTCCACATAACTTTTCATCCAGGCACACTGTTTAAATTTCAATATTCGGTGGATTTTTCGCAAAACCAATCCTCTCTTTAAATAATTCTTTAAATTTCTATAGTGAATAACATAGTTGTGTTTATCGTATAATGTTGTCATTAATTTACTGTGTTTACTGCCCGGTGGTGTTAAATGTTCGGGGGCCAATGGAAAATCTTTGTGTAAATTGTGTAGATGAGATGGATAATGAAGGTCCACCTCCAAAATATAACCATATTCTGCATTGTCTTCAATTGATAATACATCGAAAGAATTACCATCGCTACCGCCGTCGCTACCGTCGCTGCCATTGTATTCATCCTCTTTTAACCATTCAAAATCTTGGTATGGTAGAAACTCACACATTGTCGTTGAATATAATGCATTTTTATCTATATAAATTAGATAAGTGTCCAATTGGGTGGGGTCATAGTCATCCATCATATATTTATTGTTGGCTTTTGCACACGATTTTATTACAGCAGAATAGCCGCCACGTATTCCCAATTCAATAAACAAAATCATATCAATATCTTGCATTAAATGCAATTTTATGCGTGTATTTTTTAGCATTGCATCAAAACTTAGACCGGGCGATGTGAAATAGTGCAATGGATCCAATTGATAGGTCCTATAACATGTTTTACGGAAATTTTCAAACACATCACTCAATAAAATCACATCTGTTTTAAGGTAAATGTCCGAGTATTCACCTAGTGTGTGCACATTAAATGTTTGCCATACATTCTCAGCATGTCTATAATCTTCCACAGATATTGTCTCGTTTTTCAGTTCATTGAAGAAACAGTCCTCTCTTGTCGGCAGATGAGTTTCATTTAATTTTTCCCAACTATCAATGTATGCATAGGGAAAAACACCTTTTCGCAATAACAATTTAAATTCATTGTCATTCGGATAAAACGATCTCATTATGGTCTTTTCTTCAGCACGCAAGTACGAGGATAATTTGTCCAAACTGGATGCCATAAATCTGAAGGAATCAATGAATCTCAAACTGATGTTTGTATTTTCAATTTTCTTTGTGAACGATATATATTTCTCCTTGTTTATGGGTAGAAGAGAAATGGGTCCTTTGATGCCTGTTGCCAGTTCTTCAATTATAAAATGAGAATCGTAGCCGCTTAAATTGTGAAAAACAATTGGAATTACTTTGGATTGTTGAAATTGTAAATTACATTGAGGGTGTGCGGCTCCTCTATATGTTCCAGTCACATGACAATGGTCTTTTACACGTACATCATCTTCGTCTAATGTGACATTAAATGGTTCTTCACAAATATGACATGTTGTGGCAGTATAGTGTGCTATTTCCTGTTCTAAAGTCAATTCAGCCATTGGAACTATACGATTGAGTATTTCGTTGACTGTTATTGCAATTTTATGCAAATCCATTATAAATAACTTTATACAGTTCTTATCTCTAATTAATTTAAATTGAGAGAGTGAATCATCATAATTGCATTTTAAGTAATAGGCAATACTGTGTGGTATGTGTTTTTGATATCTTTCAATGGAACCACCACCACCACCACGTTTTTTGTTTTCTTTTTCATCACCATATATAATAATGGGCTCCAAAATACATTCTAAATCGGCATATAATACAAAACAAACTGGTATCTTGTGGGAGAAATTCTTAAATTGTAGAATATGATTCGACGACGATGATGAGGGCACTTTTATGTGACACACTTTTTTATTTTTACAATAATTTAAATGTTTAATTAAAACACACTTTGAAGAAAAATAATTTAAACACCGTTCACAAACATATTTTTGATTTTTATTCGATGATAACTGATTAAATAATAAGCGATTTAAATTTTTAATTAACACATAATGAGAACATCCACCTTCCACATTTTCCAACATTAATAAATTTATACATTTATTATTATTATTATTCCCATCATCATCTTCATCTTCATAATTGCTTTTTTTTATTGTCAATGGATATATTTGTTTGTTGCTCACATAAAATATATTAATGCTTAAATTGTTAAGTTTCTCAAATTTTTTCAAATCACGCACATTGAATGGAAACTTTATACCATCATATTTTAACACTTCACTAAAGTGTGGATATTTTGTCATTCTTTGTGCATCTTTATCTGTGGGGTGTAAAGCAGCCACAATACACCACAAAAAACAATATTGATCATTGTTTTTTATATTAATCACTGCCTTTTTATTGGCTATAAATTTCGGTACTTCCGTATATGTAGAAGAAGAAGAAGTACCCGCTGCATTTAATGGATTGCATCGGTTAAAAATCACTTTTAATGATATTATTTCCGACAAACTCCATCCTGAATCACGTTCTTGAAATTCACTAAGTCTATTCAAAATTTTATCTTTCACCAACGTGTCATACCATTCCTTTAAATTTGTAGTTGCATCAATTACTTCATTCCTCGTGGTGAATGACTTTAAATCTGTCTCTAGAATCTCGCCACTCTTTTTCGCAAATTCACCAGTAAATGTACAATTGACTTTTATGCAATTATGATTTTCCTGCAATTTCTTCTTCACTTGCAACAGAAAACATTTCTGTGCTTTATCTAGAAACATAACAGGATCTTTTACCGTTAAATTTGTAATTATGCCACTACTGATACTATTCCTAAAACAATTCTCTAAATTTTCCCATTCTACACAATTTTGATATTTCTTTTGTCGCTGTTGTTGCTGTGTCCGACCACGATTACGGTTTGTCTTTGATGTGATGGTATTAGCAGTCGTCAAACCTGCGCCACCAATAATATTTAATTTTTCCTTTTGAATTAAATGTAGTCTTTTTCTACATGTTTTCAATAAACTTAAATTGTTTGTTAGTTTTAGAATGTTATCATTGAGGAACAATATGTTGCTTACATTATCTTGATCATCTTTTTTCTTTAAGCCAATCACTTTCCGTAATGTTTGAATACACTTATTCGTTTGTTTTAAAATAGCAATCACTTCATCTTTTTTTCTTAGCAATGGAAATGTTTTACGGAGTTTTTTCAAAAAATTATCACTAATAGATGTAACAGTTTCTGGATGATGATGATGATGATGAGTGTTGGTCTTCTCATCAGTTGACATATTGCCAATTAGAAACTAACTAAGTCATGAATCCTATTGTATTATCCATTTATACATATACACCCTTTTTTTTCGCGCCAAGAGAAACACACACACACACACACACACACACACACAATTAAAAAAATACTCTTCTTATAATTGTGATGAATCATTGAAGAAATTACAGAACAACAAACAACAACAACACTCCCCCACCCCACCCCACTAAGAAATTGGTTTGTGCGTGTGCGTGTGTGGTGGGATATGGTTGGATGGGGGATGATGACGTATTTTTCCTTGTTTAAAAGCCGCTGCACATTCATTTCCAATCTCAGTATCAATATTTTATTTTTTTTTTATATTAAGATAAAGTATATTTTTTGTAAAGTGAATTTATCAGAAAGAAGAAGAAAAAGAAGACGAAAAATGAATACTGAATTTAATACTGTATCAAGACCCTTCATCAAAATTTCCGAATTAGAGGAGGATGTGACATATAAAATACGCTCTCTAAGAGTCATTCAGACAAAATATGGTCAAGCAGTTCTTATGATAATTGAAGGCCTCGAAAATGATGTCATATTGCCAAAAAGATACAACCGGTTACTGGAAAACGTTCCCGAATATAATGTGAGACTAAAGAATGGAGAAAATCTCTCCTTCATTGTACGAAAGCCCAATCAAACCAACAAATGGTGGCAAGTGGAATTTTTATAAACTAAGAAGAAGAAGAAGAACTATTTTTGTAGAAAAAACGTAAGAAAATTCCTTTCCGTTTTTTTACACATTTTTTGTTTTTTTATTAATAATGTTTTCTTTTCTATTTCAGGGATCATATATATGGACACTTAATTTCCATTTTTTTTTCTGAACTTTTTTTATATATACATGAAATAGAAAAATAATAAAGATAAAATAAAATGCATTTATTGTTTTATTTCTCTTAAATAAAACTACCTCTATTTTACCCTACATTAATTATTAACCCATATTCAAAAACAATAAAACGATATATGTAAATTACAAAATGTGCATGTGTCAGGAAGTTTGTGCAAAAAACAAGTGAATACAGGTCACTTAATCTTTTAAAAAAATTTGCATACAATATAAGCGCCAATTTTGTTTTTTTGTTAACCGGATGCACTTCCTCACTTTTTTCCCACTCACACAGGTGTGTGAGAGAAAGAGAGAGCGCCCGGTACCGCCACCGCTCGGTGATGGTGGTAGTTCAACCCCCAATCCAATACTCCACCCACCCCACCATACACAGTACTCTCTTCCGCCTCATTAGCAGTACCCACCAACACAAAAATGCTAATTAACACCTATCAACACACTTCTATGCTCTGTCCACTCCCCCTAACCCATCCCAACAACTCCCACATTTCAACCCCACCGCCGCCGGGAACCAACACCTTGCGCCATCTATCGGACGTTTGATGTACTACTGCGCCAGAACCCTCAAATCCCCACTACTAAGAATGTGGTATATAAACATTTTATTTGTTTGTACCTTTATTAAGTCTCGAGAGTTGACTTCTAGGAATTATTTTATGTAAAATGAGGTGCTGAATCCACTGGTGAAAACCGCAATGTCCTATCTTTAACCGTTTAAGAGTAAGAGTAAAATGGAGAATAATATATATTTAAAAATGTGATATATAACCATTTTATACGTTTGTACCTTTATCAACTCTTTAGAGTAGACTTATTGGACTAAATTTATGTAAAATGAGGTGCTGAATCCACTGGTGAAAACCGCAATGTCCTATCTTTAACTGTTTAGGAGATCGAGTAAAATGGAGAATAATAGATATTTATAAATGTGATATATAAACATTTTATTCGTTTGTACCTTTATCAACTCTTTAGAGTAGACTTATAGGACTTAGTTTAAGTAAAATGAGGCGCAGAATCCACTGGTGAAAATCGCAATGTCCTATCTTTAACCGTTTAGGACATCGAGTAAAATGGAGAATAATATATATTTAAGAATGTGATATATAACCATTTTATTCGTTTGTACCATTATCAACTCTTTAGAGTAGACTTATAGGACTAAATTTATGTAAAATGAGGTGCTGAATATACTGGTGAAAACCGCAATGTCCTATCTTTAACTGTTTAGGAGATCGAGTAAAATGGAGAATAATAGATATATATAAATGTGATATATAAACATTTTATTCGTTTGTACCTTTATCAACTCTTTAGAGTAGACTTATAGGACTTATTTTATGTAAAATAAAGTGCTGAATTCACTGGTGAAAACCGCAATGTCCTATCATTAACCGTTTAGGAGATCGAGTAAAATGGAAAATAATAGATATTTAAAAATGTGATATATAAACATTTTTTTCGTTTGTACATTTATTAACTCTTTAGAGTAGACTTATAGGACTTATTTTATGTAAAATAAAGTGCTGAATCCACTGGTGAAAACCGCAATGTCCTATCTTTAACTGTTTAGGTGATCGAGTAAAATGGAGAATAATAGATATTTAAAAATGTGATATATAAACATTTCATTCGTTTGTACGTTTATCAACTCTTGAGAGTAGACTTATGGGACTTATATTATGTTAAATGAGGTGCTGAATCCACTTATGAAAACCGCAATGTCCTATCTTTAACCATTTATGAGATCGAGTAAAATGGAGGATAATAGATATTAAAAAATGTGTTATATAAACATTTTATTCGTTTGTACCTTTATCAACACTTGAGAGTAGACTTATAGGACTTATTTTATGTAAAATGAGGTGCTGAATCCACTGATGAAAACCGCAATGTCCTATCTTTAACCATTTAGGAGATCGAGTATAATGGAGAATAATAGATATTAAAAAATGTGTTATATAAACATTTTATTCGTTTGTACCTTTATCAACACTTGAGAGTAGACTTATAGGACTTATTTAATGTAAAATGAGGTGCTGAATCCACTGATGAAAACCGCAATGTCCTATCTTTAACCTTTTAGGAGATCGAGTAAAATGGAGATTAATAGATATTTAAAAATGGGATATATTAACATTTTTTTCGTTTGTACCTTTATCAACTCTTTAGAGTAGACTTGTAAGACTTATTTTATGTAAAAGAAGGTGCTGAATTTAATGGTGAAAACCGCAATGTCCTATCTTTAAATGTTTAGGAGATCGAGTAAAATGGAGAATAATAGATATTTAAGAATGTGGTATATAAACATTTTATTTGTTTGTACCTTTATTAAGTCTCGAGAGTTGACTTCTAGGAATTATTTTATGTAAAATGAGGTGCTGAATCCACTGGTGAAAACCGCAATGTCCTATCTTTAACCATTTAGGAGATCGAGTATAATGGAGAATAATAGATATTTATAAATGTGATATATAAACATTTTATTCGTTTGTACCTTTATCAACTCTTTAGAGTAGACTTATAGGACTTAGTTTAAGTAAAATGAGTCGCAGAATCCACTGGTGAAAATCGCAATGTCCTATCTTTAACCGTTTAGGACATCGAGTTAAATGGAGAATAATAGATATTTCAAAATGTGATATATAACCATTTTATACGTTTGTACCTTTATCAACTCTTTAGAGTAGACTTATTGGACTAAATTTATGTAAAATGAGGTGCTGAATCCACTGGTGAAAACCGCAATGTCCTATCTTTAACTGTTTAGGAGATCGAGTAAAATGGAGAATAATAGATATTTATAAATGTGATATATAAACATTTTATTCGTTTGTACCTTTGTCAACTCTTTAGAGTAGACTTATAGGACTTAGTTTAAGTAAAATGAGGCGCAGAATCCACTGGTGAAAATCGCAATGTCCTATCTTTAACTGTTTAGGAGATCGAGTAAAATGGAGAATAATAGATATTTATAAATGTGATATATAAACATTTTATTCGTTTGTACCTTTATCAACTCTTTAGAGTAGACTTATAGGACTTAGTTTAAGTAAAATGAAACGCAGAATCCACTGGTGAAAATCGCAATGTCCTATCTTTAACCGTTTAGGACATCGAGTTAAATGGAGAATAATAGATATTTCAAAATGTGATATATAAACATTTTATTCGTTTGTACCTTTATCAACTCTTTAGAGTAGACTTATTGGACTAAATTTATGTAAAATGAGGTGCTGAATCCACTGGTGAAAACCGCAATGTCCTATCTTTAACTGTTTAGGAGATCGAGTAAAATGGAGAATAATAGATATTTATAAATGTGATATATAAACATTTTATTCGTTTGTACCTTTATCAACTCTTTAGAGTAGACTTATAGGACTTAGTTTAAGTAAAATGAGGCGCAGAATCCACTGGTGAAAATCGCAATGTCCTATCTTTAACCGTTTAGGACATCGAGTTAAATGGAGAATAATAGATATTTCAAAATGTGATATATAAACATTTTATTCGTTTGTACCTTTATCAACTTTTGAGAGTAGGCTTATAGGACATATTTTATGAAAAATGAGGTGCTGAATCCACTGGTGAAAACCGCAATGTCCTATTTTTAACCGTTTAAGAGAAAGAGTAAAATGGAGAATAATATATATTTAAGAATGTGATATATAACCATTTTATTCGTTTGTACCTTTATCAACTCTTTAGAGTAGACTTATAGGACTAAATTTATGTAAAATGAGGTGCTGAATCCACTGATGAAAACCGCAATGTCCTATCTTTAACCTTTTAGGAGATCGAGTAAAATGGAGATTAATAGATATTTAAAAATGGGATATATTAACATTTTTTTCGTTTGTACCTTTATCAACTCTTTAGAGTAGACTTGTAAGACTTATTTTATGTAAAAGGAGGTGCTGAATCCAATGGTGAAAACTGCAATGTCCTATCTTTAACTGTTTAGGAGATCGAGTAAAATGGAGAATAATATATATTTAAGAATGTGATATATAACCATTTTATTCGTTTGTACCTTTATCAACTCTTTAGAGTAGACTTATAGGACTAAATTTATGTAAAATGAGGTGCTGAATATACTGGTGAAAACCGCAATGTCCTATCTTTAACTGTTTAGGAGATCGAGTAAAATGGAGAATAATAGATATATATAAATGTGATATATAAACATTTTATTCGTTTGTACCTTTATCAACTCTTTAGAGTAGACTTATAGGACTTATTTTATGTAAAATAAAGTGCTGAATTCACTGGTGAAAACCGCAATGTCCTATCATTAACCGTTTAGGAGATCGAGTAAAATGGAAAATAATAGATATTTAAAAATGTGATATATAAACATTTTTTTCGTTTGTACATTTATTAACACTTTAGAGTAGACTTATAGGACTTATTTTATGTAAAATAAAGTGCTGAATCCACTGGTGAAAACCGCAATGTCCTATCTTTAACCATTTAGGAGATCGAGTATAATGGAGAATAATAGATATTTAAAAATGTGATATATAAACATTTCTTTCGTTTGTACGTTTATCAACTCTTGAGAGTAGACTTATGGGACTTATATTATGTTAAATGAGGTGCTGAATCCACTTATGAAAACCGCAATGTCCTATCTTTAACCATTTATGAGATCGAGTAAAATGGAGGATAATAGATATTAAAAAATGTGTTATATAAACATTTTATTCGTTTGTACCTTTATCAACACTTGAGAGTAGACTTATAGGACTTATTTTATGTAAAATGAGGTGCTGAATCCACTGATGAAAACCGCAATGTCCTATCTTTAACCGTTTAGGAGATCGAGTAAAATGGATATTAATAGATATTTAAAAATGTGATATATAAACATTTTTTTCGTTTGTACCTTTATTAACTCTTTAGAGTAGACTTATAGGACTTATTAAATGTAAAACGGGGTGCTTAATCCACTGGTGAACACCGCAATGTCCTATCTTAAACCGTTTAGGAGATCGAGTAAAATGGAGAATAATAGATATTAAAAAATGTGTTATATAAACATTTTATTCGTTTGTACCTTTATCAACACTTGAAAGTAGACTTATAGGACTTATTTTATGTAAAATGAGGTGCTGAATCCACTGATGAAAACCGCAATGTCTTATCTTTAACCATTTAGGAGATCGAGTATAATGGAGAATAATAGATATTTAAAAATGTGATATATTAACATTTTTTTCGTTTGTACCTTTATCAACTCTTTAAAGTAGACTTGTAAGACTTATTTTATGTAAAAGGAGGTGCTGAATCCAACGGTGAAAACCGCAATGTCCTATCTTTAACCGTTTAGGACATCGAGTAAAATGGAGAATATTAGATATTTAAAAATGTGATATATAAACCTTTTATTCGTTTGTACCTTTATCAACTTTTGAGAGTAGACTTATAGAACTTATTTTATGTAAAATGTGGTGCTGAATTTACTGGTGAAAACCGCAATGTCCTACCTTTATCGGTTTAGGAGATCGAGTATAATGGAGAATAATAGATATTTAAGAATGTGATATATAAACATTTTTTTCGTTTGTACTTTTATCAACTCTTTAGAGTAGACTTATAGGACTTATGTTATGTAAAATGAGGTGCTGAAGCCACTGGAAAAACCGCAATGTCCTATCTTTAACCGTTTAGGAGATCGAGTAAAATGGAGAATAATAGGTATTTGAAAATGTGATATATAAACATTTTATTCGTTTGTACCTTTATCAACTCTTTAGAGTAGTCTTATAAAACTAATTTTATGTAAAATGAGGTGCTGAATTCACTGGTGAAAACCGCAATGTCCTATCTTTAACTGTTTAGGTGATCGAGTAAAATGGAGAATAATAGATATTTAAGAATGTGATATATAAAAATTTTTTTCGTTTGTACTTTTATCATCTCTTTAGAGTAGACTTATAGGACTTATGTTTTGTAAAATGAGGTGCTGAAGCCACTGGAAAAACCGCAATGTCCTATCTTTAACCGTTTAGGAGATCGAGTAAAATGGAGAATAATAGGTATTTGAAAATGTGATATATAAACATTTTATTCGTTTGTACCTTTATCAACTCTTTAAAGTAGTCTTATAGAACTAATTTTATGTAAAATGAGGTGCTGAATTCACTGGAGAAAACCGCAATGTCCTATCTTTAAATGTTTAGGAGATCGAGTAAAATGGAGAATAATAGATATTTAAGAATGTGATATATAAACATTTTATTTGTTTGTACCTTTAATAAGTCTCGAGAGTTGACTTCTAGGAATTATTTTATGTAAAATGAGGTGCTGAATCTACTGGTGAAAACCGCAATGTCCTATCTTTAACCGTTTAAGAGTAAGAGTAAAATGGAGAATAATATATATTTAAAAATGTGATATATAACCATTTTATACGTTTGTACCTTTATCAACTCTTTAGAGTAGACTTATTGGACTAAATTTATGTAAAATGAGGTGCTGAATCCACTGGTGAAAACCGCAATGTCCTATCTTTAACTGTTTAGGAGATCGAGTAAAATGGAGAATAATAGATATTTATATATGTGATATATAAACATTTTATTTGTTTGTACCTTTATTAAGTCTCGAGAGTTGACTTCTAGGAATTATTTTATGTAAATTGAGGTGCTGAATCCACTGGTGAAAACCGCAATGTCCTATCTTTAACCGTTTAAGAGTAAGAGTAAAATGGAGAATAATATATATTTAAAAATGTGATATATAACCATTTTATACGTTTGTACCTTTATCAACTCTTTAGAGTAGACTTATTGGACTAAATTTATGTAAAATGAGGTGCTGAATCCACTGGTGAAAACCGCAATGTCCTATCTTTAACTGTTTAGGAGATCGAGTAAAATGGAGAATAATAGATATTTATAAATGTGATATATAAACATTTTATTCGTTTGTACCTTTATCAACTCTTTAGAGTAGACTTATAGGACTTATTTTATGTAAAATAAAGTGCTGAATTCACTGGTGAAAACCGCAATGTCCTATCATTAACCGTTTAGGAGATCGAGTAAAATGGAAAATAATAGATATTTAAAAATGTGATATATAAACATTTTTTTCGTTTGTACCTTTATTAACTCTTTAGAGTAGACTTATAGGACTTATTTTATGTAAAATAAAGTGCTGAATCCTTTGGTGAAAACCGCAATGTCCTATCTTTAACTGTTTAGGTGATCGAGTAAAATGGAGAATAATAGATATTTAAAAATGTGATATATAAACATTTCATAAGTTTGTACGTTTATCAACTCTTGAGAGTAGACTTATGGGACTTATATTATGTTAAATGAGGTGCTGAATCCACTTATGAAAACCGCAATGTCCTATCTTTAACCATTTATGAGATCGAGTAAAATGGAGGATAATAGATATTTGAAAATGTGTTATATAAACATTTTATTCGTTTGTACCTTTATCAACACTTGAGAGTAGACTTATAGGACTTATTTTATGTAAACTGAGGTGCTGAATTCACTGATGAAAACCGCAATGTCCTATCTTTAACCATTTAGGAAATCGAGTAAAATAGAGAATAATAGATATTTAAAAATGTCATATATAAACTCTTGTCATTATCAACTCTTTAGAGTAGGCTTATAGGACTAAATTTATGTAAAATGAGGTGCTAAATCCACTGATGAAAACCGCAATGTCCTATCTTTAACCTTTTAGGAGATCGAGTAAAATGGAGATTAATAGA
Source organism: Silvanus unidentatus (assembly GCA_963930825.1). NCBI lineage: Eukaryota > Metazoa > Arthropoda > Insecta > Coleoptera > Silvanidae > Silvanus > Silvanus unidentatus. The sequence goes on along the minus strand of OZ005761.1, from coordinate 5,400,836 downwards.
TATTTAAAAATGGGATATATTAACATTTTTTTCGTTTGTACCTTTATCAACTCTTTAGAGTAGACTTGTAAGACTTATTTTATGTAAAAGGAGGTGCTGAATCCAATGGTGAAAACCGCAATGTCCTATCTTTAACCGTTTAGGAGATCGAGTAAAATGGAGGATAATAGATATTTAAAAATGTGATATATTAACATTTTTTTCGTTTGTACCTTTATCAACTCTTTAGAGTAGACTTGTAAGACTTATTTTATGGAAAAGGAGGTGCTGAATCCAATAGTGAAAACCGCAATGTCCTATCTTTAACCGTTTAGGACATCGAGTAAAATGGAGAATATTAGATATTTAAAAATGTGATATATAAACCTGTTATTCGTTTGTACCTTTATCAACTTTTGAGAGTAGACTTATAAGACTTATTTTATGTAAAATGAGGTGCTGAATCCACTGGTGGAAACCGCAATGCCCTATCTTTAACCGTTTAGGAGATCGAGTAAAATGGAGAATAATAGATATTTAAAAATGTGATATATAAACATTTTATTCGTTTGTACCTTTATCAACTTTTGAGAGTAGACTTATAGGACTTATTTTATGTAAAATGTGGTGCTGAATTTACTGGTGAAAACCGCAATGTCCTATCTTTATCGGTTTAGGAGATCGAGTAAAATGGAAAATAATAGATATTTAAAAATTTATATATAAACATTTTATTCGTTTGTACCTTTATCAACTCTTTAGAGTAGTCTTATAGAACTAATTTTATGTAAAATGAGTTGCTGAATTCACTGGTGAAAACCGCAATATCCTATCTTTAACTGTTTAGGTGATCGAGTAAAATGGAGAATATTAGATATTTAAAAATGTGATATATAAACCTGTTATTCGTTTGTACCTTTATCAACTTTTGAGAGTAGACTTATAAGACTTATTTTATGTAAAATGAGGTGCTGAATCCACTGGTGGAAACCGCAATGTCCTATCTTTAACCGTTTAGGAGATCGAGTAAAATGGAGAATAATAGATATTTAAAAATTTATATATAAACATTTTATTCGTTTGTACCTTTATCAACACTTGAGAGTAAACTTATAGGACTTATTTTATGTAAACTGAGGTGCGGAATCCACTGATGAAAACCGCAATGTCCTATCTTTAACCGTTTAGGAGATCGAGTAAAATGGAGAATAATAGGTATTAGAAAATGTGATATATAAACATTTTATTCGTTTGTACCTTTATCAACTCTTTAGAGTAGTCTTATAGAATTAATTTTATGTAAAATGAGGGGCTGAATTCACTGGTGAAAACCGCAATGTCCTATCTTTAACTGTTTAGGTGATCGAGTAAAATGGAGAATAATAGATATTTAAGAATGTGATATATAAACATTTTTTTCGTTTGTACTTTTATCAACTCTTTAGAGTAGACTTATAGGACTTATGTTATGTAAAATGAGGTGCTGAAGCCACTGGAAAAACCGCAATATCCTATCTTTAACCGTTTAGGAGATCGAGTAAAATGGAGAATAATAGGTATTTGAAAATGTGATATATAAACATTTTATTCGTTTGTACCTTTATCAACTCTTTAGAGTAGTCTTATAGAACTAATTTTATGTAAAATGAGGTGCTGAATTCACTGGAGAAAACCGCAATGTCCTATCTTTAACTGTTTAGGAGATCGAGTAAAATGGAGAATAATAGATATTTAAGAATGTCATATATAAACATTTTATTCGGTTGTACCTTTATCAACTCTTGAGAGTAGACTTAATGGACTTATTTAATCTAAAATGAGGAGCTAAATAAACTGATGAAAACCGCAATGTCCTATCTTTAACCGTTTAGGAGATCGAGTAAAATGGAGAGTATAAGATATTTAAAAATGTGTTATATAAACATTTTATTCGTTTGTACCTTTATCAACACTTGAGAGTAGACTTACAGGACTTATTTTATGTAAAATGAGGTGCTGAATCCACTGATGTAAACCGCAATGTGCTATCTTTAACCATTTAGGAGATCGAGTATAATGGGGAATAATAGATATTAAAAAATGTGTTATATAAACATTTTATTCGTTTGTACCTTTATCAACACTTGAGAGTAGATTTATAGGACTTATTTTATGTAAAATGAGGTGCTGAATCCACTGATGTAAACCGCAATGTGCTATCTTTAACCATTTAGGAGATCGAGTATAATGGAGATTAATAGATATTTAAAAATGGGATATATTAACATTTTTTCGTTTGTACCTTTATCAACTCTTTAGAGTAGACTTATAAGACTTATTTTATGTAAAATAAGGTGCTGAATCCACTGGTGAAAACCGCAATGTCCTATCTTTAACCGTTTAAGAGAAAGAGTAAAATAGAGAATAATATATATTTAAGAATGTGATATATAACCATTTTATTCGTTTGTACCTTTATCAACTCTTTAGAGTAGACTTATAGGACTAAATTTATGTAAAATGAGGTGCTGAATCCACTGGTGAAAACCGCAATGTCCTATCTTTAACTGTTTAGGAGATCGAGTAAAATGGAGAATAGTAGACATTTAAAAAGGTGATATATAAACATTTTGTTCGTTTGTACCTTGATCAACTCTTTAGAGTAGACTTATAGGACTTATTTTATGTAAAATAAAGTGCTGAATCCACTGGTGAAAACCGCAATGTCCTATCATTAACCGTTTAGGAGATCGAGTAAAATGGAAAATAATAGATATTTAAAAATGTGATATATAAACATTCTTTTCGTTTGTACCTTTATTAACTCTTTAGAGTAGACTCATAGAACTTATTATATGTAAAACGAGGTGCTGTATCCACTGGTGAAAACCGCAATGTCCTATCTTTAACCGTTTAGGAGATCGAGTAAAATGGAGAATAATAGATATATAAAAATGTGATACATAAACATTTTATTCGTTTGTACCTTTATCATCTCTTGAGAGTAGACTTATAAAACTTATATGTAAAATGAGGTGCTGAATCCACTGGTGAAAACCGCAATGTCCTATCTTTAACCGTTTAGGAGATCGAGTAAAATGGAGATTAATAGATATTTAAAAATGGGATATATTAACATTTTTTCGTTTGTACCTTTATCAACTCTTTAGAGTAGACTTATAGGACTTATGTTATGTAAAATGAGGTGCTGAAGCCACTGGAAAAACCGCAATGTCCTATCTTTAACCGTTTAGGAGATCGAGTAAAATGGAGAATAATAGGTATTTAAAAATGTGATATATAAACATTTTATACGTTTGTACCTTTATCAACTCTTTAGAGTAGACTTATAGGACTAAATTTATGTAAAATGAGGTGCTGAATCCACTGGTGAAAACCGCAATGTCCTATCTTTAACCATTTATGAGATCGAGTAAAATTGAAAATAATAGATATTAAAAAATGTGTTATATAAACATTTTATTCGTTTGTACCTTTATCAACACTTGAGAGTAGACTTATAGGACTTATTTAATGTAAAATGAGGTGCTTAATCCACTGATGAAATCCGCAATGTCCTATCTTTAACCGTTTAGGAGATCGAGTAAAATGGAGAATAATAGATATTTAAAAATGTCATATATAAACATTTTATTCGGTTGTACCTTTATCAACTCTTGAGAGTAGACTTAAAGGACTTATTTAATCTAAAATGAGGTGCTAAATCCACTGATGAAAACCGCAATGTCCTATCTTTAACCGTTTAGGAGATCGAGTAAAATGGAGAATAATAGATATTAAAAAATGTGTTATATAAACATTTTATTCGTTTGTACCTTTATCAACACTTGAGAGTAGACTTATAGGACTTATTTTATGTAAAATGAGGTGCTGAATCCACTGATGAAAACCGCAATGTCCTATCTTTAACCATTTAGGAGATCGAGTATAATGGAGAATAATAGATATTAAAAAATGTGTTATATAAACATTTTATTCGTTTGTACCTTTATCAACACTTGAGAGTAGACTTATAGGACTTATTTAATGTAAAATGAGGTGCTGAATCCACTGATGAAAACCGCAATGTCCTATCTTTAACCTTTTAGGAGATCGAGTAAAATGGAGATTAATAGATATTTAAAAATGGGATATATTAACATTTTTTTCGTTTGTACCTTTATCAACTCTTTAGAGTAGACTTGTAAGACTTATTTTATGTAAAAGAAGGTGCTGAATTTAATGGTGAAAACCGCAATGTCCTATCTTTAACCGTTTAGGAGATCGAGTAAAATGGAGGATAATAGATATTTAAAAATGTGATATATTAACATTTTTTTCGTTTGTACCTTTATCAACTCTTTAGAGTAGACTTGTAAGACATATTTTATGTAAAAGGAGGTGCTGAATCCAATGGTGAAAACCGCAATGTCCTATCTTTAACCGTTTAGGACATCGAGTAAAATGGAGAATATTAGATATTTAAAAATGTGATATATAAACCTTTTATTCGTTTGTACCTTTATCAACACTTGAGAGTAGACTTATAGGACTTATTTAATGTAAAATGAGGTGCTGAATCCACTGATGAAAACCGCAATGTCCTATCTTTAACCGTTTAGGAGATCGAGTAAAATGGAGAATAATAGATATTTAAAAATGTCATATATAAACATTTTATTCGGTTGTACCTCTATCAACTCTTGAGAGTAGACTTGAAGGACTTATTTAATCTAGAATGAGGTGCTAAATCCACTGATGAAAACCGCAATGTCCTATCTTTAACAGTTTAGGAGATCGAGTAAAATGGAGAATAATAGATATTAAAAAATGTGTTATATAAACATTTTATTCGTTTGTGCCTTTATCAACTTTTGAGAGTAGACTTATAGGACTTATTTTATGTAAAATGTGGTGCTGAATTTACTGGTGAAAACCGCAATGTCCTATCTTTATCGGTTTAGGAGATCGAGTAAAATGGAAAATAATAGATATTTAAAAATTTATATATAAACATTTTATTCGTTTGTACCTTTATCAACTTTTAGAGTAGTCTTATAGAACTAATTTTATGTAAAATGAGGTGCTGAATTCACTGGTGAAAACCGCAATGTCCTATCTTTAACCGTTTAGGAGATCGAGTAAAATGGAGAATAGTAGATATTTAAGAATGTGATATATAAACATTTTTTTCGTTTGTACTTTTATCAACTCTTTAGAGTAGACTTATAGGACTTATGTTATGTAAAATGAGGTGCTGAAGCCATTGGAAAAACCGCAATGTCCTATCTTTAACCGTTTAGGAGATCGAGTAAAATGGAGAATAATAGGTATTTGAAACTGTGATATATAAACATTTTATTCGTTTGTACCTTTATCAACTCTTTAGTGTAGTCTTATAGAACTAATTTTATGTAAAATGAGGTGCTGAATTCACTGGAGAAAACCGCAATGTCCTATCTTTAAATGTTTTGGAGATCGAGTAAAATGGAGAATAATAGATATTTAAGAATGTGGTATATAAATATTTTATTTGTTTGTACCTTTATTAAGTCTCGAGAGTTGACTTCTAGGAATTATTTTATGTAAAATGAGGTGCTGAATCCACTGGTGAAAACCGCAATGTCCTATCTTTAACCGTTTAAGAGTAAGAGTAAAATGGAGAATAATATATATTTAAAAATGTGATATATAACCATTTTATTCGTTTGTACCTTTATCAACTCTTTAGAGTAGGCTTATAGGACTAAATTTATGTAAAATGAGGTGCTAAATCCACTGATGAAAACCGCAATGTCCTATCTTTAACCTTTTAGGAGATCGAGTAAAATGGAGATTAATAGATATTTAAAAATGGGATATATTAACATTTTTTTCGTTTGTACCTTTATCAACTCTTTAGAGTAGACTTGTAAGATTTATTTTATGTAAAAGGAGGTGCTGAATCCAATGGTGAAAACCGCAATGTCCTATCTTTAACCGTTTAGGAGATCGAGTAAAATGGAGGATAATAGATATTTAAAAATGTGATATATTAACATTTTTTTCGTTTGTACCTTTATCAACTCTTTAGAGTAGACTTGTAAGACTTATTTTATGAAAAAGGAGGTGCTGAATCCAATGGTGAAAACCGCAATGTCCTATCTTTAACCGTTTAGGACATCGAGTAAAATGAAGAATATTAGATATTTAAAAATGTGATATATAAACCTGTTATTCGTTTGTACCTTTATCAACTTTTGAGAGTAGACTTATAAGACTTATTTTATGTAAAATGAGGTGCTGAATCCACTGGTGGAAACCGCAATGTCCTATCTTTAACCGTTTAGGAGATCGAGTAAAATGGAGAATAATAGATATTTAAAAATGTGATATATAAACATTTTATTCGTTTGTACCTTTATCAACTTTTGAGAGTAGACTTATAGGACTTATTTTATGTAAAATGTGGTGCTGAATTTACTGGTGAAAACCGCAATGTCCTATCTTTATCGGTTTAGGAGATCGAGTAAAATGGAAAATAATAGATATTTAAAAATTTATATATAAACATTTTATTCGTTTGTACCTTTATCAACTCTTTAGAGTAGTCTTATAGAACTAATTTTATGTAAAATGAGTTGCTGAATTCACTGGTGAAAACCGCAATATCCTATCTTTAACTGTTTAGGTGATCGAGTAAAATGGAGAATATTAGATATTTAAAAATGTGATATATAAACCTGTTATTCGTTTGTACCTTTATCAACTTTTGAGAGTAGACTTATAAGACTTATTTTATGTAAAATGAGGTGCTGAATCCACTGGTGGAAACCGCAATGTCCTATCTTTAACCGTTTAGGAGATCGAGTAAAATGGAGAATAATAGATATTTAAAAATTTATATATAAACATTTTATTCGTTTGTACCTTTATCAACACTTGAGAGTAAACTTATAGGACTTATTTTATGTAAACTGAGGTGCGGAATCCACTGATGAAAACCGCAATGTCCTATCTTTAACCGTTTAGGAGATCGAGTAAAATGGAGAATAATAGGTATTAGAAAATGTGATATATAAACATTTTATTCGTTTGTACCTTTATCAACTCTTTAGAGTAGTCTTATAGAATTAATTTTATGTAAAATGAGGGGCTGAATTCACTGGTGAAAACCGCAATGTCCTATCTTTAACTGTTTAGGTGATCGAGTAAAATGGAGAATAATAGATATTTAAGAATGCGATATATAAACATTTTTTTCGTTTGTACTTTTATCAACTCTTTAGAGTAGACTTATAGGACTTATGTTATGTAAAATGAGGTGCTGAAGCCACTGGAAAAACCGCAATATCCTATCTTTAACCGTTTAGGAGATCGAGTAAAATGGAGAATAATAGGTATTTGAAAATGTGATATATAAACATTTTATTCGTTTGTACCTTTATCAACTCTTTAGAGTAGTCTTATAGAACTAATTTTATGTAAAATGAGGTGCTGAATTCACTGGAGAAAACCGCAATGTCCTATCTTTAACTGTTTAGGAGATCGAGTAAAATGGAGAATATTAGATATTTAAGAATGTCATATATAAACATTTTATTCGGTTGTACCTTTATCAACTCTTGAGAGTAGACTTAATGGACTTATTTAATCTAAAATGAGGAGCTAAATAAACTGATGAAAACCGCAATGTCCTATCTTTAACCGTTTAGGAGATCGAGTAAAATGGAGAGTATAAGATATTTAAAAATGTGTTATATAAACATTTTATTCGTTTGTACCTTTATCAACACTTGAGAGTAGACTTACAGGACTTATTTTATGTAAAATGAGGTGCTGAATCCACTGATGTAAACCGCAATGTGCTATCTTTAACCATTTAGGAGATCGAGTATAATGGAGAATAATAGATATTAAAAAATGTGTTATATAAACATTTTATTCGTTTGTACCTTTATCAACACTTGAGAGTAGATTTATAGGACTTATTTTATGTAAAATGAGGTGCTGAATCCACTGATGTAAACCGCAATGTGCTATCTTTAACCATTTAGGAGATCGAGTATAATGGAGATTAATAGATATTTAAAAATGGGATATATTAACATTTTTTCGTTTGTACCTTTATCAACTCTTTAGAGTAGACTTATAAGACTTATTTTATGTAAAATGAGGTGCTGAATCCACTGGTGAAAACCGCAATGTCCTATCTTTAACCGTTTAAGAGAAAGAGTAAAATAGAGAATAATATATATTTAAGAATGTGATATATAACCATTTTATTCGTTTGTACCTTTATCAACTCTTTAGAGTAGACTTATAGGACTAAATTTATGTAAAATGAGGTGCTGAATCCACTGGTGAAAACCGCAATGTCCTATCTTTAACTGTTTAGGAGATCGAGTAAAATGGAGAATAGTAGACATTTAAAAAGGTGATATATAAACATTTTATTCGTTTGTACCTTGATCAACTCTTTAGAGTAGACTTATAGGACTTATTTTATGTAAAATAAAGTGCAGAATCCACTGGTGAAAACCGCAATGTCCTATCATTAACCGTTTAGGAGATCGAGTAAAATGGAAAATAATAGATATTTAAAAATGTGATATATAAACATTCTTTTCGTTTGTACCTTTATTAACCCTTTAGAGTAGACTCATAGAACTTATTATATGTAAAACGAGGTGCTGAATCCACTGGTGAAAACCGCAATGTCCTATCTTTAACCGTTTAGGAGATCGAGTAAAATGGAGAATAATAGATATATAAAAATGTGATACATAAACATTTTATTCGTTTGTAACTTTATCAACTCTTGAGAGTAGACTTATAAAACTTATATTTAAAATGAGGTGCTGAATCCACTGGTGAAAACCGCAATGTCCAATCTTTAACCGTTTAGGAGATCGAGTAAAATGGAGATTAATAGATATTTAAAAATGGGATATATTAACATTTTTTCGTTTGTACCTTTATCAACTCTTTAGAGTAGACTTATAAGACTTATGTTATGTAAAATGAGGTGCTGAAGCCACTGGAAAAACCGCAATGTCCTATCTTTAACCGTTTAGGAGATCGAGTAAAATGGAGAATAATAGGTATTTAAAAATGTGATATATAAACATTTTATACGTTTGTACCTTTATCAACTCTTTAGAGTAGACTTATAGGACTAAATTTATGTAAAATGAGGTGCTGAATCCACTGGTGAAAACCGCAATGTCCTATCTTTAACCGTTTAAGAGTAAGAGTAAAATGGAGAATAATATATATTTAAAAATGTGATATATAACCATTTTATACGTTTGTACCTTTATCAACTCTTTAGAGTAGACTTATTGGACTAAATTTAAGTAAAATGAGGTGCTGAATCCACTGGTGAAAACCGCAATGTCCTATCTTTAACTGTTTAGGTGATCGAGTAAAATGGAGAATAATAGATATTTAAAAATGTGATATATAAACATTTCATTCGTTTGTACGTTTATCAACTCCTGAGAGTAGACTTATGGGACTTATATTATGTTAAATGAGGTGCTGAATCCACTTATGAAAACCGCAATGTCCTATCTTTAACCATTTATGAGATCGAGTAAAATGGAGGATAATAGATATTTAAAAATGTGTTATATAAACATTTTATTCGTTTGTACCTTTATCAACACTTGAGAGTAGACTTATAGGACTTATTTTATGTAAACTGAGGTGCTGAATCCACTCATGAAAACCGCAATGTCCTATCTTTAACCATTTAGGAGATCGAGTAAAATAGAGAATAATAGATATTTAAAAATGTCATATATAAACATTTTATTCGGTTGTACCTTTATCAACTCTTGAGAGTAGACTTAAAGGTCTTATTTAATCTAAAATGAGGAGCTAAATCCACTGATGAAAACCGCAATGTACTATCTTTAACCGTTTAGGAGATCGAGTAAAATTGAAAATAATAGATATTAAAAAATGTGTTATATAAACATTTTATTCGTTTGTACCTTTATCAACACTTGAGAGTAGACTTATAGGACTTATTTAATGTAAAATGAGGTGCTTAATCCACTGATGAAATCCGCAATGTCCTATCTTTAACCGTTTAGGAGATCGAGTAAAATGGAGAATAATAGATATTTAAAAATGTCATATATAAACATTTTATTCGGTTGTACCTTTATCAACTCTTGAGAGTAGACTTAAAGGACTTATTTAATCTAAAATGAGGTGCTAAATCCACTGATGAAAACCGCAATGTCCTATCTTTAACCGTTTAGGAGATCGAGTAAAATGGAGAATAATAGATATTAAAAAATGTGTTATATAAACATTTTATTCGTTTGTACCTTTATCAACACTTGAGAGTAGACTTATAGGACTTATTTTATGTAAAATGAGGTGCTGAATCCACTGATGAAAACCGCAATGTCCTATCTTTAACCATTTAGGAGATCGAGTATAATGGAGAATAATAGATATTAAAAAATGTGTTATATAAACATTTTATTCGTTTGTACCTTTATCAACACTTGAGAGTAGACTTATAGGACTTATTTAATGTAAAATGAGGTGCTGAATCCACTGATGAAAACCGCAATGTCCTATCTTTAACCTTTTAGGAGATCGAGTAAAATGGAGATTAATAGATATTTAAAAATGGGATATATTAACATTTTTTTCGTTTGTACCTTTATCAACTCTTTAGAGTAGACTTGTAAGACTTATTTTATGTAAAAGAAGGTGCTGAATTTAATGGTGAAAACCGCAATGTCCTATCTTTAACCGTTTAGGAGATCGAGTAAAATGGAGGATAATAGATATTTAAAAATGTGATATATTAACATTTTTTTCGTTTGTACCTTTATCAACTCTTTAGAGTAGACTTGTAAGACATATTTTATGTAAAAGGAGGTGCTGAATCCAATGGTGAAAACCGCAATGTCCTATCTTTAACCGTTTAGGAGATCGAGTAAAATGGAGAATAATAGATATTTAAAAATGTTATATATAAACATTTTATTCGGTTGTACCTCTATCAACTCTTGAGAGTAGACTTGAAGGACTTATTTAATCTAGAATGAGGTGCTAAATCCACTGATGAAAACCGCAATGTCCTATCTTTAACAGTTTAGGAGATCGAGTAAAATGGAGAATAATAGATATTAAAAAATGTGTTATATAAACATTTTATTCGTTTGTGCCTTTATCAACACTTGAGAGTAGACTTGTAAGACTTATTTTATGTAAAATACGGTGCTGAATCCAATGGTGAAAACCGCAATGTCCTATCATTAACCGTTTAGGACATCGAGTAAAATGGAGAATATTAGATATTTAAAAATGTGATATATAAACCTTTTATTCGTTTGTACCTTTATCAACTTTTGAGAGTAGACTTATAGGACTTATTTTATGTAAAATGTGGTGCTGAATTTACTGGTGAAAACCGCAATGTCCTCTCTTTATCGGTTTAGGAGATCGAGTAAAATGGAAAATAATAGATATTTAAAAATTTATATATAAACATTTTATTCGTTTGTACCTTTATCAACTTTTAGAGTAGTCTTATAGAACTAATTTTATGTAAAATGAGGTGCTGAATTCACTGGTGAAAACCGCAATGTCCTATCTTTAACCGTTTAGGAGATCGAGTAAAATGGAGAATAATAGGTATTTGAAACTGTGATATATAAACATTTTATTCGTTTGTACCTTTATCAACCCGTGAGAGTAGACTTATAGGACTTATTTTATGTATAATAAGTTGCTGAATTCACTGGTGAAAACCGCAATGTCCTATCTTTTACCGTTTAGGAGATCGAGTGAAATGGAGAATAATAGATATTTGAAAATGTGATATATATACATTTTATCCGTTTGTACCTTTATCAACTCTTGAGAGTAGACTTAAAGGCCTTATTTTATGTAAAATGAGGTGCTGAATTTACTGGTGAAAACCGCGATGTCCTATCTTTAACCGATTTGGAGATCGAGTAAAATGGAGTATAATAGATATTTGAAAATGTGGTATATAAACATTTTACTCGTTTGTACTTTTATCAACTCTTGAGAGTAGACTTATAGGACTTATTTTATGTAAAATGAGGTGCTGAATCCACTGGTGAAAACCGCGATGTCCTATCTTCAACCGTTTAGAAGATCGAGTAAAATGGAATATAATAGATATGTGAAAATGAGATATATAAACATTTTATTCGTTTGTCCCTTTATCAACTTTTGAGAGTAGACTTATAGGACTTATTTTATGTAAAATGAGGTGCTGAATCCACTGGTTAAAACTGCGATGTCCTATCTTTAACCGTTTAGGAGATCGAGTAAAATGGAAAATAATAGATATTTGAAAATGTGATATATAAACATTTTATTCGTTTGTACCTTTATCAACTCTTTAGAGTAGACTAATTGGAGTTATTTTATTTAAAATGAGGTGCTGAATCCACTAGTTCAAACCGCGATGTCCTATATTTAACCGTTTAGGAGATGCAGTAAAAAGCAGAATAATAGATATTTGAAAATGTGATATATAAACATTTTATTCGTTTGTACCTTTATCAACTCTTAAGGGTAGTCTTATAGGACTTATTTTATGTAAAATGATGTGCTGAATCCACTGGTGAAAACCGCGATGTCCTATCATTAACCGTTTAGGAGATCGAGTAAAATGGAAAATAATAGATATTTGAAAATGTGATATATAAACATTTTAATCGTTGTACCTTTATCAACTCTTGAGAGTAGACTTATAGGACTTATTTTATGTAAAATGAGGTGCTGAATCAACTGGTAAAAACCGCGATGTCTTATCTTTAACCGTTTAGAAGATCGAGTAAAATGGAATATAATAGATATTTGAACATGTGATATATAAACAATTTCTTCGATTGTACCTTTATCAACTCTTGAGAGTAGACTTATAGGACTTATTTAATGTAAAATGAGGTGCTAAATCCACTGGTAAAAACTGCGATGTTCTATCTTGAACCGTTTAGGAGATCGAGTAAAATAAAAAATATTAGATATTTGAAAATGTGATATATAAACATTTTAATCGTTTGTACCATTATCAACCCTTGAGAGTAGACTTATATTACTTATTTTATGTAAAATGAAGTGCTGAATCCACTGGTAAAAACTGCGATGCCTTATCTTTAACCGTTTAGAAGATCGAGTAAAATGGAAAGTAATAGATATTTGACATTGTGATATATAAAATTTTATTTGTTTGTACCTTTATCAACTTTTGAGAGTCGACTTATAGGACTTATTTTATGTAAAATGAGGTGCTGAATCCACTGATGAAAACCGCAATGTCCTATCTAACCTTTTAGGAGATCGAGTAAAATGGAGATTAATAGATATTTGAAAATGTGTTATATAAACATTTTATTCGTTTGTACCTTTATCAACACTTGAGAGTAGACTTATAGGACTTATTTAATGTAAAATGAGGTGCTGAATCCACTGATGAAAACCGCAATGTCCTATCTAACCTTTTAGGAGATCGAGTAAAATGGAGATTAATAGATATTTAAAAATGGGATATATTAACATTTTTTTCGTTTGTACCTTTATCAACTCTTTAGAGTAGACTTGTAAGACTTATTTTATGTAAAAGGAGGTGCTGAATTTAATGGTGAAAACCGCAATGTCCTATCTTTAACCGTTTAGGAGATCGAGTAAAATGGAAGATAATAGATATTTAAAAATGTGATATATTAATATTTTTTTCGTTTGTACCTTTATCAACTCTTTAGAGTAGACTTGTAAGACATATTTTAAGTAAAAGGAGGTGCTGAATCCAATGGTGAAAACCGCAATGTCCTATCTTTAACCGTTTAGGACATCGAGTAAAATGGAGTATATTAGATATTTAAAAATGTGATATATAAACCTTTTATTCGTTTGTACCTTTATCAACTTTTGAGAGTAGACTTATAAGACTTATTTTATGTAAAATGAGGTGCTGAATCCACTGGTGGAAACCGCAATGTCTTATCTTTAACCGTTTAGGAGATCAAGTAAAATGGAGAATAATAGATATTTAAAAATGTGATATATAAACATTTTATTCGTTTGTACCTTTATCAACTTTTGAGAGTAGACTTATAGGACTTATTTTATGTAAAATGTGGTGCTGAATTTACTGGTGAAAACCGCAATGTCCTATCTTTATCGGTTTAGGAGATCGAGTAAAATGGAAAATAATAGATATTTAAAAATTTATATATAAACATTTTATTCGTTTGTACCTTTATCAACTCTTTAGAGTAGTCTTATAGAACTAATTTTATGTAAAATGAGGTGCTGAATTCACTGGTGAAAACCGCAATGTCCTATCTTTAACTGTTTAGGTGATCGAGTAAAATGGAGGATAATAGATACTTAAAAATGTGTTATATAAACATTTTATTCGTTTGTACCTTTATCAACACTTGAGAGTAGACTTATAGGACATATTTTATGTTAAATGAGGTGCTGAATCCACTTATGAAAACCGCAATGTCCTATCTTTAACCATTTATGAGATCGAGTAAAATGGAGGATAATAGATATTTAAAAATGTGTTATATAAACATTTTATTCGTTTGTACCTTTATCAACACTTGAGAGTAGACTTATAGGACTTATTTTATGTAAACTGAGGTGCTGAATTCACTGATGAAAACCGCAATGTCCTATCTTTAACCATTTAGGAGATCGAGTAAAATGGAGGATAATAGATATTTAAAAATGTGTTATATAAACATTTTATTCGTTTGTAAGTTTTTCAACTCTTGAGAGTAGACTTATAGGACTTATTTTATGTAAACTGAGGTGCTGAATTCACTGATAAAAACCGCAATGTCCTATCTTTAACCATTTAGGAGATCGAGTAAAATAGAGAATAATAGATATTTAAAAATGTCATATATAAACATTTTATTCGGTTGTACCTTTATCAACTCTTGAGAGTAGACTTAAAGGTCTTATTTAATCTAAAATGAGGTGCTAAATCCACTGATGAAAACCGCAATGTCCTATCTTTAACCGTTTAGGAGATCGAGTAAAAAGGAGAATAATAGATATTAAAAAATGTGTTATATAAACATTTTATTCATTTGTACCTTTATCAACACTTGAGAGTAGACTTATAGGTCTTATTTAATGTAAAATGAGGTGCTGAATCCACTGATGAAAACCGCATTGTCCTATCTTTAACCGTTTAGGAGATCGAGTAAAATGGAGGATAATAGATATTTAAAAATGTGTTATATAAACATTTTATTCGGTTGTACCTTTATCAACTCTTGAGAGTAGACTTAAAGGACTTATTTAATCTAAAATGAGGTGCTAAATTTACTGATGAAAACCGCAATGTCCTATCTTTAACCGTTTAGGAGATCGAGTAAAATGGAGAATAATAGATATTAAAAAATGTGTTATATAAACATTTTATTCGTTTGTACCTTTATCAACACTTGAGAGTAGACTTATAGGACTTATTTTATGTAAAATGAGGTGCTGAATCCACTGATGAAAACCGCAATGTCCTATCTTTAACCATTTAGGAGATCGAGTATAATGGAGAATAATAGATATTAAAAAATGTGTTATATAAACATTTTATTCGTTTGTACCTTTATCAACACTTGAGAGTAGACTTATAGGACTTATTTAATGTAAAATGAGGTGCTGAATCCACTGATGAAAACCGCAATGTCCTATCTTTAACCTTTTAGGAGATCGAGTAAAATGGAGATTAATAGATATTTAAAAATGGGATATATTAACATTTTTTTCGTTTGTACCTTTATCAACTCTTTAGAGTAGACTTGTAAGACTTATTTTATGTAAAAGAAGGTGCTGAATTTAATGGTGAAAACCGCAATGTCCTATCTTTAACCGTTTAGGAGATCGAGTAAAATGGAGGATAATAGATATTTAAAAATGTGATATATTAACATTTTTTTCGTTTGTACCTTTATCAACTCTTTAGAGTAGACTTGTAAGACATATTTTATGTAAAAGGAGGTGCTGAATCCAATAATGAAAACCGCAATGTCCTATCTTTAACCGTTTAGGAGATCGAGTAAAATGGAGAATAATAGATATTTAAAAATGTCATATATAAACATTTTATTCGGTTGTACCTCTATCAACTCTTGAGAGTAGACTTGAAGGACTTATTTAATCTAGAATGAGGTGCTAAATCCACTGATGAAAACCGCAATGTCCTATCTTTAACAGTTTAGGAGATCGAGTAAAATGGAGAATAATAGATATTAAAAAATGTGTTATATAAACATTTTATTCGTTTGTGCCTTTATCAACACTTGAGAGTAGACTTGTAAGACTTATTTTATGTAAAAGGCGGTGCTGAATCCAATGGTGAAAACCGCAATGTCCTATCATTAACCGTTTAGGACATCGAGTAAAATGGAGAATATTAGATATTTAAAAATGTGATATATAAACCTTTTATTCGTTTGTACCTTTATCAACTTTTGAGAGTAGACTTATAGGACTTATTTTATGTAAAATGTGGTGCTGAATTTACTGGTGAAAACCGCAATGTCCTCTCTTTATCGGTTTAGGAGATCGAGTAAAATGGAAAATAATAGATATTTAAAAATTTATATATAAACATTTTATTCGTTTGTACCTTTATCAACTTTTAGAGTAGTCTTATAGAACTAATTTTATGTAAAATGAGGTGCTGAATTCACTGGTGAAAACCGCAATGTCCTATCTTTAACCGTTTAGGAGATCGAGTAAAATGGAGAATAATAGGTATTTGAAACTGTGATATATAAACATTTTATTCGTTTGTACCTTTATCAACCCGTGAGAGTAGACTTATAGGACTTATTTTATGTATAATAAGTTGCTGAATTCACTGGTGAAAACCGCAATGTCCTATCTTTTACCGTTTAGGAGATCGAGTGAAATGGAGAATAATAGATATTTGAAAATGTGATATATATACATTTTATCCGTTTGTACCTTTATCAACTCTTGAGAGTAGACTTAAAGGCCTTATTTTATGTAAAATGAGGTGCTGAATTTACTGGTGAAAACCGCGATGTCCTATCTTCAACCGTTTAGAAGATCGAGTAAAATGGAATATAATAGATATGTGAAAATGAGATATATAAACATTTTATTCGTTTGTCCCTTTATCAACTTTTGAGAGTAGACTTATAGGACTTATTTTATGTAAAATGAGGTGCTGAATCCACTGGTTAAAACTGCGATGTCCTATCTTTAACCGTTTAGGAGATCGAGTAAAATGGAAAATAATAGATATTTGAAAATGTGATATATAAACATTTTATTCGTTTGTACCTTTATCAACTCTTTAGAGTAGACTAATTGGAGTTATTTTATTTAAAATGAGGTGCTGAATCCACTAGTTCAAACCGCGATGTCCTATATTTAACCGTTTAGGAGATGCAGTAAAAAGCAGAATAATAGATATTTGAAAATGTGATATATAAACATTTTATTCGTTTGTACCTTTATCAACTCTTAAGGGTAGTCTTATAGGACTTATTTTATGTAAAATGATGTGCTGAATCCACTGGTGAAAACCGCGATGTCCTATCATTAACCGTTTAGGAGATCGAGTAAAATGGAAAATAATAGATATTTGAAAATGTGATATATAAACATTTTAATCGTTGTACCTTTATCAACTCTTGAGAGTAGACTTATAGGACTTATTTTATGTAAAATGAGGTGCTGAATCAACTGGTAAAAACCGCGATGTCTTATCTTTAACCGTTTAGAAGATCGAGTAAAATGGAATATAATAGATATTTGAACATGTGATATATAAACAATTTCTTCGATTGTACCTTTATCAACTCTTGAGAGTAGACTTATAGGACTTATTTAATGTAAAATGAGGTGCTAAATCCACTGGTAAAAACTGCGATGTTCTATCTTGAACCGTTTAGGAGATCGAGTAAAATAAAAAATATTAGATATTTGAAAATGTGATATATAAACATTTTAATCGTTTGTACCATTATCAACCCTTGAGAGTAGACTTATATTACTTATTTTATGTAAAATGAAGTGCTGAATCCACTGGTAAAAACTGCGATGCCTTATCTTTAACCGTTTAGAAGATCGAGTAAAATGGAAAGTAATAGATATTTGACATTGTGATATATAAAATTTTATTTGTTTGTACCTTTATCAACTTTTGAGAGTCGACTTATAGGACTTATTTTATGTAAAATGAGGTGCTGAATCCACTGATGAAAACCGCAATGTCCTATCTAACCTTTTAGGAGATCGAGTAAAATGGAGATTAATAGATATTTGAAAATGTGTTATATAAACATTTTATTCGTTTGTACCTTTATCAACACTTGAGAGTAGACTTATAGGACTTATTTAATGTAAAATGAGGTGCTGAATCCACTGATGAAAACCGCAATGTCCTATCTAACCTTTTAGGAGATCGAGTAAAATGGAGATTAATAGATATTTAAAAATGGGATATATTAACATTTTTTTCGTTTGTACCTTTATCAACTCTTTAGAGTAGACTTGTAAGACTTATTTTATGTAAAAGGAGGTGCTGAATTTAATGGTGAAAACCGCAATGTCCTATCTTTAACCGTTTAGGAGATCGAGTAAAATGGAAGATAATAGATATTTAAAAATGTGATATATTAATATTTTTTTCGTTTGTACCTTTATCAACTCTTTAGAGTAGACTTGTAAGACATATTTTAAGTAAAAGGAGGTGCTGAATCCAATGGTGAAAACCGCAATGTCCTATCTTTAACCGTTTAGGACATCGAGTAAAATGGAGTATATTAGATATTTAAAAATGTGATATATAAACCTTTTATTCGTTTGTACCTTTATCAACTTTTGAGAGTAGACTTATAAGACTTATTTTATGTAAAATGAGATGCTGAATCCACTGGTGGAAACCGCAATGTCTTATCTTTAACCGTTTAGGAGATCAAGTAAAATGGAGAATAATAGATATTTAAAAATGTGATATATAAACATTTTATTCGTTTGTACCTTTATCAACTTTTGAGAGTAGACTTATAGGACTTATTTTATGTAAAATGTGGTGCTGAATTTACTGGTGAAAACCGCAATGTCCTATCTTTATCGGTTTAGGAGATCGAGTAAAATGGAAAATAATAGATATTTAAAAATTTATATATAAACATTTTATTCGTTTGTACCTTTATCAACTCTTTAGAGTAGTCTTATAGAACTAATTTTATGTAAAATGAGGTGCTGAATTCACTGGTGAAAACCGCAATGTCCTATCTTTAACTGTTTAGGTGATCGAGTAAAATGGAGGATAATAGATACTTAAAAATGTGTTATATAAACATTTTATTCGTTTGTACCTTTATCAACACTTGAGAGTAGACTTATAGGACATATTTTATGTTAAATGAGGTGCTGAATCCACTTATGAAAACCGCAATGTCCTATCTTTAACCATTTATGAGATCGAGTAAAATGGAGGATAATAGATATTTACAAATGTGTTATATAAACATTTTATTCGTTTGTACCTTTATCAACACTTGAGAGTAGACTTATAGGACTTATTTTATGTAAACTGAGGTGCTGAATTCACTGATGAAAACCGCAATGTCCTATCTTTAACCATTTAGGAGATCGAGTAAAATGGAGGATAATAGATATTTAAAAATGTGTTATATAAACATTTTATTCGTTTGTAAGTTTTTCAACTCTTGAGAGTAGACTTATAGGACTTATTTTATGTAAACTGAGGTGCTGAATTCACTGATAAAAACCGCAATGTCCTATCTTTAACCATTTAGGAGATCGAGTAAAATGGAGAATAATAGATATTTAAAAATGTCATATATAAACATTTTATTCGGTTGTACCTCTATCAACTCTTGAGAGTAGACTTGAAGGACTTATTTAATCTAGAATGAGGTGCTAAATCCACTGATGAAAACCGCAATGTCCTATCTTTAACAGTTTAGGAGATCGAGTAAAATGGAGAATAATAGATATTAAAAAATGTGTTATATAAACATTTTATTCGTTTGTGCCTTTATCAACACTTGAGAGTAGACTTGTAAGACTTATTTTATGTAAAAGGCGGTGCTGAATCCAATGGTGAAAACCGCAATGTCCTATCATTAACCGTTTAGGACATCGAGTAAAATGGAGAATATTAGATATTTAAAAATGTGATATATAAACCTTTTATTCGTTTGTACCTTTATCAACTTTTGAGAGTAGACTTATAGGACTTATTTTATGTAAAATGTGGTGCTGAATTTACTGGTGAAAACCGCAATGTCCTCTCTTTATCGGTTTAGGAGATCGAGTAAAATGGAAAATAATAGATATTTAAAAATTTATATATAAACATTTTATTCGTTTGTACCTTTATCAACTTTTAGAGTAGTCTTATAGAACTAATTTTATGTAAAATGAGGTGCTGAATTCACTGGTGAAAACCGCAATGTCCTATCTTTAACCGTTTAGGAGATCGAGTAAAATGGAGAATAATAGGTATTTGAAACTGTGATATATAAACATTTTATTCGTTTGTACCTTTATCAACCCGTGAGAGTAGACTTATAGGACTTATTTTATGTATAATAAGTTGCTGAATTCACTGGTGAAAACCGCAATGTCCTATCTTTTACCGTTTAGGAGATCGAGTGAAATGGAGAATAATAGATATTTGAAAATGTGATATATATACATTTTATCCGTTTGTACCTTTATCAACTCTTGAGAGTAGACTTAAAGGCCTTATTTTATGTAAAATGAGGTGCTGAATTTACTGGTGAAAACCGCGATGTCCTATCTTCAACCGTTTAGAAGATCGAGTAAAATGGAATATAATAGATATGTGAAAATGAGATATATAAACATTTTATTCGTTTGTCCCTTTATCAACTTTTGAGAGTAGACTTATAGGACTTATTTTATGTAAAATGAGGTGCTGAATCCACTGGTTAAAACTGCGATGTCCTATCTTTAACCGTTTAGGAGATCGAGTAAAATGGAAAATAATAGATATTTGAAAATGTGATATATAAACATTTTATTCGTTTGTACCTTTATCAACTCTTTAGAGTAGACTAATTGGAGTTATTTTATTTAAAATGAGGTGCTGAATCCACTAGTTCAAACCGCGATGTCCTATATTTAACCGTTTAGGAGATGCAGTAAAAAGCAGAATAATAGATATTTGAAAATGTGATATATAAACATTTTATTCGTTTGTACCTTTATCAACTCTTAAGGGTAGTCTTATAGGACTTATTTTATGTAAAATGATGTGCTGAATCCACTGGTGAAAACCGCGATGTCCTATCATTAACCGTTTAGGAGATCGAGTAAAATGGAAAATAATAGATATTTGAAAATGTGATATATAAACATTTTAATCGTTGTACCTTTATCAACTCTTGAGAGTAGACTTATAGGACTTATTTTATGTAAAATGAGGTGCTGAATCAACTGGTAAAAACCGCGATGTCTTATCTTTAACCGTTTAGAAGATCGAGTAAAATGGAATATAATAGATATTTGAACATGTGATATATAAACAATTTCTTCGATTGTACCTTTATCAACTCTTGAGAGTAGACTTATAGGACTTATTTAATGTAAAATGAGGTGCTAAATCCACTGGTAAAAACTGCGATGTTCTATCTTGAACCGTTTAGGAGATCGAGTAAAATAAAAAATATTAGATATTTGAAAATGTGATATATAAACATTTTAATCGTTTGTACCATTATCAACCCTTGAGAGTAGACTTATATTACTTATTTTATGTAAAATGAAGTGCTGAATCCACTGGTAAAAACTGCGATGCCTTATCTTTAACCGTTTAGAAGATCGAGTAAAATGGAAAGTAATAGATATTTGACATTGTGATATATAAAATTTTATTTGTTTGTACCTTTATCAACTTTTGAGAGTCGACTTATAGGACTTATTTTATGTAAAATGAGGTGCTGAATCCACTGATGAAAACCGCAATGTCCTATCTAACCTTTTAGGAGATCGAGTAAAATGGAGATTAATAGATATTTAAAAATGGGATATATTAACATTTTTTTCGTTTGTACCTTTATCAACTCTTTAGAGTAGACTTGTAAGACTTATTTTATGTAAAAGGAGGTGCTGAATTTAATGGTGAAAACCGCAATGTCCTATCTTTAACCGTTTAGGAGATCGAGTAAAATGGAAGATAATAGATATTTAAAAATGTGATATATTAATATTTTTTTCGTTTGTACCTTTATCAACTCTTTAGAGTAGACTTGTAAGACATATTTTAAGTAAAAGGAGGTGCTGAATCCAATGGTGAAAACCGCAATGTCCTATCTTTAACCGTTTAGGACATCGAGTAAAATGGAGTATATTAGATATTTAAAAATGTGATATATAAACCTTTTATTCGTTTGTACCTTTATCAACTTTTGAGAGTAGACTTATAAGACTTATTTTATGTAAAATGAGGTGCTGAATCCACTGGTGGAAACCGCAATGTCTTATCTTTAACCGTTTAGGAGATCAAGTAAAATGGAGAATAATAGATATTTAAAAATGTGATATATAAACATTTTATTCGTTTGTACCTTTATCAACTTTTGAGAGTAGACTTATAGGACTTATTTTATGTAAAATGTGGTGCTGAATTTACTGGTGAAAACCGCAATGTCCTATCTTTATCGGTTTAGGAGATCGAGTAAAATGGAAAATAATAGATATTTAAAAATTTATATATAAACATTTTATTCGTTTGTACCTTTATCAACTCTTTAGAGTAGTCTTATAGAACTAATTTTATGTAAAATGAGGTGCTGAATTCACTGGTGAAAACCGCAATGTCCTATCTTTAACTGTTTAGGTGATCGAGTAAAATGGAGGATAATAGATACTTAAAAATGTGTTATATAAACATTTTATTCGTTTGTACCTTTATCAACACTTGAGAGTAGACTTATAGGACATATTTTATGTTAAATGAGGTGCTGAATCCACTTATGAAAACCGCAATGTCCTATCTTTAACCATTTATGAGATCGAGTAAAATGGAGGATAATAGATATTTACAAATGTGTTATATAAACATTTTATTCGTTTGTACCTTTATCAACACTTGAGAGTAGACTTATAGGACTTATTTTATGTAAACTGAGGTGCTGAATTCACTGATGAAAACCGCAATGTCCTATCTTTAACCATTTAGGAGATCGAGTAAAATGGAGGATAATAGATATTTAAAAATGTGTTATATAAACATTTTATTCGTTTGTAAGTTTTTCAACTCTTGAGAGTAGACTTATAGGACTTATTTTATGTAAACTGAGGTGCTGAATTCACTGATAAAAACCGCAATGTCCTATCTTTAACCATTTAGGAGATCGAGTAAAATGGAGAATAATAGATATTTAAAAATGTCATATATAAACATTTTATTCGGTTGTACCTCTATCAACTCTTGAGAGTAGACTTGAAGGACTTATTTAATCTAGAATGAGGTGCTAAATCCACTGATGAAAACCGCAATGTCCTATCTTTAACAGTTTAGGAGATCGAGTAAAATGGAGAATAATAGATATTAAAAAATGTGTTATATAAACATTTTATTCGTTTGTGCCTTTATCAACACTTGAGAGTAGACTTGTAAGACTTATTTTATGTAAAAGGCGGTGCTGAATCCAATGGTGAAAACCGCAATGTCCTATCATTAACCGTTTAGGACATCGAGTAAAATGGAGAATATTAGATATTTAAAAATGTGATATATAAACCTTTTATTCGTTTGTACCTTTATCAACTTTTGAGAGTAGACTTATAGGACTTATTTTATGTAAAATGTGGTGCTGAATTTACTGGTGAAAACCGCAATGTCCTCTCTTTATCGGTTTAGGAGATCGAGTAAAATGGAAAATAATAGATATTTAAAAATTTATATATAAACATTTTATTCGTTTGTACCTTTATCAACTTTTAGAGTAGTCTTATAGAACTAATTTTATGTAAAATGAGGTGCTGAATTCACTGGTGAAAACCGCAATGTCCTATCTTTAACCGTTTAGGAGATCGAGTAAAATGGAGAATAATAGGTATTTGAAACTGTGATATATAAACATTTTATTCGTTTGTACCTTTATCAACCCGTGAGAGTAGACTTATAGGACTTATTTTATGTATAATAAGTTGCTGAATTCACTGGTGAAAACCGCAATGTCCTATCTTTTACCGTTTAGGAGATCGAGTGAAATGGAGAATAATAGATATTTGAAAATGTGATATATATACATTTTATCCGTTTGTACCTTTATCAACTCTTGAGAGTAGACTTAAAGGCCTTATTTTATGTAAAATGAGGTGCTGAATTTACTGGTGAAAACCGCGATGTCCTATCTTCAACCGTTTAGAAGATCGAGTAAAATGGAATATAATAGATATGTGAAAATGAGATATATAAACATTTTATTCGTTTGTCCCTTTATCAACTTTTGAGAGTAGACTTATAGGACTTATTTTATGTAAAATGAGGTGCTGAATCCACTGGTTAAAACTGCGATGTCCTATCTTTAACCGTTTAGGAGATCGAGTAAAATGGAAAATAATAGATATTTGAAAATGTGATATATAAACATTTTATTCGTTTGTACCTTTATCAACTCTTTAGAGTAGACTAATTGGAGTTATTTTATTTAAAATGAGGTGCTGAATCCACTAGTTCAAACCGCGATGTCCTATATTTAACCGTTTAGGAGATGCAGTAAAAAGCAGAATAATAGATATTTGAAAATGTGATATATAAACATTTTATTCGTTTGTACCTTTATCAACTCTTAAGGGTAGTCTTATAGGACTTATTTTATGTAAAATGATGTGCTGAATCCACTGGTGAAAACCGCGATGTCCTATCATTAACCGTTTAGGAGATCGAGTAAAATGGAAAATAATAGATATTTGAAAATGTGATATATAAACATTTTAATCGTTGTACCTTTATCAACTCTTGAGAGTAGACTTATAGGACTTATTTTATGTAAAATGAGGTGCTGAATCAACTGGTAAAAACCGCGATGTCTTATCTTTAACCGTTTAGAAGATCGAGTAAAATGGAATATAATAGATATTTGAACATGTGATATATAAACAATTTCTTCGATTGTACCTTTATCAACTCTTGAGAGTAGACTTATAGGACTTATTTAATGTAAAATGAGGTGCTAAATCCACTGGTAAAAACTGCGATGTTCTATCTTGAACCGTTTAGGAGATCGAGTAAAATAAAAAATATTAGATATTTGAAAATGTGATATATAAACATTTTAATCGTTTGTACCATTATCAACCCTTGAGAGTAGACTTATATTACTTATTTTATGTAAAATGAAGTGCTGAATCCACTGGTAAAAACTGCGATGCCTTATCTTTAACCGTTTAGAAGATCGAGTAAAATGGAAAGTAATAGATATTTGACATTGTGATATATAAAATTTTATTTGTTTGTACCTTTATCAACTTTTGAGAGTCGACTTATAGGACTTATTTTATGTAAAATGAGGTGCTGAATCCACTGATGAAAACCGCAATGTCCTATCTAACCTTTTAGGAGATCGAGTAAAATGGAGATTAATAGATATTTGAAAATGTGTTATATAAACATTTTATTCGTTTGTACCTTTATCAACACTTGAGAGTAGACTTATAGGACTTATTTAATGTAAAATGAGGTGCTGAATCCACTGATGAAAACCGCAATGTCCTATCTAACCTTTTAGGAGATCGAGTAAAATGGAGATTAATAGATATTTAAAAATGGGATATATTAACATTTTTTTCGTTTGTACCTTTATCAACTCTTTAGAGTAGACTTGTAAGACTTATTTTATGTAAAAGGAGGTGCTGAATTTAATGGTGAAAACCGCAATGTCCTATCTTTAACCGTTTAGGAGATCGAGTAAAATGGAAGATAATAGATATTTAAAAATGTGATATATTAATATTTTTTTCGTTTGTACCTTTATCAACTCTTTAGAGTAGACTTGTAAGACATATTTTAAGTAAAAGGAGGTGCTGAATCCAATGGTGAAAACCGCAATGTCCTATCTTTAACCGTTTAGGACATCGAGTAAAATGGAGTATATTAGATATTTAAAAATGTGATATATAAACCTTTTATTCGTTTGTACCTTTATCAACTTTTGAGAGTAGACTTATAAGACTTATTTTATGTAAAATGAGGTGCTGAATCCACTGGTGGAAACCGCAATGTCTTATCTTTAACCGTTTAGGAGATCAAGTAAAATGGAGAATAATAGATATTTAAAAATGTGATATATAAACATTTTATTCGTTTGTACCTTTATCAACTTTTGAGAGTAGACTTATAGGACTTATTTTATGTAAAATGTGGTGCTGAATTTACTGGTGAAAACCGCAATGTCCTATCTTTATCGGTTTAGGAGATCGAGTAAAATGGAAAATAATAGATATTTAAAAATTTATATATAAACATTTTATTCGTTTGTACCTTTATCAACTCTTTAGAGTAGTCTTATAGAACTAATTTTATGTAAAATGAGGTGCTGAATTCACTGGTGAAAACCGCAATGTCCTATCTTTAACTGTTTAGGTGATCGAGTAAAATGGAGGATAATAGATACTTAAAAATGTGTTATATAAACATTTTATTCGTTTGTACCTTTATCAACACTTGAGAGTAGACTTATAGGACATATTTTATGTTAAATGAGGTGCTGAATCCACTTATGAAAACCGCAATGTCCTATCTTTAACCATTTATGAGATCGAGTAAAATGGAGGATAATAGATATTTACAAATGTGTTATATAAACATTTTATTCGTTTGTACCTTTATCAACACTTGAGAGTAGACTTATAGGACTTATTTTATGTAAACTGAGGTGCTGAATTCACTGATGAAAACCGCAATGTCCTATCTTTAACCATTTAGGAGATCGAGTAAAATGGAGGATAATAGATATTTAAAAATGTGTTATATAAACATTTTATTCGTTTGTAAGTTTTTCAACTCTTGAGAGTAGACTTATAGGACTTATTTTATGTAAACTGAGGTGCTGAATTCACTGATAAAAACCGCAATGTCCTATCTTTAACCATTTAGGAGATCGAGTAAAATAGAGAATAATAGATATTTAAAAATGTCATATATAAACATTTTATTCGGTTGTACCTTTATCAACTCTTGAGAGTAGACTTAAAGGTCTTATTTAATCTAAAATGAGGTGCTAAATCCACTGATGAAAACCGCAATGTCCTATCTTTAACCGTTTAGGAGATCGAGTAAAAAGGAGAATAATAGATATTAAAAAATGTGTTATATAAACATTTTATTCATTTGTACCTTTATCAACACTTGAGAGTAGACTTATAGGTCTTATTTAATGTAAAATGAGGTGCTGAATCCACTGATGAAAACCGCATTGTCCTATCTTTAACCGTTTAGGAGATCGAGTAAAATGGAGGATAATAGATATTTAAAAATGTGTTATATAAACATTTTATTCGTTTGTACCTTTATCAACTTTTGAGAGTAGACTTATAGAACTTATTTTATGTAAAATGTGGTGCTGAATTTACTGGTGAAAACCGCAATGTCCTATCTTTATCGGTTTAGGAGATCGAGTATAATGGAGAATAATAGATATTTAAGAATGTGATATATAAACATTTTTTTCGTTTGTACTTTTATCAACTCTTTAGAGTAGACTTATAGGACTTATGTTATGTAAAATGAGGTGCTGAAGCCACTGGAAAAACCGCAATGTCCTATCTTTAACCGTTTAGGAGATCGAGTAAAATGGAGAATAATAGATATTTGAAAATGTGATATATAAACATTTTATTCGTTTGTACCTTTATCAACTCTTTAGAGTAGTCTTATAAAACTAATTTAATGTAAAATGAGGTGCTGAATTCACTGGTGAAAACCGCAATGTCCTATCTTTAACTGTTTAGGTGATCGAGTAAAAAGGAGAATAATAGATATTTAAGAATGTGATATATAAACATTTTTTTCGTTTGTACTTTTATCAACTCTTTAGAGTAGACTTATAGGACTTATGTTATGTAAAATGAGGTGCTGAAGCCACTGGAAAAACCGCAATGTCCTATCTTTAACCGTTTAGGAGATCGAGTAAAATGGATAATAATAGGTATTTGAAAATGTGATATATAAACATTTTATTCGTTTGTACCTTTATCAACTCTTTAGAGTAGTCTTATAGAACTAATTTTATGTAAAATGAGGTGCTGAATTCACTGGAGAAAACGGCAATGTCCTATCTTTAAATGTTTAGGAGATCGAGTAAAATGGAGAATAATAGATATTTAAGAATGTGATATATAAACATTTTATTTGTTTGTACCTTTAATAAGTCTCGAGAGTTGACTTCTAGGAATTATTTCATGTAAAATGAGGTGCTGAATCTACTGGTGAAAACCGCAATGTCCTATCTTTAACCGTTTAAGAGTAAGAGTAAAATGGAGAGTAATATATATTTAAAAATGTGATATATAACCATTTTATACGTTTGTACCTTTATCAACTCTTTAGAGTAGACTTATTGGACTAAATTTATGTAAAATGAGGTGCTGAATCCACTGGTGAAAACCGCAATGTCCTATCTTTAACTGTTTAGGAGATCGAGTAAAATGGAGAATAATAGATATTTATATATGTGATATATAAACATTTTATTTGTTTGTACCTTTAATAAGTCTCGAGAGTTGACTTCTAGGAATTATTTTATGTAAAAGGAGGTGCTGAATCCAATGGTGAAATATGCAATGTCCTATCTTTAACCGTTTAGGACATCGAGTAAAATGGAGAATATTAGATATTTAGAAATGTGATATATAAACCTTTTATTCGTTTGTACCTTTATCAACTTTTGAGAGTAGACTTATAAGACTTATTTTATGTAAAATGAGGTGCTGAATCCACTGGTGAACACCGCAATGTCCTATCTTTAACCGTTTAGGGGATCGAGTAAAATGGAGAATAATAGATATTAAAAAATGTGTTATATAAACATTTTATTCGGTTGCACCTTTATCAACACTTGAGAGTAGACTTATAGGACTTATTTAATGTAAAATGAGGTGCTGAATCCACTGATGAAAAATGCAATGTCCTATCTTTAACCGTTTAGGAGATCGAGTAAAATGGAGAATAATAGATATTTAAAAATGTCATATATAAACATTTTATTCGGTTGTACCTTTATCAACTCTTGAGAGTAGACTTAAAGGACTTATTTAATCTAGAATGAGGTGCTAAATCCACTGATGAAAACCGCAATGTCCTATCTTTAACAGTTTAGGAGATCGAGTAAAATGGAGAATAATAGATATTAAAAAATGTGTTATATATACATTTTATTCGTTTGTACCTTTATCAACACTTGAGAGTAGACTTATAGGACTTATTTTATGTAAAATTAGGTGCTGAATCCACTGATGAAAACCGCAATGTCCTATCTTTAACCGTTTAGGACATCGAGTAAAATGGAGAATATTAGATATTTAAAAATGTGATATATAAACCTTTTATTCGTTTGTACCTTTATCAACTTTTGAGAGTAGACTTATAGGACTTATTTTATGTAAAATGTGGTGCTGAATTTACTGGTGGAAACCGCAATGTCCTAACTTTAACCGTTTAGGAGATCGAGTAAAATGGAGGATAATAGATATTTAAAAATGTGATATATTAACATTTTTTTCGTTTGTACCTTTATCAACTCTTTAGAGTTGACTTCTAAGACATATTTTATGTAAAAGGAGGTGCTGAATCCAATGGTGAAATATGCAATGTCCTATCTTTAACCGTTTAGGACATCGAGTAAAATGGAGAATATTAGATATTTAGAAATGTGATATATAAACCTTTTATTCGTTTGTACCTTTATCAACTTTTGAGAGTAGACTTATAAGACTTATTTTATGTAAAATGAGGTGCTGAATCCACTGGTGGAAACCGCAATGTCCTATCTTTAACCGTTTAGGAGATCGAGTAAAATGGAGGGTAATAGATATTTAAAAATGTGATATATTAACATTTTTTTCGTTTGTACCTTTATCAACTCTTTAGAGTAGATTTCTAAGACATATTTTATGTAAAAGGAGGTGCTGAATCCAATGGTGAAATATGCAATGTCTTATCTTTAACCGTTTAGGACATCGAGTAAAATGGAGAATATTAGATATTTAGAAATGTGATATATAAACCTTTTATTCGTTTGTACCTTTATCAACTTTTGAGAGTAGACTTATAGGACTTATTTAATGTAAAATGAGGTGCTGAATCCACTGATGAAAACCGCAATGTCCTATCTTTAACCGTTTAGGAGATCGAGTAAAATGGAGAATAATAGATATTTAAAAATGTCATATATAAACATTTTATTCGGTTGTACCTTTATCAACTCTTGAGAGTAGACTTAAAGGACTTATTTAATCTAGAATGAGGTGCTAAATCCACTGATGAAAACCGCAATGTCCTATCTTTAACAGTTTAGGAGATCGAGTAAAATGGAGAATAATAGATATTAAAAAATGTGTTATATATACATTTTATTCGTTTGTACCTTTATCAACACTTGAGAGTAGACTTATAGGACTTATTTTATGTAAAATTAGGTGCTGAATCCACTGATGAAAACCGCAATGTCCTATCTTTAAACGTTTAGGACATCGAGTAAAATGGAGAATATTAGATATTTAAAAATGTGATATATAAACCTTTTATTCGTTTGTACCTTTATCAACTTTTGAGAGTAGACTTATAGGACTTATTTTATGTAAAATGTGGTGCTGAATTTACTGGTGAAAACCGCAATGTCCTATCTTTATCGGTTTAGGAGATCGAGTAAAATGGAAAATAATAGATATTTAAAAATTTATATATAAACATTTTATTCGTTTGTACCTTTATCAACTTTTAGAGTAGTCTTACAGAACTAATTTTAGGTAAAATGAGGTGCTGAATTCACTGGTGAAAACCGCAATGTCCTTTCTTTAACTGTTTAGGTGATCGAGTAAAATGGAGAATAATAGATATTTAAGAATGTGATATATCAACATTTTTTTCGTTTGTACTTTTATCAACTCTTTAGAGTAGACTTATAGGACTTATGTTATGTAAAATGAGGTGCTGAAGCCACTGGAAAAACCGCAGTGTCCTATCTTTCACCGTTTAGGAGATCGAGTAAAATGGAGATTAATAGATATTTAAAAATGTGATATATAAACATTTTTTTCGTTTGTACCTTTATTAACTCTTTAGAGTAGACTTATAGGACTTATTGTATGTAAAACGAGGTGCTTAATCCACTGGTGAACACCGCAATGTCCTATCTTTAACCGTTTAGGAGATCGAGTAGAATGGAAAATAATAGATATTTAAAAATGTGATATATAAACATTTTTTTCGTTTGTACCTTTATTAACTCTTTAGAGTAGACTTATAGGACTTATTATATGTAAAACGGGGTGCTTAATCCACTGGTGAACACCGCAATGTCCTATCTTTAACCGTTTAGGGGATCGAGTAAAATGGAGAATAATAGATATTAAAAAATGTGTTATATAAACATTTTATTCGGTTGCACCTTTATCAACACTTGAGAGTAGACTTATAGGACTTATTTTATTTAAAATGAGGTGCTGAATCCACTGATGAAAACCGCAATGTCTTATCTTTAACCATTTAGGAGATCGAGTATAATGGAGAATAATAGATATTTAAAAATGTGATATATTAACATTTTTTTCGTTTGTACCTTTATCAACTCTTTAAAGTAGACTTGTAAGACTTATTTTATGTAAAAGGAGGTGCTGAATCCAATGGTGAAAACCGCAATGTCCTATCTTTAACCGTTTAGGACATCGAGTAAAATGGAGAATATTAGATATTTAAAAATGTGATATATAAACCTTTTATTCGTTTGTACCTTTATCAACTTTTGAGAGTAGACTTATAGAACTTATTTTATGTAAAATGTGGTGCTGAATTTACTGGTGAAAACCGCAATGTCCTATCTTTATCGGTTTAGGAGATCGAGTATAATGGAGAATAATAGATATTTAAGAATGTGATATATAAACATTTTTTTCGTTTGTACTTTTATCAACTCTTTAGAGTAGACTTATAGGACTTATGTTATGTAAAATGAGGTGCTGAAGCCACTGGAAAAACCGCAATGTCCTATCTTTAACCGTTTAGGAGATCGAGTAAAATGGAGAATAATAGATATTTGAAAATGTGATATATAAACATTTTATTCGTTTGTACCTTTATCAACTCTTTAGAGTAGTCTTATAAAACTAATTTAATGTAAAATGAGGTGCTGAATTCACTGGTGAAAACCGCAATGTCCTATCTTTAACTGTTTAGGTGATCGAGTAAAAAGGAGAATAATAGATATTTAAGAATGTGATATATAAACATTTTTTTCGTTTGTACTTTTATCAACTCTTTAGAGTAGACTTATAGGACTTATGTTATGTAAAATGAGGTGCTGAAGCCACTGGAAAAACCGCAATGTCCTATCTTTAACCGTTTAGGAGATCGAGTAAAATGGATAATAATAGGTATTTGAAAATGTGATATATAAACATTTTATTCGTTTGTACCTTTATCAACTCTTTAGAGTAGTCTTATAGAACTAATTTTATGTAAAATGAGGTGCTGAATTCACTGGAGAAAACGGCAATGTCCTATCTTTAAATGTTTAGGAGATCGAGTAAAATGGAGAATAATAGATATTTAAGAATGTGATATATAAACATTTTATTTGTTTGTACCTTTAATAAGTCTCGAGAGTTGACTTCTAGGAATTATTTCATGTAAAATGAGGTGCTGAATCTACTGGTGAAAACCGCAATGTCCTATCTTTAACCGTTTAAGAGTAAGAGTAAAATGGAGAGTAATATATATTTAAAAATGTGATATATAACCATTTTATACGTTTGTACCTTTATCAACTCTTTAGAGTAGACTTATTGGACTAAATTTATGTAAAATGAGGTGCTGAATCCACTGGTGAAAACCGCAATGTCCTATCTTTAACTGTTTAGGAGATCGAGTAAAATGGAGAATAATAGATATTTATATATGTGATATATAAACATTTTATTTGTTTGTACCTTTAATAAGTCTCGAGAGTTGACTTCTAGGAATTATTTTATGTAAAAGGAGGTGCTGAATCCAATGGTGAAATATGCAATGTCCTATCTTTAACCGTTTAGGACATCGAGTAAAATGGAGAATATTAGATATTTAGAAATGTGATATATAAACCTTTTATTCGTTTGTACCTTTATCAACTTTTGAGAGTAGACTTATAAGACTTATTTTATGTAAAATGAGGTGCTGAATCCACTGGTGAACACCGCAATGTCCTATCTTTAACCGTTTAGGGGATCGAGTAAAATGGAGAATAATAGATATTAAAAAATGTGTTATATAAACATTTTATTCGGTTGCACCTTTATCAACACTTGAGAGTAGACTTATAGGACTTATTTAATGTAAAATGAGGTGCTGAATCCACTGATGAAAAATGCAATGTCCTATCTTTAACCGTTTAGGAGATCGAGTAAAATGGAGAATAATAGATATTTAAAAATGTCATATATAAACATTTTATTCGGTTGTACCTTTATCAACTCTTGAGAGTAGACTTAAAGGACTTATTTAATCTAGAATGAGGTGCTAAATCCACTGATGAAAACCGCAATGTCCTATCTTTAACAGTTTAGGAGATCGAGTAAAATGGAGAATAATAGATATTAAAAAATGTGTTATATATACATTTTATTCGTTTGTACCTTTATCAACACTTGAGAGTAGACTTATAGGACTTATTTTATGTAAAATTAGGTGCTGAATCCACTGATGAAAACCGCAATGTCCTATCTTTAACCGTTTAGGACATCGAGTAAAATGGAGAATATTAGATATTTAAAAATGTGATATATAAACCTTTTATTCGTTTGTACCTTTATCAACTTTTGAGAGTAGACTTATAGGACTTATTTTATGTAAAATGTGGTGCTGAATTTACTGGTGGAAACCGCAATGTCCTAACTTTAACCGTTTAGGAGATCGAGTAAAATGGAGGATAATAGATATTTAAAAATGTGATATATTAACATTTTTTTCGTTTGTACCTTTATCAACTCTTTAGAGTTGACTTCTAAGACATATTTTATGTAAAAGGAGGTGCTGAATCCAATGGTGAAATATGCAATGTCCTATCTTTAACCGTTTAGGACATCGAGTAAAATGGAGAATATTAGATATTTAGAAATGTGATATATAAACCTTTTATTCGTTTGTACCTTTATCAACTTTTGAGAGTAGACTTATAAGACTTATTTTATGTAAAATGAGGTGCTGAATCCACTGGTGGAAACCGCAATGTCCTATCTTTAACCGTTTAGGAGATCGAGTAAAATGGAGGGTAATAGATATTTAAAAATGTGATATATTAACATTTTTTTCGTTTGTACCTTTATCAACTCTTTAGAGTAGATTTCTAAGACATATTTTATGTAAAAGGAGGTGCTGAATCCAATGGTGAAATATGCAATGTCTTATCTTTAACCGTTTAGGACATCGAGTAAAATGGAGAATATTAGATATTTAGAAATGTGATATATAAACCTTTTATTCGTTTGTACCTTTATCAACTTTTGAGAGTAGACTTATAGGACTTATTTAATGTAAAATGAGGTGCTGAATCCACTGATGAAAACCGCAATGTCCTATCTTTAACCGTTTAGGAGATCGAGTAAAATGGAGAATAATAGATATTTAAAAATGTCATATATAAACATTTTATTCGGTTGTACCTTTATCAACTCTTGAGAGTAGACTTAAAGGACTTATTTAATCTAGAATGAGGTGCTAAATCCACTGATGAAAACCGCAATGTCCTATCTTTAACAGTTTAGGAGATCGAGTAAAATGGAGAATAATAGATATTAAAAAATGTGTTATATATACATTTTATTCGTTTGTACCTTTATCAACACTTGAGAGTAGACTTATAGGACTTATTTTATGTAAAATTAGGTGCTGAATCCACTGATGAAAACCGCAATGTCCTATCTTTAAACGTTTAGGACATCGAGTAAAATGGAGAATATTAGATATTTAAAAATGTGATATATAAACCTTTTATTCGTTTGTACCTTTATCAACTTTTGAGAGTAGACTTATAGGACTTATTTTATGTAAAATGTGGTGCTGAATTTACTGGTGAAAACCGCAATGTCCTATCTTTATCGGTTTAGGAGATCGAGTAAAATGGAAAATAATAGATATTTAAAAATTTATATATAAACATTTTATTCGTTTGTACCTTTATCAACTTTTAGAGTAGTCTTACAGAACTAATTTTAGGTAAAATGAGGTGCTGAATTCACTGGTGAAAACCGCAATGTCCTTTCTTTAACTGTTTAGGTGATCGAGTAAAATGGAGAATAATAGATATTTAAGAATGTGATATATCAACATTTTTTTCGTTTGTACTTTTATCAACTCTTTAGAGTAGACTTATAGGACTTATGTTATGTAAAATGAGGTGCTGAAGCCACTGGAAAAACCGCAGTGTCCTATCTTTCACCGTTTAGGAGATCGAGTAAAATGGAGATTAATAGATATTTAAAAATGTGATATATAAACATTTTTTTCGTTTGTACCTTTATTAACTCTTTAGAGTAGACTTATAGGACTTATTGTATGTAAAACGAGGTGCTTAATCCACTGGTGAACACCGCAATGTCCTATCTTTAACCGTTTAGGAGATCGAGTAGAATGGAAAATAATAGATATTTAAAAATGTGATATATAAACATTTTTTTCGTTTGTACCTTTATTAACTCTTTAGAGTAGACTTATAGGACTTATTATATGTAAAACGGGGTGCTTAATCCACTGGTGAACACCGCAATGTCCTATCTTTAACCGTTTAGGGGATCGAGTAAAATGGAGAATAATAGATATTAAAAAATGTGTTATATAAACATTTTATTCGGTTGCACCTTTATCAACACTTGAGAGTAGACTTATAGGACTTATTTTATTTAAAATGAGGTGCTGAATCCACTGATGAAAACCGCAATGTCTTATCTTTAACCATTTAGGAGATCGAGTATAATGGAGAATAATAGATATTTAAAAATGTGATATATTAACATTTTTTTCGTTTGTACCTTTATCAACTCTTTAAAGTAGACTTGTAAGACTTATTTTATGTAAAAGGAGGTGCTGAATCCAATGGTGAAAACCGCAATGTCCTATCTTTAACCGTTTAGGACATCGAGTAAAATGGAGAATATTAGATATTTAAAAATGTGATATATAAACCTTTTATTCGTTTGTACCTTTATCAACTTTTGAGAGTAGACTTATAGAACTTATTTTATGTAAAATGTGGTGCTGAATTTACTGGTGAAAACCGCAATGTCCTATCTTTATCGGTTTAGGAGATCGAGTATAATGGAGAATAATAGATATTTAAGAATGTGATATATAAACATTTTTTTCGTTTGTACTTTTATCAACTCTTTAGAGTAGACTTATAGGACTTATGTTATGTAAAATGAGGTGCTGAAGCCACTGGAAAAACCGCAATGTCCTATCTTTAACCGTTTAGGAGATCGAGTAAAATGGAGAATAATAGATATTTGAAAATGTGATATATAAACATTTTATTCGTTTGTACCTTTATCAACTCTTTAGAGTAGTCTTATAAAACTAATTTAATGTAAAATGAGGTGCTGAATTCTCTGGTGAAAACCGCAATGTCCTATCTTTAACTGTTTAGGTGATCGAGTAAAAAGGAGAATAATAGATATTTAAGAATGTGATATATAAACATTTTTTTCGTTTGTACTTTTATCAACTCTTTAGAGTAGACTTATAGGACTTATGTTATGTAAAATGAGGTGCTGAAGCCACTGGAAAAACCGCAATGTCCTATCTTTAACCGTTTAGGAGATCGAGTAAAATGGATAATAATAGGTATTTGAAAATGTGATATATAAACATTTTATTCGTTTGTACCTTTATCAACTCTTTAGAGTAGTCTTATAGAACTAATTTTATGTAAAATGAGGTGCTGAATTCACTGGAGAAAACGGCAATGTCCTATCTTTAAATGTTTAGGAGATCGAGCAAAATGGAGAATAATAGATATTTAAGAATGTGATATATAAACATTTTATTTGTTTGTACCTTTAATAAGTCTCGAGAGTTGACTTCTAGGAATTATTTCATGTAAAATGAGGTGCTGAATCTACTGGTGAAAACCGCAATGTCCTATCTTTAACCGTTTAAGAGTAAGAGTAAAATGGAGAGTAATATATATTTAAAAATGTGATATATAACCATTTTATACGTTTGTACCTTTATCAACTCTTTAGAGTAGACTTATTGGACTAAATTTATGTAAAATGAGGTGCTGAATCCACTGGTGAAAACCGCAATGTCCTATCTCTAACTGTTTAGGAGATCGAGTAAAATGGAGAATAATAGATATTTATATATGTGATATATAAACATTTTATTTGTTTGTACCTTTATTAAGTCTCGAGAGTTGACTTCTAGGAATTATTTTATGTAAAAGGAGGTGCTGAATCCAATGGTGAAATATGCAATGTCCTATCTTTAACCGTTTAGGACATCGAGTAAAATGGAGAATATTAGATATTTAGAAATGTGATATATAAACCTTTTATTCGTTTGTACCTTTATCAACTTTTGAGAGTAGACTTATAAGACTTATTTTATGTAAAATGAGGTGCTGAATCCACTGATGAAAACCGCAATGTCCTATCTTTAACCATTTATGAGATCGAGTAAAATGGAGGATAATAGATATTTAAAAATGTGTTATATAAACATTTTATTCGTTTGTACCTTTATCAACACTTGAGAGTAGACTTATAGGACTTATTTAATATAAAATGAGGTGCTGAATCCACTGATGAAAACCGCAATGTCCTATCTTTAACCGTTTAGGAGATCGAGTAAAATGGAGAATAATAGATATTTAAAAATGTCATATATAAACATTATATTCGGTTGTACCTTTATCAACTCTTGAGAGTAGACTTAAAGGACTTATTTAATCTAGAATGAGGTGCTAAATCCACTGATGAAAACCGCAATGTCCTATCTTTAACAGTTTAGGAGATCGAGTAAAATGGAAAATAATAGATATTAAAAAATGTGTTATATAAACATTTTATTCGTTTGTACCTTTATCAACACTTGAAAGTAGACTTATAGGACTTATTTTATGTAAAATTAGGTGCTGAATCCACTGGTGAAAACCGCAATGTCCTATCTTTAACTGTTTAGGAGATCGAGTAAAATGGAGAATAATAGACATTTAAAAAGGTGATATATAATCATTTTATTCGTTTGTACCTTTATCAACTCTTTAGAGTAGACTTATAGGACTTATTTTATGTAAAATAAAGTGCTGAATCCACTGGTGAAAACCGCAATGTCCTATCATTAACCGTTTAGGAGATCGAGTAAAATGGAAAATAATAGATATTTAAAAATGTGATATATAAACAATTTATTCGTTTGTACCTTTATCAACTTTTGAGAATCGACTTATAGGACTTATTTAATGTAAAATGAAGTGCTGAAACCACTGGTGAAAACCGCAATGTCCTATCTTTAACCGATTAGGACATCGAGTAAAATGGAGAATAATAGATATTTAAAAATGTGATATATAAACCTTTTATTCGTTTGTACCTTTATCAACTTTTGAGAGTAGACTTATAGGACTTATTTTATGTAAAATAAGGTGCTGAATCCACTGGTGAAAACCGCAATGTCCGATCTTTAACCGTTTAGGACATCGAGTAAAATGGAGAATAATAGATATTTAAAAATGTGATATATAAACATTTTATTCGGTTGTACCTTTATCAACTCTTGAGAGTAGACTTATAGGACTTATTTTATGTAAAATAAGGTGCTGAATCCACTGGTGAAAACCGCAATGTCCTATCTTTAACCGCTTAAGAGAAAGAGTAAAGTGGAAAATAATAGATATTTAAAAATGTGATATATAACCATTTTTTTCGTTTGTACCTTTATCAACTCTTTAGAGTAGACTTATAAGACTTATTTTATGTAAAATGAGGGGCTGAATCCACTGGTGAAAACCGCAATGTCTTATCTTTAACCGTTTAGGAGATAGAGTGAAATGAAAATAATAGATATTTAAAAATGTGATATATTAACATTTTTTTCGTTTGTACCTTTATCAACTCTTTAGAGTAGACTTATAAGACTTATTTTATGTAAAATAAGGTGCTGAATCCACTGGTGAAAACCGCAATGTCTTATCTTTAACCGTTTAGGAGATAGAGTGAAATGAAAATAATAGATATTTAAAAATGTGATATATTAACATTTTTTTCGTTTGTACCTTTATCAACTCTTTAGAGTAGACTTATAAGACTTATTTTATGTAAAAGAGGTGCTGAATCCACTGGTGAAATCCGCAATGTCCTATCTTTAACCGTTTAGGAGATCGAGTAAAATGGAGAATAATAGATAATTAAAAATGTGATATATTAACATTTTTTTCGTTTGTACCTTTATCTACTCTTTAGAGTTGGCTTATAAGACTTATTTTATGTAAAATGAGGTGCTGAATCCACTGGTGAAAACCGCAATGTCCTATCTTTAACCGTTTTGGAGATCGAGTAAAATGGAGAATAATAGATATTTAAAAATGTGATATATAAACATTTTATTCGTTTGTACCTTTATCAACTTTTGAGAGTAGACTTATAAGACTTATTTTATGTAAAATGAGGTGCTGAATCCACTGGTGAAAACCGCAATGTCCTATCTTTAACCGTTTAGGAGATCGAGTAAAATGGAGAATATTAGACATTTAAAAATGCGATATATAAACCTTTTATTCGTTTGTACCTTTATCAACTTTTGAGAGTAGACTTATAGGACTTATTTTATGTAAAATGAGCTGCTGAATCCAGTGGTGAAAACCGCAATGTCCTATCTTTAACTGTTTAGGAGATCGAGTAAAATGGAGAATATTAGACATTTAAAAATGCGATATATAAACCTTTTATTCGTTTGTACCTTTATCAACTTTTGAGAGTAGACTTATAGGACTTATTTTATGTAAAATGAGCTGCTGAATCCAGTGGTGAAAACCGCAATGTCCTATCTTTAACTGTTTAGGAGATCGAGTAAAATGGAGAATAATAGATATTTAAAAATGTGATATATAACCATTTTATTGGTTTGTACCTTTATCAACTTTTTAGAGTAGACTTATAGGTCTAAATTTATGTAAAATGAGGTGCTGAATCCACTGGTGAAAACCGCAATGTCCTATCTTTAACCGTTTAGGACATCGAGTAAAATGGAGAATAATAGATATTTAAAAATGTGATATATAACCATTTTATTCGTTTGTACGTTTATCAACTCTTTAGAGTAGACTTATAAGACTAAATTTATGTAAAATGAGGTGCTGAATCCACTGGTGAAAACCGCAATGTCCTATCTTTAACCGTTTAGGACATCGAGTAAAATGGAGAATAATAGATATTTAAAAATGTGATATATAAACATTTTATTCGGTTGTACCTTTATCAACTCTTGAGAGTAGACTTATAGGACTTATTTTATGTAAAATAAGGTGCTGAATCCACTGGTGAAAACCGCAATGTCCTATCTTTAACCGCTTAAGAGAAAGAGTAAAGTGGAAAATAATAGATATTTAAAAATGTGATATATAACCATTTTTTTCGTTTGTACCTTTATCAACTCTTTAGAGTAGACTTATAAGACTTATTTTATGTAAAATGAGGTGCTGAATCCACTGGTGAAAACCGCAATGTCTTATCTTTAACCGTTTAGGAGATAGAGTGAAATGAAAATAATAGATATTTAAAAATGTGATATATTAACATTTTTTTCGTTTGTACCTTTATCAACTCGTTAGAGTAGACTTATCAGACTTATTTTATGTAAAATGAGGTGCTGAATCCACTGGTAAAAACCGCAATGTCCTATCTTTAACCGTTTAGGAGATCGAGTAAAGTGGAGAATAATAGATATTTAAAAATGTGATATATTAACATTTTTTTCGTTTGTACTTTTATCAACTCTTTAGAGTAGACTTATAAAACTTATTTTATGTAAAATAAGGTGCCGAATCCACTGGTGAAAACCGCAATGTCCTATCTTTAACCGTTTAGGAGATCGAGTAAAATGGAGAATAATAGATATTTATATATGTGATATATAAACATTTTATTTGTTTGTACCTTTATTAAGTCTCGACAGTTGACTTCTAGGAATTATTTTATGTAAAATGAGGTGCTGAATCCACTGGTGAAAACCGCAATGTCCTATCTTTAACCGTTTAAGAGTAAGAGTAAAATGGAGAATAATATATATTTAAAAATGTGATATATAACCATTTTATACGTTTGTACCTTTATCAACTCTTTAGAGTAGACTTATTGGACTAAATTTATGTAAAATGAGGTGCTGAATCTACTGGTGAAAACCGCAATGTCCTATCTTTAACCGTTTAGGACATCGAGTAAAATGGAGAATAATAGATATTTAAAAATGTGATATATAAACATTTTATTCGTTTGTACCTTTATCAACTCTTGAGAGTAGACTTATAGGACTTATTTTATGTAAAATAAGGTGCTGAATCCACTGGTGAAAACCGCAATGTCCTATCTTTAACCGCTTAAGAGAAAGAGTAAAGTGGAAAATAATAGATATTTAAAAATGTGATATATAACCATTTTTTTCGTTTGTACCTTTATCAACTCTTTAGAGTAGACTTATAAGACTTATTTTATGTAAAATGAGGTGCTGAATCCACTGGTGAAAACCGCAATGTCTTATCTTTAACCGTTTAGGAGATAGAGTGAAATGAAAATAATAGATATTTAAAAATGTGATATATTAACATTTTTTTCGTTTGTACCTTTATCAACTCGTTAGAGTAGACTTATCAGACTTATTTTATGTAAAATGAGGTGCTGAATCCACTGGTAAAAACCGCAATGTCCTATCTTTAACCGTTTAGGAGATCGAGTAAAGTGGAGAATAATAGATATTTAAAAATGTGATATATTAACATTTTTTTCGTTTGTACTTTTATCAACTCTTTAGAGTAGACTTATAAAACTTATTTTATGTAAAATAAGGTGCCGAATCCACTGGTGAAAACCGCAATGTCCTATCTTTAACCGTTTAGGAGATCGAGTAAAATGGAGAATAATAGATATTTATATATGTGATATATAAACATTTTATTTGTTTGTACCTTTATTAAGTCTCGACAGTTGACTTCTAGGAATTATTTTATGTAAAATGAGGTGCTGAATCCACTGGTGAAAACCGCAATGTCCTATCTTTAACCGTTTTGGAGATCGAGTAAAATGGAGAATAATAGATATTTAAAAATGTGATATATAAACATTTTATTCGTTTGTACCTTTATCAACTTTTGAGAGTAGACTTATAAGACTTATTTTATGTAAAATGAGGTGCTGAATCCACTGGTGAAAACCGCAATGTCCTATCTTTAACCGTTTAGGAGATCGAGTAAAATGGAGAATATTAGACATTTAAAAATGCGATATATAAACCTTTTATTCGTTTGTACCTTTATCAACTTTTGAGAGTAGACTTATAGGACTTATTTTATGTAAAATGAGCTGCTGAATCCAGTGGTGAAAACCGCAATGTCCTATCTTTAACTGTTTAGGAGATCGAGTAAAATGGAGAATATTAGACATTTAAAAATGCGATATATAAACCTTTTATTCGTTTGTACCTTTATCAACTTTTGAGAGTAGACTTATAGGACTTATTTTATGTAAAATGAGCTGCTGAATCCAGTGGTGAAAACCGCAATGTCCTATCTTTAACTGTTTAGGAGATCGAGTAAAATGGAGAATAATAGATATTTAAAAATGTGATATATAACCATTTTATTGGTTTGTACCTTTATCAACTTTTTAGAGTAGACTTATAGGTCTAAATTTATGTAAAATGAGGTGCTGAATCCACTGGTGAAAACCGCAATGTCCTATCTTTAACCGTTTAGGACATCGAGTAAAATGGAGAATAATAGATATTTAAAAATGTGATATATAACCATTTTATTCGTTTGTACGTTTATCAACTCTTTAGAGTAGACTTATAAGACTAAATTTATGTAAAATGAGGTGCTGAATCCACTGGTGAAAACCGCAATGTCCTATCTTTAACCGTTTAGGACATCGAGTAAAATGGAGAATAATAGATATTTAAAAATGTGATATATAAACATTTTATTCGGTTGTACCTTTATCAACTCTTGAGAGTAGACTTATAGGACTTATTTTATGTAAAATAAGGTGCTGAATCCACTGGTGAAAACCGCAATGTCCTATCTTTAACCGCTTAAGAGAAAGAGTAAAGTGGAAAATAATAGATATTTAAAAATGTGATATATAACCATTTTTTTCGTTTGTACCTTTATCAACTCTTTAGAGTAGACTTATAAGACTTATTTTATGTAAAATGAGGTGCTGAATCCACTGGTGAAAACCGCAATGTCTTATCTTTAACCGTTTAGGAGATAGAGTGAAATGAAAATAATAGATATTTAAAAATGTGATATATTAACATTTTTTTCGTTTGTACCTTTATCAACTCGTTAGAGTAGACTTATCAGACTTATTTTATGTAAAATGAGGTGCTGAATCCACTGGTAAAAACCGCAATGTCCTATCTTTAACCGTTTAGGAGATCGAGTAAAGTGGAGAATAATAGATATTTAAAAATGTGATATATTAACATTTTTTTCGTTTGTACTTTTATCAACTCTTTAGAGTAGACTTATAAAACTTATTTTATGTAAAATAAGGTGCCGAATCCACTGGTGAAAACCGCAATGTCCTATCTTTAACCGTTTAGGAGATCGAGTAAAATGGAGAATAATAGATATTTATATATGTGATATATAAACATTTTATTTGTTTGTACCTTTATTAAGTCTCGACAGTTGACTTCTAGGAATTATTTTATGTAAAATGAGGTGCTGAATCCACTGGTGAAAACCGCAATGTCCTATCTTTAACCGTTTAAGAGTAAGAGTAAAATGGAGAATAATATATATTTAAAAATGTGATATATAACCATTTTATACGTTTGTACCTTTATCAACTCTTTAGAGTAGACTTATTGGACTAAATTTATGTAAAATGAGGTGCTGAATCCACTGGTGAAAACCGCAATGTCCTATCTTTAACTGTTTAGGAGATCGAGTAAAATGGAGAATAATAGATATTTATAAATGTGATATATA
Organism: Silvanus unidentatus; assembly: GCA_963930825.1. Taxonomy (NCBI): domain Eukaryota; kingdom Metazoa; phylum Arthropoda; class Insecta; order Coleoptera; family Silvanidae; genus Silvanus; species Silvanus unidentatus. Next base: position 5,356,428 of record OZ005761.1, on the reverse strand, counting down.
AACATTTTATTCGTTTGTACCTTTATCAACTCTTTAGAGTAGACTTATAGGACTTAGTTTAAGTAAAATGAGGCGCAGAATCCACTGGTGAAAATCGCAATGTCCTATCTTTAACCGTTTAGGACATCGAGTAAAATGGAGAATAATATATATTTAAGAATGTGATATATAACCATTTTATTCGTTTGTACCTTTATCAACTCTTTAGAGTAGACTTATAGGACTAAATTTATGTAAAATGAGGTGCTGAATATACTGGTGAAAACCGCAATGTCCTATCTTTAACCGTTTAGGAGATCGAGTAAAGTGGAGAATAATAGATATTTAAAAATGTGATATATTAACATTTTTTTCGTTTGTACTTTTATCAACTCTTTAGAGTAGACTTATAGGACTTAGTTTAAGTAAAATGAGGCGCAGAATCCACTGGTGAAAATCGCAATGTCCTATCTTTAACCGTTTAGGACATCGAGTAAAATGGAGAATAATATATATTTAAGAATGTGATATATAACCATTTTATTCGTTTGTACCTTTATCAACTCTTTAGAGTAGACTTATAGGACTAAATTTATGTAAAATGAGGTGCTGAATATACTGGTGAAAACCGCAATGTCCTATCTTTAACTGTTTAGGAGATCGAGTAAAATGGAGAATAATAGATATATATAAATGTGATATATAAACATTTTATTCGTTTGTACCTTTATCAACTCTTTAGAGTAGACTTATAGGACTTATTTTATGTAAAAGGAGGTGCTGAATCCAATGGTGAAAATCGCAATGTCCTATCTTTAACCGTTTAGGACATCGAGTTAAATGGAGAATAATAGATATTTCAAAATGTGATATATAACCATTTTATACGTTTGTACCTTTATCAACTCTTTAGAGTAAACTTATTGGACTAAATTTATGTAAAATGAGGTGCTGAATCCACTGGTGAAAACCGCAATGTCCTATCTTTAACCATTTAGGAGATCGAGTATAATGGAGAATAATAGATATTAAAAAATGTGTTATATAAACATTTTATTCGTTTGTACCTTTATCAACACTTGAGAGTAGACTTATAGGACTTATTTTATGTAAAATGAAGTGCTGAATCCACTGATGAAAACCGCAATGTCCTATCTTTAACCGTTTAGTAGATCGAGTAAAATGGATATTAATAGAAATTTAAAAATGTGATATATAAACATTTTTTTCGTTTGAACCTTTATTAACTCTTTAGAGTAGACTTATAGGACTTATTGTATGTAAAACGAGGTGCTTAATCCACTGGTGAACACCGCAATGTCCTATCTTTAACCGTTTAGGAGATCGAGTAAAATGGAAAATAATAGATATTTAAAAATGTGATATATAAACATTTTTTTCGTTTGTACCTTTATTAACTCTTTAGAGTAGACTTATAGGACTTATTAAATGTAAAACGGGGTGCTTAATCCACTGGTGAACACCGCAATGTCCTATCTTAAACCGTTTAGGAGATCGAGTAAAATGGAGAATAATAGATATTAAAAAATGTGTTATATAAACATTTTATTCGTTTGTACCTTTATCAACACTTGAGAGTAGACTTATAGGACTTATTTTATGTAAAATTAGGTGCTGAATCCACTGATGAAAACCGCAATGTCTTATCTTTAACCTTTTAATAGATCGAGTATAATGGAGAATAATAGATATTAAAAAATGTGTTATATAAACATTTTATTCGTTTGTACCTTTATCAACACTTGAGAGTAGACTTATAGGACTTATTTTATGTAAAATGAGGTGCTGAATCCACTGATGAAAACCGCAATGTCTTATCTTTAACCATTTAGGAGATCGAGTATAATGGAGAATAATAGATATTTAAAAATGTGATATATTAACATTTTTTTCGTTTGTACCTTTATCAACTCTTTAAAGTAGACTTGTAAGACTTATTTTATGTAAAAGGAGGTGCTGAATCCAATGGTGAAAACCGCAATGTCCTATCTTTAACCGTTTAGGACATCGAGTAAAATGGAGAATATTAGATATTTAAAAATGTGATATATAAACCTTTTATTCGTTTGTACCTTTATCAACTTTTGAGAGTAGACTTATAGAACTTATTTTATGTAAAATGTGGTGCTGAATTTACTGGTGAAAACCGCAATGTCCTATCTTTATCGGTTTAGGAGATCGAGTATAATGGAGAATAATAGATATTCAAGAATGTGATATATAAACATTTTTTTCGTTTGTACTTTTATCAACTCTTTAGAGTAGACTTATAGGACTTATGTTATGTAAAATGAGGTGCTGAAGCCACTGGAAAAACCGCAATGTCCTATCTTTAACCGTTTAGGAGATCGAGTAAAATGGAGAATAATAGGTATTTGAAAATGTGATATATAAACATTTTATTCGTTTGTACCTTTATCAACTCTTTAGAGTAGTCTTATAAAACTAATTTTATGTAAAATGAGGTGCTGAATTCACTGGAGAAAACCGCAATGTCCTATCTTTAACTGTTTAGGTGATCGAGTAAAATGGAGAATAATAGATATTTAAGAATGTGATATATAAACATTTTATTTGTTTGTACCTTTAATAAGTCTCGAGAGTTGACTTCTAGGAATTATTTTATGTAAAATGAGGTGCTGAATCTACTGGTGAAAACCGCAATGTCCTATCTTTAACCGTTTAAGAGTAAGAGTAAAATGGAGAATAATATATATTTAAAAATGTGATATATAACCATTTTATACGTTTGTACCTTTATCAACTCTTTAGAGTAGACTTATTGGACTAAATTTATGTAAAATGAGGTGCTGAATCCACTGGTGAAAACCGCAATGTCCTATCTTTAACTGTTTAGGAGATCGAGTAAAATGGAGAATAATATATATTTAAAAATGTGATATATAACCATTTTATACGTTTGTACCTTTATCAACTCTTTAGAGTAGACTTATTGGACTAAATTTATGTAAAGTGAGGTGCTGAATCCACTGGTGAAAACCGCAATGTCCTATCTTTAACTGTTTAGGAGATCGAGTAAAATGGAGAATAATAGATATTTATAAATGTGATATATAAACATTTTATTCGTTTGTACTTTTATCAACTCTTTAGAGTAGACTTATAGGACTTAGTTTAAGTAAAATGAGGCGCAGAATCCACTGGTGAAAATCGCAATGTCCTATCTTTAACCGTTTAGGACATCGAGTAAAATGGAGAATAATATATATTTAAGAATGTGATATATAACCATTTTATTCGTTTGTACCTTTATCAACTCTTTAGAGTAGACTTATAGGACTAAATTTATGTAAAATGAGGTGCTGAATATACTGGTGAAAACCGCAATGTCCTATCTTTAACTGTTTAGGAGATCGAGTAAAATGGAGAATAATAGATATTTAAGAATGTGGTATATAAACATTTTATTTGTTTGTACCTTTATTAAGTCTCGAGAGTTGACTTCTAGGAATTATTTTATGTAAAATGAGGTGCTGAATCCACTGGTGAAAACCGCAATGTCCTATCTTTAACCGTTTAAGAGTAAGAGTAAAATGGAGAATAATATATATTTAAAAATGTGATATATAACCATTTTATACGTTTGTACCTTTATCAACTCTTTAGAGTAGACTTATTGGACTAAATTTATGTAAAATAAGGTGCTGAATCCACTGGTGAAAACCGCAATGTCCTATCTTTAACTGTTTAGGAGATCGAGTAAAATGGAGAACAATAGATATTTATAAATGTGATATATAAACATTTTATTCGTTTGTACCTTTATCAACTCTTTAGAGTAGACTTATAGGACTTAGTTTAAGTAAAATGAGGCGCAGAATCCACTGGTGAAAATCGCAATGTCCTATCTTTAACCGTTTAGGACATCGAGTTAAATGGAGAATAATAGATATTTCAAAATGTGATATATAACCATTTTATACGTTTGTACCTTTATCAACTCTTTAGAGTAGACTTATTGGACTAAATTTATGTAAAATGAGGTGCTGAATCCACTGGTGAAAACCGCAATGTCCTATTTTTATCCATTTAGGAGATCGAGTATAATGGAGAATAATAGATATTAAAAAATTTGTTATATAAACATTTTATTCGTTTGTACCTTTATCAACACTTGAGAGTAGACTTATAGGACTTATTTTATGTAAAATTAGGTGCTGAATCCACTGATGAAAACCGCAATGTCCTATCTTTAACTTTTAGGAGATCGAGTGTAATGGAGAATAATAGATATTAAAAAATGTGTTATATAAACATTTTATTCGTTTGTACCTTTATCAACACTTGAGAGTAGACTTATAGGACTTATTTTATGTAAAATGAGGTGCTGAATCCACTGATGAAAACCGCAATGTCTTATCTTTAACCATTTAGGAGATCGAGTATAACGGAGAATAATAGATATTTAAAAATGTGATATATTAACATTTTTTTCGTTTGTACCTTTATCAACTCTTTAAAGTAGACTTGTAAGACTTATTTTATGTAAAAGGAGGTGCTGAATCCAATGGTGAAAACCGCAATGTCCTATCTTTAACCGTTTAGGACATCGAGTAAAATGGAGAATATTAGATATTTAAAAATGTGATATATAAACCTTTTATTCGTTTGTACCTTTATCAACTTTTGAGAGTAGACTTATAGAACTTATTTTATGTAAAATGTGGTGCTGAATTTACTGGTGAAAACCGCAATGTCCTATCTTTATCGGTTTAGGAGATCGAGTATAATGGAGAATAATAGATATTTAAAAATGTGATATATAATTATTTTATTCGTTTGTACCTTTATCAACTTTTGAGAGTAGACTTATAGGACTTATTTTATGTAAAATGTGGTGCTGAATTTACTGGTGAAAACCGCAATGTCCTATCTTTATCGGTTTAGGAGATCGAGTAAAATGGAAAATAATAGATATTTAAAAATTTATATATAAACATTTTATTCGTTTGTACCTTTATCAACTCTTTAGAGTAGTCTTATAGAACTAATTTTATGTAAAATGAGGTGCTGAATTCACTGGTGAAAAACGCAATGTCCTATCTTTAACTGTTTAGGTGATCGAGTAAAATGGAGAATAATAGATATTTAAAAATGTGATATATAAACATTTTATTCGTTTGTAAGTTTATCAACTCTTGAGAGTAGACTTATGGGACTTATATTATGTTAAATGAGGTGCTGAATCCACTTATGAAAACCGCAATGTCCTATCTTTAACCATTTATGAGATCGAGTAAAATGGAGGATAATAGATATTTAAATATGTCATATATAAACATTTTATTCGGTTGTACCTTTATCAACACTTGAGAGTAGACTTAAAGGTCTTATTTAATCTAAAATGAGGTGCTAAATCCACTGATGAAAACCGCAATGTCCTATCTTTAACCGTTTAGGAGATCAAGTAAAATGGAGAATAATAGATATTAAAAAATGTGTTATATAAACATTTTATTTGTTTGTACCTTTATCAACACTTGAGAGTAGACTTATAGGACTTATTTAATGTAAAATGAGGTGCTGAATCCACTGATGAAAACCGCAATGTCCTATCTTTAACCGTTTAGGAGATCGAGTAAAATGGAGGATAATAGATATTTAAAAATGTGTTATATAAACATTTTATTCGTTTGTACCTTTATCAACTCTTGAGAGTAGACTTATGGGACTTATATTATGTTAAATGAGGTGCTGAATCCACTTATGAAAACCGCAATGTCCTATCTTTAACCGTTTAGGAGATCGAGTAAAATGGAGAATAATAGATATTTAAAAATGTGATATATAAACATTTTATTCGTTTGTACGTTTATCAACTCTTGAGAGTAGACTTATGGGACTTATATTATGTTAAATGAGGTGCTGAATCCACTTATAAAAACCGCAATGTCCTATCTTTAACCATTTATGAGATCGAGTAAAATGGAGGATAATAGATATTTAAAAATGTGTTATATAAACATTTTATTCGTTTGTACCTTTATCAACACTTGAGAGTAGACTTATAGGACTTATTTTATGTAAACTGAGGTGCTGAATTCACTGATGAAAACCGCAATGTCCTATCTTTAACCTTTTAGGAGATCGAGTAAAATGGAGATTAATAGATATTTAAAAATGGGATATATTAACATTTTTTTCGTTTGTACCTTTATCAACTCTTTAGAGTAGACTTGTAAGACTTATTTTATGTAAAAGAAGGTGCTGAATTTAATGGTGAAAACCGCAATGTCCTATCATTAAATGTTTAGGAGATCGAGTAAAATGGAGAATAATAGATATTTAAGAATGTGGTATATAAACATTTTATTTGTTTGTACCTTTATTAAGTCTCGAGAGTTGACTTCTAGGAATTATTTTATGTAAAATGAGATGCTGAATCCACTGGTGAAAACCGCAATGTCCTATCTTTAACCGTTTAAGAGTAAGAGTAAAATGGAGAATAATATATATTTAAAAATGTGATATATAACCATTTTATACGTTTGTACCTTTATCAACTCTTTAGAGTAGACTTATTGGACTAAATTTATGTAAAATGAGGTGCTGAATCCACTGGTGAAAACCGCAATGTCCTATCTTTAACTGTTTAGGAGATCGAGTAAAATGGAGATTAATAGATATTTAAAAATGGGATATATTAACATTTTTTTCGTTTGTACCTTTATCAACTCTTTAGAGTAGACTTGTAAGACTTATTTTATGTAAAAGGAGGTGCTGAATCCAATGGTGAAAACTGCAATGTCCTATCTTTAACTGTTTAGGAGATCGAGTAAAATGGAGAATAGTAGACATTTAAAAAGGTGATATATAAACATTTTATTCGTTTGTACCTTGATCAACTCTTTAGAGTAGACTTATAGGACTTAGTTTAAGTAAAATGAGGCGCAGAATCCACTGGTGAAAATCGCAATGTCCTATCTTTGACCGTTTAGGACATCGAGTAAAATGGAGAATAATATATATTTAAGAATGTGATATATAACCATTTTATTCGTTTGTACCTTTATCAACTCTTTAGAGTAGACTTATAGGACTAAATTTATGTAAAATGAGGTGCTGAATATACTGGTGAAAACCGCAATGTCCTATCTTTAACTGTTTAGGAGATCGAGTAAAATGGAGAATAATAGATATTTATAAATGTGATATATAAACATTTTATTCGTTTGTACCTTTATCAACTCTTTAGAGTAGACTTATAGGACTTAGTTTAAGTAAAATGAGGCGCAGAATCCACTGGTGAAAATCGCAATGTCCTATCTTTAACCGTTTAGGACATCGAGTAAAATGGAGAATAATATATATTTAAGAATGTGATATATAACCATTTTATTCGTTTGTACCTTTATCAACTCTTTAGAGTAGACTTATAGGACTAAATTTATGTAAAATGAGGTGCTGAATATACTGGTGAAAACCGCAATGTCCTATCTTTAACTGTTTAGGAGATCGAGTAAAATGGAGAATAATAGATATATATAAATGTGATATATAAACATTTTATTCGTTTGTACCTTTATCAACTCTTTAGAGTAGACTTATAAGACTTATTTTATGTAAAATAAAGTGCTGAATTCACTGGTGAAAACCGCAATGCCCTATCATTAACCGTTTAGGAGATCGAGTAAAATGGAAAATAATAGATATTTAAAAATGTGATATATTAACATTTTTTTCGTTTGTACATTTATTAACTCTTTAGAGTAGACTTATAGGACTTATTTTATGTAAAATAAAGTGCTGAATCCACTGGTGAAAACCGCAATGTCCTATCTTTAACTGTTTAGGTGATCGAGTAAAATGGAGAATAATAGATATTTAAAAATGTGATATATAAACATTTCATTCGTTTGTACGTTTATCAACTCTTGAGAGTAGACTTATGGGACTTATATTATGTTAAATGAGGTGCTGAATCCACTTATGAAAACCGCAATGTCCTATCTTTAACCATTTATGAGATCGAGTAAAATGGAGGATAATAGATATTAAAAAATGTGTTATATAAACATTTTATTCGTTTGTACCTTTATCAACACTTGAGAGTAGACTTATAGGACTTATTTTATGTAAAATGAGGTGCTGAATCCACTGATGAAAACCGCAATGTCCTATCTTTAACCATTTAGGAGATCGAGTATAATGGAGAATAATAGATATTAAAAAATGTGTTATATAAACATTTTATTCGTTTGTACCTTTATCAACACTTGAGAGTAGACTTATAGGACTTATTTAATGTAAAATGAGGTGCTGATTCCACTGATGAAAACCGCAATGTCCTATCTTTAACCTTTTAGGAGATCGAGTAAAATGGAGATTAATAGATATTTAAAAATGTGATATATTAACATTTTTTTCGTTTGTACCTTTATCAACTCTTTAGAGTAGACTTGTAAGACATATTTTATGTAAAAGGAAATGCTGAATCCAATGGTGAAAACCGCAATGTCCTATCTTTAACCGTTTAGGACATCGAGTAAAATGGAGAATATTAGATATTTAAAAATGTGATATATAAACCTTTTATTCGTTTGTACCTTTATCAACTTTTGAGAGTAGACTTATAAGACTTATTTTATGTAAAATGAGGTGCTGAATCCACTGGTGGAAACCGCAATGTCCTATCTTTAACCGTTTAGGAGATCGAGTAAAATGGAGAATAATAGATATTTAAAAATGTGATATATAAACATTTTATTCGTTTGTACCTTTATCAACTTTTGAGAGTAGACTTATAGGACTTATTTTATGTAAAATGTGGTGCTGAATTTACTGGTGAAAACCGCAATGTCCTATCTTTATCGGTTTAGGAGATCGAGTAAAATGGAAAATAATAGATATTTAAAAATTTATATATAAACATTTTATTCGTTTGTACCTTTATCAACTCTTTAGAGTAGTCTTATAGAACTAATTTTATGTAAAATGAGTTGCTGAATTCACTGGTGAAAACCGCAATGTCCTATCTTTAACTGTTTAGGTGATCGAGTAAAATGGAGAATAATAGATATTTAAAAATGTGATATATAAACATTTTATTCGTTTGTACGTTTATCAACTCTTGAGAGTAGACTTATGGGACTTATATTATGTTAAATGAGGTGCTGAATCCACTTATGAAAACCGCAATGTCCTATTTTTAACCATTTATGAGATCGAGTAAAATGGAGGATAATAGATATTTAAAAATGTGTTATATAAGCATTTTATTCGTTTGTACCTTTATCAACACTTGATAGTAGACTTATAGGACTTATTTTATGTAAACTGAGGTGCTGAATTCACTGATGAAAACCGCAATGTCCTATCTTTAACCATTTAGGAAATCGAGTAAAATAGAGAATAATAGATATTTAAAAATGTCATATATAAACATTTTATTCGGTTGTACCTTTATCAACTCTTGAGAGTAGACTTAAAGGTCTTATTTAATCTAAAATGAGGTGCTAAATCCACTGATGAAAACCGCAATGTCCTATCTTTAACCGTTTAGGAGATCGAGTAAAATGGAGAATAATAGATATTAAAAAATGTGTTATATAAACATTTTATTCGTTTGTACCTTTATCAACACTTGAGAGTAGACTTGTAAGACTTATTTTATGTAAAAGGCGGTGCTGAATCCAATGGTGAAAACCGCAATGTCCTATCTTTAACCGTTTAGGACATCGAGTAAAATGGAGAATATTAGATATTTAAAAATGTGATATATAAACCTTTTATTCGTTTGTACCTTTATCAACTTTTGAGAGTAGACTTATAGGACTTATTTTATGTAAAATGTGGTGCTGAATTTACTGGTGAAAACCGCAATGTCCTATCTTTATCGGTTTAGGAGATCGAGTAAAATGGAAAATAATAGATATTTAAAAATTTATATATAAACATTTTATTCGTTTGTACCTTTATCAACTTTTAGAGTAGTCATATAGAACTAATTTTATGTAAAATGAGGTGCTGAATTCACTGGTGAAAACCGCAATGTCCTATCTTTAACTGTTTAGGTGATCGAGTAAAATGAAAAATAGTAGATATTTAAGAATGTGATATATAAACATTTTTTTCGTTTGTACTTTTATCAACTCTTTAGAGTAGACTTATAGGACTTATGTTATGTAAAATGAGGTGCTGAAGCCACTGGAAAAACCGCAATGTCCTATCTTTAACCGTTTAGGAGATCGAGTAAAATGGAGAATAATAGGTATTTGAAAATGTGATATATAAACATTTTATTCGTTTGTACCTTTATCAACTCTTTAGTGTAGTCTTATAGAACTAATTTTATGTAAAATGAGGTGCTGAATTCACTGGAGAAAACCGCAATGTCCTATCTTTAAATGTTTAGGAGATCGAGTAAAATGGAGAATAATAGATATTTAAGAATGTGGTATATAAACATTTTATTTGTTTGTACCTTTATTAAGTCTCGAGAGTTGACTTCTAGGAATTATTTTATGTAAAATGAGGTGCTGAATCCACTGGTGAAAACCGCAATGTCCTATCTTTAACCGTTTAAGAGTAAGAGTAAAATGGAGAATAATATTTATTTAAAAATGTGATATATAACCATTTTATACGTTTGTACCTTTATCAACTCTTTAGAGTAGACTTATTGGACTAAATTTATGTAAAATGAGGTGCTGAATCCACTGGTGAAAACCGCAATGTCCTATCTTTAACTGTTTAGTAGATCGAGTAAAATGGAGAATAATAGATATTTATAAATGTGATATATAAACATTTTATTCGTTTGTACCTTTATCAACTCTTTAGAGTAGACTTATAGGACTTAGTTTAAGTAAAATGAGGCGCAGAATCCACTGGTGAAAATCGCAATGTCCTATCTTTAACCGTTTAGGACATCGAGTTAAATGGAGAATAATAGATATTTCAAAATGTGATATATAACCATTTTATACGTTTGTACCTTTATCAACTCTTTAGAGTAGACTTATTGGACTAAATTTATGTAAAATGAGGTGCTGAATCCACTGGTGAAAACCGCAATGTCCTATCTTTAACCATTTAGGAGATCGAGTATAATGGAGAATAATAGATATTAAAAAATGTGTTATATAAACATTTTATTCGTTTGTACCTTTATCAACACTTGAGAGTAGACTTATAGGACTTATTTTATGTAAAATGAAGTGCTGAATCCACTGATGAAAACCGCAATGTCCTATCTTTAACCGTTTAGGAGATCGAGTAAAATGGATATTAATAGATATTTAAAAATGTGATATATAAACATTTTTTTCGTTTGTACCTTTATTAACTCTTTAGAGTAGACTTATAGGACTTATTGTATGTAAAACGAGGTGCTTAATCCACTGGTGAACACCGCAATGTCCTATCTTTAACCGTTTAGGAGATCGAGTAAAATGGAAAATAATAGATATTTAAAAATGTGATATATAAACATTTTTTTCGTTTGTACCTTTATTAACTCTTTAGAGTAGACTTATAGGACTTATTAAATGTAAAACGGGGTGCTTAATCCACTGGTGAACACCGCAATGTCCTATCTTAAACCGTTTAGGAGATCGAGTAAAATGGAGAATAATAGATATTAAAAAATGTGTTATATAAACATTTTATTCGTTTGTACCTTTATCAACACTTGATAGTAGACTTATAGGACTTATTTTATGTAAAATTAGGTGCTGAATCCACTGATAAAAACCGCAATGTCCCATCTTTAACCTTTTAGGAGATCGAGTATAATGGAGAATAATAGATATTAAAAAATGTGTTATATAAACATTTTATTCGTTTGTACCTTTATCAACACTTGAGAGTAGACTTATAGGACTTATTTTATGTAAAATGAGGTGCTGAATCCACTGATGAAAACCGCAATGTCTTATCTTTAACCATTTAGGAGATCGAGTATAATGGAGAATAATAGATATTTCAAAATGTGATATATAAACATTTTATTCGTTTGTACCTTTATCAACTCTTTAGAGTAGACTTATAGGACTAAATTTATGTAAAATGAGGTGCTGAATCCACTGATGAAAACCGCAATGTCCTATCTTTAACCTTTTAGGAGATCGAGTAAAATGGAGATTAATAGATATTTAAAAATGGGATATATTAACATTTTTTTCGTTTGTACCTTTATCAACTCTTTAGAGTAGACTTGTAAGACTTATTTTATGTAAAAGGAGGTGCTGAATCCAATGGTGAAAACTGCAATGTCCTATCTTTAACTGTTTAGGAGATCGAGTAAAATGGAGAATAGTAGACATTTAAAAAGGTGATATATAAACATTTTATTCGTTTGTATCTTGATCAACTCTTTAGAGTAGACTTATAGGACTTAGTTTAAGTAAAATGAGGCGCATAATCCACTGGTGAAAATCGCAATGTCCTATCTTTAACCGTTTAGGACATCGAGTAAAATGGAGAATAATATATATTTAAGAATGTGATATATAACCATTTTATTCGTTTGTACCTTTATCAACTCTTTAGAGTAGACTTATAGGACTAAATTTATGTAAAATGAGGTGCTGAATATACTGGTGAAAACCGCAATGTCCTATCTTTAACTGTTTAGGAGATCGAGTAAAATGGAGAATAATAGATATTTATAAATGTGATATATAAACATTTTATTCGTTTGTACCTTTATCAACTCTTTAGAGTAGACTTATAGGACTTAGTTTAAGTAAAATGAGGCGCAGAATCCACTGGTGAAAATCGCAATGTCCTATCTTTAACCGTTTAGGACATCGAGTAAAATGGAGAATAATATATATTTAAGAATGTGATATATAACCATTTTATTCGTTTGTACCTTTATCAACTCTTTAGAGTAGACTTATAGGACTAAATTTATGTAAAATGAGGTGCTGAATATACTGGTGAAAACCGCAATGTCCTATCTTTAACTGTTTAGGAGATCGAGTAAAATGGAGAATAATAGATATATATAAATGTGATATATAAACATTTTATTCGTTTGTACCTTTATCAACTCTTTAGAGTAGACTTATAGGACTTATTTTATGTAAAATAAAGTGCTGAATTCACTGGTGAAAACCGCAATGTCCTATCATTAACCGTTTAGGAGATCGAGTAAAATGGAAAATAATAGATATTTAAAAATGTGATATATAAACATTTTTTTCGTTTGTACATTTATTAACTCTTTAGAGTAGACTTATAGGACTTATTTTATGTAAAATAAAGTGCTGAATCCACTGGTGAAAACCGCAATGTCCTATCTTTAACTGTTTAGGTGATCGAGTAAAATGGAGAATAATAGATATTTAAAAATGTGATATATAAACATTTCATTCGTTTGTACGTTTATCAACTCTTGAGAGTAGACTTATGGGACTTATATTATGTTAAATGAGGTGCTGAATCCACTTATGAAAACCGCAATGTCCTATCTTTAACCATTTATGAGATCGAGTAAAATGGAGGATAATAGATATTAAAAAATGTGTTATATAAACATTTTATTCGTTTGTACCTTTATCAACACTTGAGAGTAGACTTATAGGACTTATTTTATGTAAAATGAGGTGCTGAATCCACTGATGAAAACCGCAATGTCCTATCTTTAACCATTTAGGAGATCGAGTATAATGGAGAATAATAGATATTAAAAAATGTGTTATATAAACATTTTATTCGTTTGTACCTTTATCAACACTTGAGAGTAGACTTATAGGACTTATTTAATGTAAAATGAGGTGCTGAATCCACTGATGAAAACCGCAATGTCCTATCTTTAACCTTTTAGGAGATCGAGTAAAATGGAGATTAATAGATATTTAAAAATGTGATATATTAACATTTTTTTCGTTTGTACCTTTATCAACTCTTTAGAGTAGACTTGTAAGACATATTTTATGTAAAAGGAGGTGCTGAATCCAATGGTGAAAACCGCAATGTCCTATCTTTAACCGTTTAGGACATCGAGTAAAATGGAGAATATTAGATATTTAAAAATGTGATATATAAACCTTTTATTCGTTTGTACCTTTATCAACTTTTGAGAGTAGACTTATAAGACTTATTTTATGTAAAATGAGGTGCTGAATCCACTTATGAAAACCGCAATGTCCTATTTTTAACCATTTATGAGATCGAGTAAAATGGAGGATAATAGATATTTAAAAATGTGTTATATAAGCATTTTATTCGTTTGTACCTTTATCAACACTTGATAGTAGACTTATAGGACTTATTTTATGTAAACTGAGGTGCTGAATTCACTGATGAAAACCGCAATGTCCTATCTTTAACCATTTAGGAAATCGAGTAAAATAGAGAATAATAGATATTTAAAAATGTCATATATAAACATTTTATTCGGTTGTACCTTTATCAACTCTTGAGAGTAGACTTAAAGGTCTTATTTAATCTAAAATGAGGTGCTAAATACACTGATGAAAACCGCAATGTCCTATCTTTAACCGTTTAGGAGATCGAGTAAAATGGAGAATAATAGATATTAAAAAATGTGTTATATAAACATTTTATTCGTTTGTACCTTTATCAACACTTGAGAGTAGACTTGTAAGACTTATTTTATGTAAAAGGCGGTGCTGAATCCAATGGTGAAAACCGCAATGTCCTATCTTTAACCGTTTAGGACATCGAGTAAAATGGAGAATATTAGATATTTAAAAATGTGATATATAAACCTTTTATTCGTTTGTACCTTTATCAACTTTTGAGAGTAGACTTATAGGACTTATTTTATGTAAAATGTGGTGCTGAATTTACTGGTGAAAACCGCAATGTCCTATCTTTATCGGTTTAGGAGATCGAGTAAAATGGAAAATAATAGATATTTAAAAATTTATATATAAACATTTTATTCGTTTGTACCTTTATCAACTTTTAGAGTAGTCATATAGAACTAATTTTATGTAAAATGAGGTGCTGAATTCACTGGTGAAAACCGCAATGTCCTATCTTTAACTGTTTAGGTGATCGAGTAAAATGAAAAATAGTAGATATTTAAGAATGTGATATATAAACATTTTTTTCGTTTGTACTTTTATCAACTCTTTAGAGTAGACTTATAGGACTTATGTTATGTAAAATGAGGTGCTGAAGCCACTGGAAAAACCGCAATGTCCTATCTTTAACCGTTTAGGAGATCGAGTAAAATGGAGAATAATAGGTATTTGAAAATGTGATATATAAACATTTTATTCGTTTGTACCTTTATCAACTCTTTAGTGTAGTCTTATAGAACTAATTTTATGTAAAATGAGGTGCTGAATTCACTGGAGAAAACCGCAATGTCCTATCTTTAAATGTTTAGGAGATCGAGTAAAATGGAGAATAATAGATATTTAAGAATGTGGTATATAAACATTTTATTTGTTTGTACCTTTATTAAGTCTCGAGAGTTGACTTCTAGGAATTATTTTATGTAAAATGAGGTGCTGAATCCACTGGTGAAAACCGCAATGTCCTATCTTTAACCGTTTAAGAGTAAGAGTAAAATGGAGAATAATATTTATTTAAAAATGTGATATATAACCATTTTATACGTTTGTACCTTTATCAACTCTTTAGAGTAGACTTATTGGACTAAATTTATGTAAAATGAGGTGCTGAATCCACTGGTGAAAACCGCAATGTCCTATCTTTAACTGTTTAGTAGATCGAGTAAAATGGAGAATAATAGATATTTATAAATGTGATATATAAACATTTTATTCGTTTGTACCTTTATCAACTCTTTAGAGTAGACTTATAGGACTTAGTTTAAGTAAAATGAGGCGCAGAATCCACTGGTGAAAATCGCAATGTCCTATCTTTAACCGTTTAGGACATCGAGTTAAATGGAGAATAATAGATATTTCAAAATGTGATATATAACCATTTTATACGTTTGTACCTTTATCAACTCTTTAGAGTAGACTTATTGGACTAAATTTATGTAAAATGAGGTGCTGAATCCACTGGTGAAAACCGCAATGTCCTATCTTTAACCATTTAGGAGATCGAGTATAATGGAGAATAATAGATATTAAAAAATGTGTTATATAAACATTTTATTCGTTTGTACCTTTATCAACACTTGAGAGTAGACTTATAGGACTTATTTTATGTAAAATGAAGTGCTGAATCCACTGATGAAAACCGCAATGTCCTATCTTTAACCGTTTAGGAGATCGAGTAAAATGGATATTAATAGATATTTAAAAATGTGATATATAAACATTTTTTTCGTTTGTACCTTTATTAACTCTTTAGAGTAGACTTATAGGACTTATTGTATGTAAAACGAGGTGCTTAATCCACTGGTGAACACCGCAATGTCCTATCTTTAACCGTTTAGGAGATCGAGTAAAATGGAAAATAATAGATATTTAAAAATGTGATATATAAACATTTTTTTCGTTTGTACCTTTATTAACTCTTTAGAGTAGACTTATAGGACTTATTAAATGTAAAACGGGGTGCTTAATCCACTGGTGAACACCGCAATGTCCTATCTTAAACCGTTTAGGAGATCGAGTAAAATGGAGAATAATAGATATTAAAAAATGTGTTATATAAACATTTTATTCGTTTGTACCTTTATCAACACTTGATAGTAGACTTATAGGACTTATTTTATGTAAAATTAGGTGCTGAATCCACTGATAAAAACCGCAATGTCCCATCTTTAACCTTTTAGGAGATCGAGTATAATGGAGAATAATAGATATTAAAAAATGTGTTATATAAACATTTTATTCGTTTGTACCTTTATCAACACTTGAGAGTAGACTTATAGGACTTATTTTATGTAAAATGAGGTGCTGAATCCACTGATGAAAACCGCAATGTCTTATCTTTAACCATTTAGGAGATCGAGTATAATGGAGAATAATAGATATTTCAAAATGTGATATATAAACATTTTATTCGTTTGTACCTTTATCAACTCTTTAGAGTAGACTTATAGGACTAAATTTATGTAAAATGAGGTGCTGAATCCACTGATGAAAACCGCAATGTCCTATCTTTAACCTTTTAGGAGATCGAGTAAAATGGAGATTAATAGATATTTAAAAATGGGATATATTAACATTTTTTTCGTTTGTACCTTTATCAACTCTTTAGAGTAGACTTGTAAGACTTATTTTATGTAAAAGGAGGTGCTGAATCCAATGGTGAAAACTGCAATGTCCTATCTTTAACTGTTTAGGAGATCGAGTAAAATGGAGAATAGTAGACATTTAAAAAGGTGATATATAAACATTTTATTCGTTTGTATCTTGATCAACTCTTTAGAGTAGACTTATAGGACTTAGTTTAAGTAAAATGAGGCGCATAATCCACTGGTGAAAATCGCAATGTCCTATCTTTAACCGTTTAGGACATCGAGTAAAATGGAGAATAATATATATTTAAGAATGTGATATATAACCATTTTATTCGTTTGTACCTTTATCAACTCTTTAGAGTAGACTTATAGGACTAAATTTATGTAAAATGAGGTGCTGAATATACTGGTGAAAACCGCAATGTCCTATCTTTAACTGTTTAGGAGATCGAGTAAAATGGAGAATAATAGATATTTATAAATGTGATATATAAACATTTTATTCGTTTGTACCTTTATCAACTCTTTAGAGTAGACTTATAGGACTTAGTTTAAGTAAAATGAGGCGCAGAATCCACTGGTGAAAATCGCAATGTCCTATCTTTAACCGTTTAGGACATCGAGTAAAATGGAGAATAATATATATTTAAGAATGTGATATATAACCATTTTATTCGTTTGTACCTTTATCAACTCTTTAGAGTAGACTTATAGGACTAAATTTATGTAAAATGAGGTGCTGAATATACTGGTGAAAACCGCAATGTCCTATCTTTAACTGTTTAGGAGATCGAGTAAAATGGAGAATAATAGATATATATAAATGTGATATATAAACATTTTATTCGTTTGTACCTTTATCAACTCTTTAGAGTAGACTTATAGGACTTATTTTATGTAAAAAAAAGTGCTGAATTCACTGGTGAAAACCGCAATGTCCTATCATTAACCGTTTAGGAGATCGAGTAAAATGGAAAATAATAGATATTTAAAAATGTGATATATAAACATTTTTTTCGTTTGTACATTTATTAACTCTTTAGAGTAGACTTATAGGACTTATTTTATGTAAAATAAAGTGCTGAATCCACTGGTGAAAACCGCAATGTCCTATCTTTAACTGTTTAGGTGATCGAGTAAAATGGAGAATAATAGATATTTAAAAATGTGATATATAAACATTTCATTCGTTTGTACGTTTATCAACTCTTGAGAGTAGACTTATGGGACTTATATTATGTTAAATGAGGTGCTGAATCCACTTATGAAAACCGCAATGTCCTATCTTTAACCATTTATGAGATCGAGTAAAATGGAGGATAATAGATATTAAAAAATGTGTTATATAAACATTTTATTCGTTTGTACCTTTATCAACACTTGAGAGTAGACTTATAGGACTTATTTTATGTAAAATGAGGTGCTGAATCCACTGATGAAAACCGCAATGTCCTATCTTTAACCATTTAGGAGATCGAGTATAATGGAGAATAATAGATATTAAAAAATGTGTTATATAAACATTTTATTCGTTTGTACCTTTATCAACACTTGAGAGTAGACTTATAGGACTTATTTAATGTAAAATGAGGTGCTGAATCCACTGATGAAAACCGCAATGTCCTATCTTTAACCTTTTAGGAGATCGAGTAAAATGGAGATTAATAGATATTTAAAAATGTGATATATTAACATTTTTTTCGTTTGTACCTTTATCAACTCTTTAGAGTAGACTTGTAAGACATATTTTATGTAAAAGGAGGTGCTGAATCCAATGGTGAAAACCGCAATGTCCTATCTTTAACCGTTTAGGACATCGAGTAAAATGGAGAATATTAGATATTTAAAAATGTGATATATAAACCTTTTATTCGTTTGTACCTTTATCAACTTTTGAGAGTAGACTTATAAGACTTATTTTATGTAAAATGAGGTGCTGAATCCACTTATGAAAACCGCAATGTCCTATTTTTAACCATTTATGAGATCGAGTAAAATGGAGGATAATAGATATTTAAAAATGTGTTATATAAGCATTTTATTCGTTTGTACCTTTATCAACACTTGATAGTAGACTTATAGGACTTATTTTATGTAAACTGAGGTGCTGAATTCACTGATGAAAACCGCAATGTCCTATCTTTAACCATTTAGGAAATCGAGTAAAATAGAGAATAATAGATATTTAAAAATGTCATATATAAACATTTTATTCGGTTGTACCTTTATCAACTCTTGAGAGTAGACTTAAAGGTCTTATTTAATCTAAAATGAGGTGCTAAATCCACTGATGAAAACCGCAATGTCCTATCTTTAACCGTTTAGGAGATCGAGTAAAATGGAGAATAATAGATATTAAAAAATGTGTTATATAAACATTTTATTCGTTTGTACCTTTATCAACACTTGAGAGTAGACTTGTAAGACTTATTTTATGTAAAAGGCGGTGCTGAATCCAATGGTGAAAACCGCAATGTCCTATCTTTAACCGTTTAGGACATCGAGTAAAATGGAGAATATTAGATATTTAAAAATGTGATATATAAACCTTTTATTCGTTTGTACCTTTATCAACTTTTGAGAGTAGACTTATAGAACTTATTTTATGTAAAATGTGGTGCTGAATTTACTGGTGAAAACCGCAATGTCCTATCTTTATCGGTTTAGGAGATCGAGTAAAATGGAAAATAATAGATATTTAAAAATTTATATATAAACATTTTATTCGTTTGTACCTTTATCAACTTTTAGAGTAGTCATATAGAACTAATTTTATGTAAAATGAGGTGCTGAATTCACTGGTGAAAACCGCAATGTCCTATCTTTAACTGTTTAGGTGATCGAGTAAAATGAAAAATAGTAGATATTTAAGAATGTGATATATAAACATTTTTTTCGTTTGTACTTTTATCAACTCTTTAGAGTAGACTTATAGGACTTATGTTATGTAAAATGAGGTGCTGAAGCCACTGGAAAAACCGCAATGTCCTATCTTTAACCGTTTAGGAGATCGAGTAAAATGGAGAATAATAGGTATTTGAAAATGTGATATATAAACATTTTATTCGTTTGTACCTTTATCAACTCTTTAGTGTAGTCTTATAGAACTAATTTTATGTAAAATGAGATGCTGAATTCACTGGAGAAAACCGCAATGTCCTATCTTTAAATGTTTAGGAGATCGAGTAAAATGGAGAATAATAGATATTTAAGAATGTGGTATATAAACATTTTATTTGTTTGTACCTTTATTAAGTCTCGAGAGTTGACTTCTAGGAATTATTTTATGTAAAATGAGGTGCTGAATCCACTGGTGAAAACCGCAATGTCCTATCTTTAACCGTTTAAGAGTAAGAGTAAAATGGAGAATAATATTTATTTAAAAATGTGATATATAACCATTTTATACGTTTGTACCTTTATCAACTCTTTAGAGTAGACTTATTGGACTAAATTTATGTAAAATGAGGTGCTGAATCCACTGGTGAAAACCGCAATGTCCTATCTTTAACTGTTTAGTAGATCGAGTAAATTGGAGAATAATAGATATTTATAAATGTGATATATAAACATTTTATTCGTTTGTACCTTTATCAACTCTTTAGAGTAGACTTATAGGACTTAGTTTAAGTAAAATGAGGCGCAGAATCCACTGGTGAAAATCGCAATGTCCTATCTTTAACCGTTTAGGACATCGAGTTAAATGGAGAATAATAGATATTTCAAAATGTGATATATAACCATTTTATACGTTTGTACCTTTATCAACTCTTTAGAGTAGACTTATTGGACTAAATTTATGTAAAATGAGGTGCTGAATCCACTGGTGAAAACCGCAATGTCCTATCTTTAACCATTTAGGAGATCGAGTATAATGGAGAATAATAGATATTAAAAAATGTGTTATATAAACATTTTATTCGTTTGTACCTTTATCAACACTTGAGAGTAGACTTATAGGACTTATTTTATGTAAAATGAAGTGCTGAATCCACTGATGAAAACCGCAATGTCCTATCTTTAACCGTTTAGGAGATCGAGTAAAATGGATATTAATAGATATTTAAAAATGTGATATATAAACATTTTTTTCGTTTGTACCTTTATTAACTCTTTAGAGTAGACTTATAGGACTTATTGTATGTAAAACGAGGTGCTTAATCCACTGGTGAACACCGCAATGTCCTATCTTTAACCGTTTAGGAGATCGAGTAAAATGGAAAATAATAGATATTTAAAAATGTGATATATAAACATTTTTTTCGTTTGTACCTTTATTAACTCTTTAGAGTAGACTTATAGGACTTATTAAATGTAAAACGGGGTGCTTAATCCACTGGTGAACACCGCAATGTCCTATCTTAAACCGTTTAGGAGATCGAGTAAAATGGAGAATAATAGATATTAAAAAATGTGTTATATAAACATTTTATTCGTTTGTACCTTTATCAACACTTGATAGTAGACTTATAGGACTTATTTTATGTAAAATTAGGTGCTGAATCCACTGATAAAAACCGCAATGTCCCATCTTTAACCTTTTAGGAGATCGAGTATAATGGAGAATAATAGATATTAAAAAATGTGTTATATAAACATTTTATTCGTTTGTACCTTTATCAACACTTGAGAGTAGACTTATAGGACTTATTTTATGTAAAATGAGGTGCTGAATCCACTGATGAAAACCGCAATGTCTTATCTTTAACCATTTAGGAGATCGAGTATAATGGAGAATAATAGATATTTCAAAATGTGATATATAAACATTTTATTCGTTTGTACCTTTATCAACTCTTTAGAGTAGACTTATAGGACTAAATTTATGTAAAATGAGGTGCTGAATCCACTGATGAAAACCGCAATGTCCTATCTTTAACCTTTTAGGAGATCGAGTAAAATGGAGATTAATAGATATTTAAAAATGGGATATATTAACATTTTTTTCGTTTGTACCTTTATCAACTCTTTAGAGTAGACTTGTAAGACTTATTTTATGTAAAAGGAGGTGCTGAATCCAATGGTGAAAACTGCAATGTCCTATCTTTAACTGTTTAGGAGATCGAGTAAAATGGAGAATAGTAGACATTTAAAAAGGTGATATATAAACATTTTATTCGTTTGTATCTTGATCAACTCTTTAGAGTAGACTTATAGGACTTAGTTTAAGTAAAATGAGGCGCATAATCCACTGGTGAAAATCGCAATGTCCTATCTTTAACCGTTTAGGACATCGAGTAAAATGGAGAATAATATATATTTAAGAATGTGATATATAACCATTTTATTCGTTTGTACCTTTATCAACTCTTTAGAGTAGACTTATAGGACTAAATTTATGTAAAATGAGGTGCTGAATATACTGGTGAAAACCGCAATGTCCTATCTTTAACTGTTTAGGAGATCGAGTAAAATGGAGAATAATAGATATTTATAAATGTGATATATAAACATTTTATTCGTTTGTACCTTTATCAACTCTTTAGAGTAGACTTATAGGACTTAGTTTAAGTAAAATGAGGCGCAGAATCCACTGGTGAAAATCGCAATGTCCTATCTTTAACCGTTTAGGACATCGAGTAAAATGGAGAATAATATATATTTAAGAATGTGATATATAACCATTTTATTCGTTTGTACCTTTATCAACTCTTTAGAGTAGACTTATAGGACTAAATTTATGTAAAATGAGGTGCTGAATATACTGGTGAAAACCGCAATGTCCTATCTTTAACTGTTTAGGAGATCGAGTAAAATGGAGAATAATAGATATATATAAATGTGATATATAAACATTTTATTCGTTTGTACCTTTATCAACTCTTTAGAGTAGACTTATAGGACTTATTTTATGTAAAATAAAGTGCTGAATTCACTGGTGAAAACCGCAATGTCCTATCATTAACCGTTTAGGAGATCGAGTAAAATGGAAAATAATAGATATTTAAAAATGTGATATATAAACATTTTTTTCGTTTGTACATTTATTAACTCTTTAGAGTAGACTTATAGGACTTATTTTATGTAAAATAAAGTGCTGAATCCACTGGTGAAAACCGCAATGTCCTATCTTTAACTGTTTAGGTGATCGAGTAAAATGGAGAATAATAGATATTTAAAAATGTGATATATAAACATTTCATTCGTTTGTACGTTTATCAACTCTTGAGAGTAGACTTATGGGACTTATATTATGTTAAATGAGGTGCTGAATCCACTTATGAAAACCGCAATGTCCTATCTTTAACCATTTATGAGATCGAGTAAAATGGAGGATAATAGATATTAAAAAATGTGTTATATAAACATTTTATTCGTTTGTACCTTTATCAACACTTGAGAGTAGACTTATAGGACTTATTTTATGTAAAATGAGGTGCTGAATCCACTGATGAAAACCGCAATGTCCTATCTTTAACCATTTAGGAGATCGAGTATAATGGAGAATAATAGATATTAAAAAATGTGTTATATAAACATTTTATTCGTTTGTACCTTTATCAACACTTGAGAGTAGACTTATAGGACTTATTTAATGTAAAATGAGGTGCTGAATCCACTGATGAAAACCGCAATGTCCTATCTTTAACCTTTTAGGAGATCGAGTAAAATGGAGATTAATAGATATTTAAAAATGTGATATATTAACATTTTTTTCGTTTGTACCTTTATCAACTCTTTAGAGTAGACTTGTAAGACATATTTTATGTAAAAGGAGGTGCTGAATCCAATGGTGAAAACCGCAATGTCCTATCTTTAACCGTTTAGGACATCGAGTAAAATGGAGAATATTAGATATTTAAAAATGTGATATATAAACCTTTTATTCGTTTGTACCTTTATCAACTTTTGAGAGTAGACTTATAAGACTTATTTTATGTAAAATGAGGTGCTGAATCCACTGGTGGAAACCGCAATGTCCTATCTTTAACCGTTTAGGAGATCGAGTAAAATGGAGAATAATAGATATTTAAAAATGTGATATATAAACATTTTATTCGTTTGTACCTTTATCAACTTTTGAGAGTAGACTTATAGGACTTATTTTATGTAAAATGTGGTGCTGAATTTACTGGTGAAAACCGCAATGTCCTATCTTTATCAATTTAGGAGATCGAGTAAAATGGAAAATAATAGATATTTAAAAATTTATATATAAACATTTTATTCGTTTGTACCTTTATCAACTCTTTAGAGTAGTCTTATAGAACTAATTTTATGTAAAATGAGTTGCTGAATTCACTGGTGAAAACCGCAATGTCCTATCTTTAACTGTTTAGGTGATCGAGTAAAATGGAGAATAATAGATATTTAAAAATGTGATATATAAACATTTTATTCGTTTGTACGTTTATCAACTCTTGAGAGTAGACTTATGGGACTTATATTATGTTAAATGAGGTGCTGAATCCACTTATGAAAACCGCAATGTCCTATTTTTAACCATTTATGAGATCGAGTAAAATGGAGATTAATAGATATTTAAAAATGTGATATATTAACATTTTTTTCGTTTGTACCTTTATCAACTCTTTAGAGTAGACTTGTAAGACATATTTTATGTAAAAGGAGGTGCTGAATCCAATGGTGAAAACCGCAATGTCCTATCTTTAACCGTTTAGGACATCGAGTAAAATGGAGAATATTAGATATTTAAAAATGTGATATATAAACCTTTTATTCGTTTGTACCTTTATCAACTTTTGAGAGTAGACTTATAAGACTTATTTTATGTAAAATGAGGTGCTGAATCCACTGGTGGAAACCGCAATGTCCTATCTTTAACCATTTAGGAAATCGAGTAAAATAGAGAATAATAGATATTTAAAAATGTCATATATAAACATTTTATTCGGTTGTACCTTTATCAACTCTTGAGAGTAGACTTAAAGGTCTTATTTAATCTAAAATGAGGTGCTAAATCCACTGATGAAAACCGCAATGTCCTATCTTTAACCGTTTAGGAGATCGAGTAAAATGGAGAATAATAGATATTAAAAAATGTGTTATATAAACATTTTATTCGTTTGTACCTTTATCAACACTTGAGAGTAGACTTGTAAGACTTATTTTATGTAAAAGGCGGTGCTGAATCCAATGGTGAAAACCGCAATGTCCTATCTTTAACCGTTTAGGACATCGAGTAAAATGGAGAATATTAGATATTTAAAAATGTGATATATAAACCTTTTATTCGTTTGTACCTTTATCAACTTTTGAGAGTAGACTTATAGGACTTATTTTATGTAAAATGTGGTGCTGAATTTACTGGTGAAAACCGCAATGTCCTATCTTTATCGGTTTAGGAGATCGAGTAAAATGGAAAATAATAGATATTTAAAAATTTATATATAAACATTTTATTCGTTTGTACCTTTATCAACTTTTAGAGTAGTCATATAGAACTAATTTTATGTAAAATGAGGTGCTGAATTCACTGGTGAAAACCGCAATGTCCTATCTTTAACCGTTTAGGACATCGAGTTAAATGGAGAATAATAGGTATTTGAAAATGTGATATATAAACATTTTATTCGTTTGTACCTTTATCAACTCTTTAGTGTAGTCTTATAGAACTAATTTTATGTAAAATGAGGTGCTGAATTCACTGGAGAAAACCGCAATGTCCTATCTTTAAATGTTTAGGAGATCGAGTAAAATGGAGAATAATAGATATTTAAGAATGTGGTATATAAACATTTTATTTGTTTGTACCTTTATTAAGTCTCGAGAGTTGACTTCTAGGAATTATTTTATGTAAAATGAGGTGCTGAATCCACTGGTGAAAACCGCAATGTCCTATCTTTAACCGTTTAAGAGTAAGAGTAAAATGGAGAATATTATATATTTAAAAATGTGATATATAACCATTTTATACGTTTGTACCTTTATCAACTCTTTAGAGTAGACTTATTGGACTAAATTTATGTAAAATGAGGTGCTGAATCCACTGGTGAAAACCGCAATGTCCTATCTTTAACTGTTTAGTAGATCGAGTAAAATGGAGAATAATAGATATTTATAAATGTGATATATAAACATTTTATTCGTTTGTACCTTTATCAACTCTTTAGAGTAGACTTATAGGACTTAGTTTAAGTAAAATGAGGCGCAGAATCCACTGGTGAAAATCGCAATGTCCTATCTTTAACCGTTTAGGACATCGAGTTAAATGGAGAATAATAGATATTTCAAAATGTGATATATAACCATTTTATACGTTTGTACCTTTATCAACTCTTTAGAGTAGACTTATTGGACTAAATTTATGTAAAATGAGGTGCTGAATCCACTGGTGAAAACCGCAATGTCCTATCTTTAACCATTTAGGAGATCGAGTATAATGGAGAATAATAGATATTAAAAAATGTGTTATATAAACATTTTATTCGTTTGTACCTTTATCAACACTTGAGAGTAGACTTATAGGACTTATTTTATGTAAAATGAAGTGCTGAATCCACTGATGAAAACCGCAATGTCCTATCTTTAACCGTTTAGGAGATCGAGTAAAATGGATATTAATAGATATTTAAAAATGTGATATATAAACATTTTTTTCGTTTGTACCTTTATTAACTCTTTAGAGTAGACTTATAGGACTTATTGTATGTAAAACGAGGTGCTTAATCCACTGGTGAACACCGCAATGTCCTATCTTTAACCGTTTAGGAGATCGAGTAAAATGGAAAATAATAGATATTTAAAAATGTGATATATAAACATTTTTTTCGTTTGTACCTTTATTAACTCTTTAGAGTAGACTTATAGGACTTATTAAATGTAAAACGGGGTGCTTAATCCACTGGTGAACACCGCAATGTCCTATCTTAAACCGTTTAGGAGATCGAGTAAAATGGAGAATAATAGATATTAAAAAATGTGTTATATAAACATTTTATTCGTTTGTACCTTTATCAACACTTGATAGTAGACTTATAGGACTTATTTTATGTAAAATTAGGTGCTGAATCCACTGATAAAAACCGCAATGTCCTATCTTTAACCTTTTAGGAGATCGAGTATAATGGAGAATAATAGATATTAAAAAATGTGTTATATAAACATTTTATTCGTTTGTACCTTTATCAACACTTGAGAGTAGACTTATAGGACTTATTTTATGTAAAATGAGGTGCTGAATGCACTGATGAAAACCGCAATGTCTTATCTTTAACCATTTAGGAGATCG
Source organism: Silvanus unidentatus (assembly GCA_963930825.1). Lineage (NCBI taxonomy): Eukaryota > Metazoa > Arthropoda > Insecta > Coleoptera > Silvanidae > Silvanus > Silvanus unidentatus. The sequence goes on along the minus strand of OZ005761.1, from coordinate 5,329,126 downwards.
AGTATAATGGAGAATAATAGATATTTAAAAATGTGATATATTAACATTTTTTTCGTTTGTACCTTTATCAACTCTTTAAAGTAGACTTGTAAGACTTATTTTATGTAAAAGGAGGTGCTGAATCCAATGGTGAAAACCGCAATGTCCTATCTTTAACCGTTTAGGACATCGAGTAAAATGGAGAATATTAGATATTTAAAAATGTGATATATAAACCTTTTATTCGTTTGTACCTTTATCAACTTTTGAGCGTAGACTTATAGAACTTATTTTATGTAAAATGTGGTGCTGAATTTACTGGTGAAAACCGCAATGTCCTACCTTTATCGGTTTAGGAGATCGAGTATAATGGAGAATAATAGATATTTAAGAATGTGATATATAAACATTTTTTTCGTTTGTACTTTTATCAACTCTTTAGAGTAGACTTATAGGACTTATGTTATGTAAAATGAGGTGCTGAAGCCACTGGAAAAACCGCAATGTCCTATCTTTAACCGTTTAGGAGATCGAGTAAAATGGAGAATAATAGGTATTTGAAAATGTGATATATAAACATTTTATTCGTTTGTACCTTTATCAACTCTTTAGAGTAGTCTTATAAAACTAATTTTATGTAAAATGAGGTGCTGAATTCACTGGTGAAAACCGCAATGTCCTATCTTTAACTGTTTAGGTGATCGAGTAAAATGGAGAATAATAGATATTTAAGAATGTGATATATAAACATTTTTTTCGTTTGTACTTTTATCATCTCTTTAGAGTAGACTTATAGGACTTATGTTTTGTAAAATGAGGTGCTGAAGCCACTGGAAAAACCGCAATGTCCTATCTTTAACCGTTTAGGAGATCGAGTAAAATGGAGAATAATAGGTATTTGAAAATGTGATATATAAACATTTTATTCGTTTGTACCTTTATCAACTCTTTAAAGTAGTCTTATAGAACTAATTTTATGTAAAATGAGGTGCTGAATTCACTGGAGAAAACCGCAATGTCCTATCTTTAAATGTTTAGGAGATCGAGTAAAATGGAGAATAATAGATATTTAAGAATGTGATATATAAACATTTTATTTGTTTGTACCTTTAATAAGTCTCGAGAGTTGACTTCTAGGAATTATTTTATGTAAAATGAGGTGCTGAATCTACTGGTGAAAACCGCAATGTCCTATCTTTAACCGTTTAAGAGTAAGAGTAAAATGGAGAATAATATATATTTAAAAATGTGATATATAACCATTTTATACGTTTGTACCTTTATCAACTCTTTAGAGTAGACTTATTGGACTAAATTTATGTAAAATGAGGTGCTGAATCCACTGGTGAAAACCGCAATGTCCTATCTTTAACTGTTTAGGAGATCGAGTAAAATGGAGAATAATAGATATTTATATATGTGATATATAAACATTTTATTTGTTTGTACCTTTATTAAGTCTCGAGAGTTGACTTCTAGGAATTATTTTATGTAAAATGAGGTGCTGAATCCACTGGTGAAAACCGCAATGTCCTATCTTTAACCGTTTAAGAGTAAGAGTAAAATGGAGAATAATATATATTTAAAAATGTGATATATAACCATTTTATACGTTTGTACCTTTATCAACTCTTTAGAGTAGACTTATTGGACTAAATTTATGTAAAATGAGGTGCTGAATCCACTGGTGAAAACCGCAATGTCCTATCTTTAACTGTTTAGGAGATCGAGTAAAATGGAGAATAATAGATATTTATAAATGTGATATATAAACATTTTATTCGTTTGTACCTTTATCAACTCTTTAGAGTAGACTTATAGGACTTAGTTTAAGTAAAATGAGGCGCAGAATCCACTGGTGAAAATCGCAATGTCCTATCTTTAACCGTTTAGGACATCGAGTAAAATGGAGAATAATATATATTTAAGAATGTGATATATAACCATTTTATTCGTTTGTACCTTTATCAACTCTTTAGAGTAGACTTATAGGACTAAATTTATGTAAAATGAGGTGCTGAATATACTGGTGAAAACCGCAATGTCCTATCTTTAACTGTTTAGGAGATCGAGTAAAATGGAGAATAATAGATATTTATAAATGTGATATATAAACATTTTATTCGTTTGTACCTTTATCAACTCTTTAGAGTAGACTTATAGGACTAAATTTATGTAAAATGAGGTGCTGAATATACTGGTGAAAACCGCAATGTCCTATCTTTAACTGTTTAGGAGATCGAGTAAAATGGAGAATAATAGATATATATAAATGTGATATATAAACATTTTATTCGTTTGTACCTTTATCAACTCTTTAGAGTAGACTTATAGGACTTATTTTATGTAAAATAAAGTGCTGAATTCACTGGTGAAAACCGCTATGTCCTATCATTAACCGTTTAGGAGATCGAGTAAAATGGAAAATAATAGATATTTAAAAATGTGATATATAAACATTTTTTTCGTTTGTACCTTTATTAACTCTTTAGAGTAGACTTAAAGGACTTATTTTATGTAAAATAAAGTGCTGAATCCTTTGGTGAAAACCGCAATGTCCTATCTTTAACTGTTTAGGTGATCGAGTAAAATGGAGAATAATAGATATTTAAAAATGTGATATATAAACATTTCATAAGTTTGTACGTTTATCAACTCTTGAGAGTAGACTTATGGGACTTATATTATGTGTTAAATGAGGTGCTGAATCCACTTATGAAAACCGCAATGTCCTATCTTTAACCATTTATGAGATCGAGTAAAATGGAGGATAATAGATATTAAAAAATGTGTTATATAAACATTTTATTCGTTTGTACCTTTATCAACACTTGAGAGTAGACTTATAGGACTTATTTTATGTAAAATGAGGTGCTGAATCCACTGATGAAAACCGCAATGTCCTATCTTTAACCATTTAGGAGATCGAGTATAATGGAGAATAATAGATATTAAAAAATGTGTTATATAAACATTTTATTCGTTTGTACCTTTATCAACACTTGAGAGTAGACTTATAGGACTTATTTAATGTAAAATGAGGTGCTGAATCCACTGATGAAAACCGCAATGTCCTATCTTTAACCATTTAGGAGATCGAGTAAAATGGAGATTAATAGATATATAAAAATGGGATATATTAACATTTTTTTCGTTTGTACCTTTATCAACTCTTTAGAGTAGACTTGTAAGACTTATTTTATGTAAAAGAAGGTGCTGAATTTAATGGTGAAAACCGCAATGTCCTATCTTTAACCGTTTAGGAGATCGAGTAAAATGGAGGATAATAGATATTTAAAAATGTGATATATTAACATTTTTTTCGTTTGTACCTTTATCAACTCTTTAGAGTAGACTTGTAAGACATATTTTATGTAAAAGGAGGTGCTGAATCCAATGGTAAAAACCGCAATGTCCTATCTTTAACCGTTTAGGACATCGAGTAAAATGGAGAATATTAGATATTTAAAAATGTGATATATAAACCTTTTATTCGTTTGAACCTTTATCAACTTTTGAGAGTAGACTTATAAGACTTATTTTATGTAAAATGAGGTGCTGAATCCACTGGTGGAAACCGCAATGTCCTATCTTTAACCGTTTAGGAGATCGAGTAAAATGGAGAATAATAGATATTTAAAAATGTGATATATAAACATTTTATTCGTTTGTACCTTTATCAACTTTTGAGAGTAGACTTATAGGACTTATTTTATGTAAAATGTGGTGCTGAATTTACTGGTGAAAACCGCAATGTCCTATCTTTATCGGTTTAGGAGATCGAGTAAAATGGAAAATAATAGATATTTAAAAATTTATATATAAACATTTTATTCGTTTGTACCTTTATCAACTCTTTAGAGTAGTCTTATAGAACTAATTTTATGTAAAATGAGTTGCTGAATTCACTGGTGAAAACCGCAATATCCTATCTTTAACTGTTTAGGTGATCGAGTAAATTGGAGAATAATAGATATTTAAAAATGTGATACATAAACATTTTATTCGTTTGTACGTTTATCAACTCTTGAGAGTAGACTTATGGGACTTATATTATGTTAAATGAGGTGCTGAATCCACTTATGAAAACCGCAATGTCCTATTTTTAACCATTTATGAGATCGAGTAAAATGGAGGATAATAGATATTTGAAAATGTGTTATATAAACATTTTATTCGTTTGTACCTTTATCAACACTTGAGAGTAGACTTATTGGACTTATTTTATGTAAACTGAGGTGCTGAATTCACTGATGAAAACCGCAATGTCCTATCTTTAACCATTTAGGAAATCGAGTTAAATAGAGAATAATAGATATTTAAAAATGTCATATATAAACATTTTATTCGGTTGTACCTTTATCAACTCTTGAGAGTAGACTTAAAGGTCTTATTTAATCTAAAATGAGGTGCTAAATCCACTGATGAAAACCGCAATGTCCTATCTTTAACCGTTTAGGAGATCGAGTAAAATGGAGAATAATAGATATTAAAAAATGTGTTATATAAACATTTTATTCGTTTGTACCTTTATCAACACTTGAGAGTAGACTTATAGGACTTATTTAATGTAAAATGAGGTGCTGAATCCACTGATGAAAACCGCAATGTCCTATCTTTAACCGTTTAGGAGATCGAGTAAAATGGAGAATAATAGATATTTAAAAATGTCATATATAAACATTTTATTCGGTTGTGCCTTTATCAACTCTTGAGAGTAGACTTAAAGGACTTATTTAATCTAGAATGAGGTGCTAAATCCACTGATGAAAACCGCAATGTCCTATCTTTAACAGTTTAGGAGATCGAGTAAAATGGAGAATAATAGATATTAAAAAATGTGTTATATAAACATTTTATTCGTTTGTACCTTTATCAACACTTGAGAGTAGACTTGTAAGACTTATTTTATGTAAAAGGCGGTGCTGAATCCAATGGTGAAAACCGCAATGTCCTATCTTTAACCGTTTAGGACATCGAGTAAAATGGAGAATATTAGATATTTAAAAATGTGATATATAAACCTTTTATTCGTTTGTACCTTTATCAACTTTTGAGAGTAGACTTATAGGACTTATTTTATGTAAAATGTGGTGCTGAATTTACTGGTAAAAACCGCAATGTCCTATCTTTATCGGTTTAGGAGATCGAGTAAAATGGAAAATAATAGATATTTAAAAATTTATATATAAACATTTTATTCGTTTGCACCTTTATCAACTTTTAGAGTAGTCTTATAGAACTAATTTTATGTAAAATGAGGTGCTGAATTCACTGGTGAAAACCGCAATGTCCTATCTTTAACTGTTTAGGTGATCGAGTAAAATGGAGAATAGTAGATATTTAAGAATGTGATATATAAACATTTTTTTCGTTTGTACTTTTATCAACTCTTTAGAGTAGACTTATAGGACTTATGTTATGTAAAATGAGGTGCTGAAGCCACTGGAAAAACCGCAATGTCCTATCTTTAACCGTTTAGGAGATCGAGTAAAATGGAGAATAATAGGTATTTGAAAATGTGATATATAAACATTTTATTCGTTTGTACCTTTATCAACTCTTTAGTGTAGTCTTATAGAACTAATTTTATGTAAAATGAGGTGCTGAATTCACTGGAGAAAACCGCAATGTCCTATCTTTAACCGTTTAGGACATCGAGTTAAATGGAGAATAATAGATATTTCAAAATGTGATATATAAACATTTTATTCGTTTGTACCTTTATCAACTATTGAGAGTAGGCTTATAGGACATATTTTATGAAAAATGAGGTGCTGAATCCACTGGTGAAAACCGCAATGTCCTATCTTTAACCGTTTAAGAGTAAGAGTAAAATGGAGAATAATATATATTTAAAAATGTGATATATAACCATTTTATACGTTTGTACCTTTATCAACTCTTTAGAGTAGACTTATTGGACTAAATTTATGTAAAATGAGGTGCTGAATCCACTGGTGAAAACCGCAATGTCCTATCTTTAACTGTTTAGGAGATCGAGTAAAATGGAGAATAATAGATATTTATAAATGTGATATATAAACATTTTATTCGTTTGTACCTTTATCAACTCTTTAGAGTAGACTTATAAGACTTAGTTTAAGTAAAATGAGGCACAGAATCCACTGGTGAAAATCGCAATGTCCTATCTTTAACCGTTTAGGACATCGAGTTAAATGGAGAATAATAGATATTTCAAAATGTGATATATAAACATTTTATTCGTTTGTACCTTTATCAACTTTTGAGAGTAGGCTTATAGGACATATTTTATGAAAAATGAGGTGCTGAATCCACTGGTGAAAACCGCAATGTCCTATTTTTAACCGTTTAAGAGAAAGAGTAAAATGGAGAATAATATATGTTTAAGAATGTGATATATAACCATTTTATTCGTTTGTACCTTTATCAACTCTTTAGAGTAGACTTATAGGACTAAATTTATGTAAAATGAGGTGCTGAATCCACTGATGAAAACCGCAATGTCCTATCTTTAACCTTTTAGGAGATCGAGTAAAATGGAGATTAATAGATATTTAAAAATGGGATATATTAACATTTTTTTCGTTTGTACCTTTATCAACTCTTTAGAGTAGACTTGTAAGACTTATTTTATGTAAAAGGAGGTGCTGAATCCAATGGTGAAAACCGCAATGTCCTATCTTTAACCGTTTAGGAGATCGAGTAAAATGGAGGATAATAGATATTTAAAAATGTGATATATTAACATTTTTTTCGTTTGTACCTTTATCAACTCTTTAGAGTAGACTTGTAAGACTTATTTTATGGAAAAGGAGGTGCTGAATCCAATGGTGAAAACCGCAATGTCCTATCTTTAACCGTTTAGGACATCGAGTAAAATGGAGAATATTAGATATTAAAAAATGTGATATATAAACCTGTTATTCGTTTGTACCTTTATCAACTTTTGAGAGTAGACTTATAAGACTTATTTTATGTAAAATAAGGTGCTGAATCCACTGGTGGAAACCGCAATGTCCTATCTTTAACCGTTTAGGAGATCTAGTAAAATGGAGAATAATAGATATTTAAAAATGTGATATATAAACATTTTATTCGTTTGTACCTTTATCAACTTTTGAGAGTAGACTTATAGGACTTATTTTATGTAAAATGTGGTGCTGAATTTACTGGTGAAAACCGCAATGTCCTATCTTTATCGGTTTAGGAGATCGAGTAAAATGGAAAATAATAGATATTTAAAAATTTATATATAAACATTTTATTCGTTTGTACCTTTATCAACTCTTTAGAGTAGTCTTATAGAACTAATTTTATGTAAAATGAGTTGCTGAATTCACTGGTGAAAACCGCAATATCCTATCTTTAACTGTTTAGGTGATCGAGTAAAATGGAGAATATTAGATATTTAAAAATGTGATATATAAACCTGTTATTCGTTTGTACCTTTATCAACTTTTGAGAGTAGACTTATAAGACTTATTTTATGTAAAATGAGGTGCTGAATAAACTGGTGGAAACCGCAATGTCCTATCTTTAACCGTTTAGGAGATCTAGTAAAATGGAGAATAATAGATATTTAAAAATGTGATATATAAACATTTTATTCGTTTGTACCTTTATCAACTTTTGAGAGTAGACTTATAGGACTTATTTTATGTAAAATGTGGTGCTGAATTTACTGGTGAAAACCGCAATGTCCTACCTTTATCGGTTTAGGAGATCGAGTATAATGGAGAATAATAGATATTTAAGAATGTGATATATAAACATTTTTTTCGTTTGTACTTTTATCAACTCTTTAGAGTAGACTTATAGGACTTATGTTATGTAAAATGAGGTGCTGAAGCCACTGGAAAAACCGCAATGTCCTATCTTTAACCGTTTAGGAGATCGAGTAAAATGGAGAATAATAGGTATTTGAAAATGTGATATATAAACATTTTATTCGTTTGTACCTTTATCAACTCTTTAGAGTAGTCTTATAAAACTAATTTTATGTAAAGTGAGGTGCTGAATTCACTGGTGAAAACCGCAATGTCCTATCTTTAACTGTTTAGGTGATCGAGTAAAATGGAGAATAATAGATATTTAAGAATGTGATATATAAACATTTTTTTCGTTTGTACTTTTATCATCTCTTTAGAGTAGACTTATAGGACTTATGTTTTGTAAAATGAGGTGCTGAAGCCACTGGAAAAACCGCAATGTCCTATCTTTAACCGTTTAGGAGATCGAGTAAAATGGAGAATAATAGGTATTTGAAAATGTGATATATAAACATTTTATTCGTTTGTACCTTTATCAACTCTTTAAAGTAGTCTTATAGAACTAATTTTATGTAAAATGAGGTGCTGAATTCACTGGAGAAAACCGCAATGTCCTATCTTTAAATGTTTAGGAGATCGAGTAAAATGGAGAATAATAGATATTTAAGAATGTGATATATAAACATTTTATTTGTTTGTACCTTTAATAAGTCTCGAGAGTTGACTTCTAGGAATTATTTTATGTAAAATGAGGTGCTGAATCTACTGGTGAAAACCGCAATGTCCTATCTTTAACCGTTTAAGAGTAAGAGTAAAATGGAGAATAATATATATTTAAAAATGTGATATATAACCATTTTATACGTTTGTACCTTTATCAACTCTTTAGAGTAGACTTATTGGACTAAATTTATGTAAAATGAGGTGCTGAATCCACTGGTGAAAACCGCAATGTCCTATCTTTAACTGTTTAGGAGATCGAGTAAAATGGAGAATAATAGATATTTATATATGTGATATATAAACATTTTATTTGTTTGTACCTTTATTAAGTCTCGAGAGTTGACTTCTAGGAATTATTTTATGTAAAATGAGGTGCTGAATCCACTGGTGAAAACCGCAATGTCCTATCTTTAACCGTTTAAGAGTAAGAGTAAAATGGAGAATAATATATATTTAAAAATGTGATATATAACCATTTTATACGTTTGTACCTTTATCAACTCTTTAGAGTAGACTTATTGGACTAAATTTATGTAAAATGAGGTGCTGAATCCACTGGTGAAAACCGCAATGTCCTATCTTTAACTGTTTAGGAGATCGAGTAAAATGGAGAATAATAGATATTTATAAATGTGATATATAAACATTTTATTCGTTGGTACCTTTATCAACTCTTTAGAGTAGACTTATAGGACTTAGTTTAAGTAAAATGAAGCGCAGAATCCACTGGTGAAAATCGCAATGTCCTATCTTTAACCGTTTAGGACATCGAGTAAAATGGAGAATAATATATATTTAAGAATGTGATATATAACCATTTTATTCGTTTGTACCTTTATCAACTCTTTAGAGTAGACTTATAAGACTTAGTTTAAGTAAAATGAGGCACAGAATCCACTGGTGAAAATCGCAATGTCCTATCTTTAACCGTTTAGGACATCGAGTTAAATGGAGAATAATAGATATTTCAAAATGTGATATATAAACATTTTATTCGTTTGTACCTTTATCAACTCTTTAGAGTAGACTTATAGGACTAAATTTATGTAAAATGAGGTGCTGAATATACTGGTGAAAACCGCAATGTCCTATCTTTAACTGTTTAGGAGATCGAGTAAAATGGAGAATAATAGATATTTATAAATGTGATATATAAACATTTTATTCGTTTGTACCTTTATCAACTCTTTAGAGTAGACTTATAGGACTAAATTTATGTAAAATGAGGTGCTGAATATACTGGTGAAAACCGCAATGTCCTATCTTTAACTGTTTAGGAGATCGAGTAAAATGGAGAATAATAGATATATATAAATGTGATATATAAACATTTTATTCGTTTGTACCTTTATCAACTCTTTAGAGTAGACTTATAGGACTTATTTTATGTAAAATAAAGTGCTGAATTCACTGGTGAAAACCGCTATGTCCTATCATTAACCGTTTAGGAGATCGAGTGAAATGGAAAATAATAGATATTTAAAAATGTGATATATAAACATTTTTTTCGTTTGTACCTTTATTAACTCTTTAGAGTAGACTTAAAGGACTTATTTTATGTAAAATAAAGTGCTGAATCCTTTGGTGAAAACCGCAATGTCCTATCTTTAACTGTTTAGGTGATCGAGTAAAATGGAGAATAATAGATATTTAAAAATGTGATATATAAACATTTCATAAGTTTGTACGTTTATCAACTCTTGAGAGTAGACTTATGGGACTTATATTATGTTAAATGAGGTGCTGAATTTAATGGTGAAAACCGCAATGTCCTATCTTTAACCATTTAGGAGATCGAGTATAATGGAGAATAATAGATATTAAAAAATGTGTTATATAAACATTTTATTCGTTTGTACCTTTATCAACACTTGAGAGTAGACTTATAGGACTTATTTAATGTAAAATGAGGTGCTGAATCCACTGATGAAAACCGCAATGTCCTATCTTTAACCTTTTAGGAGATCGAGTAAAATGGAGAATATTAGATATTTAAAAATGTGATATATAAACCTTTTATTCGTTTGTACCTTTATCAACTCTTTAGAGTAGTCTTATAGAACTAATTTTATGTAAAATGAGTTGCTGAATTCACTGGTGAAAACCGCAATATCCTATCTTTAACTGTTTAGGTGATCGAGTAAAATGGAGAATAATAGATATTTAAAAATGTGATACATAAACATTTTATTCGTTTGTACGTTTATCAACTCTTGAGAGTAGACTTATGGGACTTATATTATGTTAAATGAGGTGCTGAATCCACTTATGAAAACCGCAATGTCCTATTTTTAATCATTTATGAGATCGAGTAAAATGGAGGATAATAGATATTTGAAAATGTGTTATATAAACTTTTTATTCGTTTGTACCTTTATCAACACTTGAGAGTAGACTTATAAGACTTATTTTATGTAAACTGAGGTGCTGAATTCACTGATGAAAACCGCAATGTCCTATCTTTAACCATTTAGGAAATCGAGTTAAATAGAGAATAATAGATATTTAAAAATGTCATATATAAACATTTTATTCGGTTGTACCTTTATCAACTCTTGAGAGTAGACTTAAAGGTCTTATTTAATCTAAAATGAGGTGCTAAATCCACTGATGAAAACCGCAATGTCCTATCTTTAACCGTTTAGGAGATCGAGTAAAATGGAGAATAATAGATATTAAAAAATGTGTTATATAAACATTTTATTCGTTTGTACCTTTATCAACACTTGAGAGTAGACTTATAGGACTTATTTAATGTAAAGTGAGGTGCTGAATCCACTGATGAAAACCGCAATGTCCTATCTTTAACCGTTTAGGAGATCGAGTAAAATGGAGAATAATAGATATTTAAAAATGTCATATATAAACATTTTATTCGGTTGTACCTTTATCAACTCTTGAGAGTAGACTTAAAGGACTTATTTAATCTAGAATGAGGTGCTAAATCCACTGATGAAAACCGCAATGTCCTATCTTTAACTGTTTAGGTGATCGAGTAAAATGGAGAATAGTAGATATTTAAGAATGTGATATATAAACATTTTTTTCGTTTGTACTTTTATCAACTCTTTAGAGTAGACTTATAGGACTTATGTTATGTAAAATGAGGTGCTGAAGCCACTGGAAAAACCGCAATGTCCTATCTTTAACCGTTTAGGAGATCGAGTAAAATGGAGAATAATAGGTATTTGAAAATGTGATATATAAACATTTTATTCGTTTGTACCTTTATCAACTCTTTAGTGTAGTCTTATAGAACTAATTTTATGTAAAATGAGGTGCTGAATTCACTGGAGAAAACCGCAATGTCCTATCTTTAACCGTTTAGGACATCGAGTTAAATGGAGAATAATAGATATTTCAAAATGTGATATATAAACATTTTATTCGTTTGTACCTTTATCAACTATTGAGAGTAGGCTTATAGGACATATTTTATGAAAAATGAGGTGCTGAATCCACTGGTGAAAACCGCAATGTCCTATCTTTAACCGTTTAAGAGTAAGAGTAAAATGGAGAATAATATATATTTAAAAATGTGATATATAACCATTTTATACGTTTGTACCTTTATCAACTCTTTAGAGTAGACTTATTGGACTAAATTTATGTAAAATGAGGTGCTGAATCCACTGGTGAAAACCGCAATGTCCTATCTTTAACTGTTTAGGAGATCGAGTAAAATGGAGAATAATAGATATTTATAAATGTGATATATAAACATTTTATTCGTTTGTACCTTTATCAACTCTTTAGAGTAGACTTATAAGACTTAGTTTAAGTAAAATGAGGCACAGAATCCACTGGTGAAAATCGCAATGTCCTATCTTTAACCGTTTAGGACATCGAGTTAAATGGAGAATAATAGATATTTCAAAATGTGATATATAAACATTTTATTCGTTTGTACCTTTATCAACTTTTGAGAGTAGGCTTATAGGACATATTTTATGAAAAATGAGGTGCTGAATCCACTGGTGAAAACCGCAATGTCCTATTTTTAACCGTTTAAGAGAAAGAGTAAAATGGAGAATAATATATGTTTAAGAATGTGATATATAACCATTTTATTCGTTTGTACCTTTATCAACTCTTTAGAGTAGACTTATAGGACTAAATTTATGTAAAATGAGGTGCTGAATCCACTGATGAAAACCGCAATGTCCTATCTTTAACCTTTTAGGAGATCGAGTAAAATGGAGATTAATAGATATTTAAAAATGGGATATATTAACATTTTTTTCGTTTGTACCTTTATCAACTCTTTAGAGTAGACTTGTAAGACTTATTTTATGTAAAAGGAGGTGCTGAATCCAATGGTGAAAACCGCAATGTCCTATCTTTAACCGTTTAGGAGATCGAGTAAAATGGAGGATAATAGATATTTAAAAATGTGATATATTAACATTTTTTTCGTTTGTACCTTTATCAACTCTTTAGAGTAGACTTGTAAGACTTATTTTATGGAAAAGGAGGTGCTGAATCCAATGGTGAAAACCGCAATGTCCTATCTTTAACCGTTTAGGACATCGAGTAAAATGGAGAATATTAGATATTAAAAAATGTGATATATAAACCTGTTATTCGTTTGTACCTTTATCAACTTTTGAGAGTAGACTTATAAGACTTATTTTATGTAAAATGAGGTGCTGAATCCACTGGTGGAAACCGCAATGTCCTATCTTTAACCGTTTAGGAGATCTAGTAAAATGGAGAATAATAGATATTTAAAAATGTGATATATAAACATTTTATTCGTTTGTACCTTTATCAACTTTTGAGAGTAGACTTATAGGACTTATTTTATGTAAAATGTGGTGCTGAATTTACTGGTGAAAACCGCAATGTCCTATCTTTATCGGTTTAGGAGATCGAGTAAAATGGAAAATAATAGATATTTAAAAATTTATATATAAACATTTTATTCGTTTGTACCTTTATCAACTCTTTAGAGTAGTCTTATAGAACTAATTTTATGTAAAATGAGTTGCTGAATTCACTAGTGAAAACCGCAATATCCTATCTTTAACTGTTTAGGTGATCGAGTAAAATGGAGAATATTAGATATTTAAAAATGTGATATATAAACCTGTTATTCGTTTGTACCTTTATCAACTTTTGAGAGTAGACTTATAAGACTTATTTTATGTAAAATGAGGTGCTGAATCCACTGGTGGAAACCGCAATGTCCTATCTTTAACCGTTTAGGAGATCTAGTAAAATGGAGAATAATAGATATTTAAAAATGTGATATATAAACATTTTATTCGTTTGTACCTTTATCAACTTTTGAGAGTAGACTTATAGGACTTATTTTATGTAAAATGTGGTGCTGAATTTACTGGTGAAAACCGCAATGTCCTACCTTTATCGGTTTAGGAGATCGAGTATAATGGAGAATAATAGATATTTAAGAATGTGATATATAAACATTTTTTTCGTTTGTACTTTTATCAACTCTTTAGAGTAGACTTATAGGACTTATGTTATGTAAAATGAGGTGCTGAAGCCACTGGAAAAACCGCAATGTCCTATCTTTAACCGTTTAGGAGATCGAGTAAAATGGAGAATAATAGGTATTTGAAAATGTGATATATAAACATTTTATTTGTTTGTACCTTTAATAAGTCTCGAGAGTTGACTTCTAGGAATTATTTTATGTAAAATGAGGTGCTGAATCTACTGGTGAAAACCGCAATGTCCTATCTTTAACCGTTTAAGAGTAAGAGTAAAATGGAGAATAATATATATTTAAAAATGTGATATATAACCATTTTATACGTTTGTACCTTTATCAACTCTTTAGAGTAGACTTATTGGACTAAATTTATGTAAAATGAGGTGCTGAATCCACTGGTGAAAACCGCAATGTCCTATCTTTAACTGTTTAGGAGATCGAGTAAAATGGAGAATAATAGATATTTATATATGTGATATATAAACATTTTATTTGTTTGTACCTTTATTAAGTCTCGAGAGTTGACTTCTAGGAATTATTTTATGTAAAATGAGGTGCTGAATCCACTGGTGAAAACCGCAATGTCCTATCTTTAACCGTTTAAGAGTAAGAGTAAAATGGAGAATAATATATATTTAAAAATGTGATATATAACCATTTTATACGTTTGTACCTTTATCAACTCTTTAGAGTAGACTTATTGGACTAAATTTATGTAAAATGAGGTGCTGAATCCACTGGTGAAAACCGCAATGTCCTATCTTTAACTGTTTAGGAGATCGAGTAAAATGGAGAATAATAGATATTTATAAATGTGATATATAAACATTTTATTCGTTGGTACCTTTATCAACTCTTTAGAGTAGACTTATAGGACTTAGTTTAAGTAAAATGAAGCGCAGAATCCACTGGTGAAAATCGCAATGTCCTATCTTTAACCGTTTAGGACATCGAGTAAAATGGAGAATAATATATATTTAAGAATGTGATATATAACCATTTTATTCGTTTGTACCTTTATCAACTCTTTAGAGTAGACTTATAAGACTTAGTTTAAGTAAAATGAGGCACAGAATCCACTGGTGAAAATCGCAATGTCCTATCTTTAACCGTTTAGGACATCGAGTTAAATGGAGAATAATAGATATTTCAAAATGTGATATATAAACATTTTATTCGTTTGTACCTTTATCAACTCTTTAGAGTAGACTTATAGGACTAAATTTATGTAAAATGAGGTGCTGAATATACTGGTGAAAACCGCAATGTCCAATCTTTAACTGTTTAGGAGATCGAGTAAAATGGAGAATAATAGATATTTATAAATGTGATATATAAACATTTTATTCGTTTGTACCTTTATCAACTCTTTAGAGTAGACTTATAGGACTAAATTTATGTAAAATGAGGTGCTGAATATACTGGTGAAAACCGCAATGTCCTATCTTTAACTGTTTAGGAGATCGAGTAAAATGGAGAATAATAGATATATATAAATGTGATATATAAACATTTTATTCGTTTGTACCTTTATCAACTCTTTAGAGTAGACTTATAGGACTTATTTTATGTAAAATAAAGTGCTGAATTCACTGGTGAAAACCGCTATGTCCTATCATTAACCGTTTAGGAGATCGAGTGAAATGGAAAATAATAGATATTTAAAAATGTGATATATAAACATTTTTTTCGTTTGTACCTTTATTAACTCTTTAGAGTAGACTTAAAGGACTTATTTTATGTAAAATAAAGTGCTGAATCCTTTGGTGAAAACCGCAATGTCCTATCTTTAACTGTTTAGGTGATCGAGTAAAATGGAGAATAATAGATATTTAAAAATGTGATATATAAACATTTCATAAGTTTGTACGTTTATCAACTCTTGAGAGTAGACTTATGGGACTTATATTATGTTAAATGAGGTGCTGAATTTAATGGTGAAAACCGCAATGTCCTATCTTTAACCATTTAGGAGATCGAGTATAATGGAGAATAATAGATATTAAAAAATGTGTTATATAAACATTTTATTCGTTTGTACCTTTATCAACACTTGAGAGTAGACTTATAGGACTTATTTAATGTAAAATGAGGTGCTGAATCCACTGATGAAAACCGCAATGTCCTATCTTTAACCTTTTAGGAGATCGAGTAAAATGGAGAATATTAGATATTTAAAAATGTGATATATAAACCTTTTATTCGTTTGTACCTTTATCAACTCTTTAGAGTAGTCTTATAGAACTAATTTTATGTAAAATGAGTTGCTGAATTCACTGGTGAAAACCGCAATATCCTATCTTTAACTGTTTAGGTGATCGAGTAAAATGGAGAATAATAGATATTTAAAAATGTGATACATAAACATTTTATTCGTTTGTACGTTTATCAACTCTTGAGAGTAGACTTATGGGACTTATATTATGTTAAATGAGGTGCTGAATCCACTTATGAAAACCGCAATGTCCTATTTTTAACCATTTATGAGATCGAGTAAAATGGAGGATAATAGATATTTGAAAATGTGTTATATAAACTTTTTATTCGTTTGTACCTTTATCAACACTTGAGAGTAGACTTATAAGACTTATTTTATGTAAACTGAGGTGCTGAATTCACTGATGAAAACCGCAATGTCCTATCTTTAACCATTTAGGAAATCGAGTTAAATAGAGAATAATAGATATTTAAAAATGTCATATATAAACATTTTATTCGGTTGTACCTTTATCAACTCTTGAGAGTAGACTTAAAGGTCTTATTTAATCTAAAATGAGGTGCTAAATCCACTGATGAAAACCGCAATGTCCTATCTTTAACCGTTTAGGAGATCGAGTAAAATGGAGAATAATAGATATTAAAAAATGTGTTATATAAACATTTTATTCGTTTGTACCTTTATCAACACTTGAGAGTAGACTTATAGGACTTATTTAATGTAAAGTGAGGTGCTGAATCCACTGATGAAAACCGCAATGTCCTATCTTTAACCGTTTAGGAGATCGAGTAAAATGGAGAATAATAGATATTTAAAAATGTCATATATAAACATTTTATTCGGTTGTACCTTTATCAACTCTTGAGAGTAGACTTAAAGGACTTATTTAATCTAGAATGAGGTGCTAAATCCACTGATGAAAACCGCAATGTCCTATCTTTAACTGTTTAGGTGATCGAGTAAAATGGAGAATAGTAGATATTTAAGAATGTGATATATAAACATTTTTTTCGTTTGTACTTTTATCAACTCTTTAGAGTAGACTTATAGGACTTATGTTATGTAAAATGAGGTGCTGAAGCCACTGGAAAAACCGCAATGTCCTATCTTTAACCGTTTAGGAGATCGAGTAAAATGGAGAATAATAGGTATTTGAAAATGTGATATATAAACATTTTATTCGTTTGTACCTTTATCAACTCTTTAGTGTAGTCTTATAGAACTAATTTTATGTAAAATGAGGTGCTGAATTCACTGGAGAAAACCGCAATGTCCTATCTTTAACCGTTTAGGACATCGAGTTAAATGGAGAATAATAGATATTTCAAAATGTGATATATAAACATTTTATTCGTTTGTACCTTTATCAACTATTGAGAGTAGGCTTATAGGACATATTTTATGAAAAATGAGGTGCTGAATCCACTGGTGAAAACCGCAATGTCCTATCTTTAACCGTTTAAGAGTAAGAGTAAAATGGAGAATAATATATATTTAAAAATGTGATATATAACCATTTTATACGTTTGTACCTTTATCAACTCTTTAGAGTAGACTTATTGGACTAAATTTATGTAAAATGAGGTGCTGAATCCACTGGTGAAAACCGCAATGTCCTATCTTTAACTGTTTAGGAGATCGAGTAAAATGGAGAATAATAGATATTTATAAATGTGATATATAAACATTTTATTCGTTTGTACCTTTATCAACTCTTTAGAGTAGACTTATAAGACTTAGTTTAAGTAAAATGAGGCACAGAATCCACTGGTGAAAATCGCAATGTCCTATCTTTAACCGTTTAGGACATCGAGTTAAATGGAGAATAATAGATATTTCAAAATGTGATATATAAACATTTTATTCGTTTGTACCTTTATCAACTTTTGAGAGTAGGCTTATAGGACATATTTTATGAAAAATGAGGTGCTGAATCCACTGGTGAAAACCGCAATGTCCTATTTTTAACCGTTTAAGAGAAAGAGTAAAATGGAGAATAATATATGTTTAAGAATGTGATATATAACCATTTTATTCGTTTGTACCTTTATCAACTCTTTAGAGTAGACTTATAGGACTAAATTTATGTAAAATGAGGTGCTGAATCCACTGATGAAAACCGCAATGTCCTATCTTTAACCTTTTAGGAGATCGAGTAAAATGGAGATTAATAGATATTTAAAAATGGGATATATTAACATTTTTTTCGTTTGTACCTTTATCAACTCTTTAGAGTAGACTTGTAAGACTTATTTTATGTAAAAGGAGGTGCTGAATCCAATGGTGAAAACCGCAATGTCCTATCTTTAACCGTTTAGGAGATCGAGTAAAATGGAGGATAATAGATATTTAAAAATGTGATATATTAACATTTTTTTCGTTTGTACCTTTATCAACTCTTTAGAGTAGACTTGTAAGACTTATTTTATGGAAAAGGAGGTGCTGAATCCAATGGTGAAAACCGCAATGTCCTATCTTTAACCGTTTAGGACATCGAGTAAAATGGAGAATATTAGATATTAAAAAATGTGATATATAAACCTGTTATTCGTTTGTACCTTTATCAACTTTTGAGAGTAGACTTATAAGACTTATTTTATGTAAAATGAGGTGCTGAATCCACTGGTGGAAACCGCAATGTCCTATCTTTAACCGTTTAGGAGATCTAGTAAAATGGAGAATAATAGATATTTAAAAATGTGATATATAAACATTTTATTCGTTTGTACCTTTATCAACTTTTGAGAGTAGACTTATAGGACTTATTTTATGTAAAATGTGGTGCTGAATTTACTGGTGAAAACCGCAATGTCCTATCTTTATCGGTTTAGGAGATCGAGTAAAATGGAAAATAATAGATATTTAAAAATTTATATATAAACATTTTATTCGTTTGTACCTTTATCAACTCTTTAGAGTAGTCTTATAGAACTAATTTTATGTAAAATGAGTTGCTGAATTCACTGGTGAAAACCGCAATATCCTATCTTTAACTGTTTAGGTGATCGAGTAAAATGGAGAATATTAGATATTTAAAAATGTGATATATAAACCTGTTATTCGTTTGTACCTTTATCAACTTTTGAGAGTAGACTTATAAGACTTATTTTATGTAAAATGAGGTGCTGAATCCACTGGTGGAAACCGCAATGTCCTATCTTTAACCGTTTAGGAGATCTAGTAAAATGGAGAATAATAGATATTTAAAAATGTGATATATAAACATTTTATTCGTTTGTACCTTTATCAACTTTTGAGAGTAGACTTATAGGACTTATTTTATGTAAAATGTGGTGCTGAATTTACTGGTGAAAACCGCAATGTCCTACCTTTATCGGTTTAGGAGATCGAGTATAATGGAGAATAATAGATATTTAAGAATGTGATATATAAACATTTTTTTCGTTTGTACTTTTATCAACTCTTTAGAGTAGACTTATAGGACTTATGTTATGTAAAATGAGGTGCTGAAGCCACTGGAAAAACCGCAATGTCCTATCTTTAACCGTTTAGGAGATCGAGTAAAATGGAGAATAATAGGTATTTGAAAATGTGATATATAAACATTTTATTCGTTTGTACCTTTATCAACTCTTTAGAGTAGTCTTATAAAACTAATTTTATGTAAAGTGAGGTGCTGAATTCACTGGTGAAAACCGCAATGTCCTATCTTTAACTGTTTAGGTGATCGAGTAAAATGGAGAATAATAGATATTTAAGAATGTGATATATAAACATTTTTTTCGTTTGTACTTTTATCATCTCTTTAGAGTAGACTTATAGGACTTATGTTTTGTAAAATGAGGTGCTGAAGCCACTGGAAAAACCGCAATGTCCTATCTTTAACCGTTTAGGAGATCGAGTAAAATGGAGAATAATAGGTATTTGAAAATGTGATATATAAACATTTTATTCGTTTGTACCTTTATCAACTCTTTAAAGTAGTCTTATAGAACTAATTTTATGTAAAATGAGGTGCTGAATTCACTGGAGAAAACCGCAATGTCCTATCTTTAAATGTTTAGGAGATCGAGTAAAATGGAGAATAATAGATATTTAAGAATGTGATATATAAACATTTTATTTGTTTGTACCTTTAATAAGTCTCGAGAGTTGACTTCTAGGAATTATTTTATGTAAAATGAGGTGCTGAATCTACTGGTGAAAACCGCAATGTCCTATCTTTAACCGTTTAAGAGTAAGAGTAAAATGGAGAATAATATATATTTAAAAATGTGATATATAACCATTTTATACGTTTGTACCTTTATCAACTCTTTAGAGTAGACTTATTGGACTAAATTTATGTAAAATGAGGTGCTGAATCCACTGGTGAAAACCGCAATGTCCTATCTTTAACTGTTTAGGAGATCGAGTAAAATGGAGAATAATAGATATTTATAAATGTGATATATAAACATTTTATTCGTTGGTACCTTTATTAAGTCTCGAGAGTTGACTTCTAGGAATTATTTTATGTAAAATGAGGTGCTGAATCCACTGGTGAAAACCGCAATGTCCTATCTTTAACCGTTTAAGAGTAAGAGTAAAATGGAGAATAATATATATTTAAAAATGTGATATATAACCATTTTATACGTTTGTACCTTTATCAACTCTTTAGAGTAGACTTATTGGACTAAATTTATGTAAAATGAGGTGCTGAATCCACTGGTGAAAACCGCAATGTCCTATCTTTAACTGTTTAGGAGATCGAGTAAAATGGAGAATAATAGATATTTATAAATGTGATATATAAACATTTTATTCGTTGGTACCTTTATCAACTCTTTAGAGTAGACTTATAGGACTTAGTTTAAGTAAAATGAGGCGCAGAATCCACTGGTGAAAATCGCAATGTCCTATCTTTAACCGTTTAGGACATCGAGTAAAATGGAGAATAATATATATTTAAGAATGTGATATATAACCATTTTATTCGTTTGTACCTTTATCAACTCTTTAGAGTAGACTTATAGGACTAAATTTATGTAAAATGAGGTGCTGAATATACTGGTGAAAACCGCAACGTCCTATCTTTAACTGTTTAGGAGATCGAGTAAAATGGAGAATAATAGATATTTATAAATGTGATATATAAACATTTTATTCGTTTGTACCTTTATCAACTCTTTAGA
Organism: Silvanus unidentatus; assembly: GCA_963930825.1. Lineage (NCBI taxonomy): Eukaryota > Metazoa > Arthropoda > Insecta > Coleoptera > Silvanidae > Silvanus > Silvanus unidentatus. The sequence goes on along the minus strand of OZ005761.1, from coordinate 5,307,856 downwards.
GTAGACTTATAGGACTAAATTTATGTAAAATGAGGTGCTGAATATACTGGTGAAAACCGCAATGTCCTATCTTTAACTGTTTAGGAGATCGAGTAAAATGGAGAATAATAGATATATATAAATGTGATATATAAACATTTTATTCGTTTGTACCTTTATCAACTCTTTAGAGTAGACTTATAGGACTTATTTTATGTAAAATAAAGTGCTGAATTCACTGGTGAAAACCGCTATGTCCTATCATTAACCGTTTAGGAGATCGAGTGAAATGGAAAATAATAGATATTTAAAAATGTGATATATAAACATTTTTTTCGTTTGTACCTTTATTAACTCTTTAGAGTAGACTTAAAGGACTTATTTTATGTAAAATAAAGTGCTGAATCCTTTGGTGAAAACCGCAATGTCCTATCTTTAACTGTTTAGGTGATCGAGTAAAATGGAGAATAATAGATATTTAAAAATGTGATATATAAACATTTCATAAGTTTGTACGTTTATCAACTCTTGAGAGTAGACTTATGGGACTTATATTATGTTAAATGAGGTGCTGAATCCACTTATGAAAACCGCAATGTCCTATCTTTAACCATTTATGAGATCGAGTAAAATGGAGGATAATAGATATTAAAAAATGTGTTATATAAACATTTTATTCGTTTGTACCTTTATCAACACTTGAGAGTAGACTTATAGGACTTATTTTATGTAAAATGAGGTGCTGAATCCACTGATGAAAACCGCAATGTCCTATCTTTAACCATTTAGGAGATCGAGTATAATGGAGAATAATAGATATTAAAAAATGTGTTATATAAACATTTTATTCGTTTGTACCTTTATCAACACTTGAGAGTAGACTTATAGGACTTATTTAATGTAAAATGAGGTGCTGAATCCACTGATGAAAACCGCAATGTCCTATCTTTAACCTTTTAGGAGATCGAGTAAAATGGAGATTAATAGATATTTAAAAATGGGATATATTAACATTTTTTTCGTTTGTACCTTTATCAACTCTTTAGAGTAGACTTGTAAGACTTATTTTATGTAAAAGAAGGTGCTGAATTTAATGGTGAAAACCGCAATGTCCTATCTTTAACCATTTAGGAGATCGAGTATAATGGAGAATAATAGATATTAAAAAATGTGTTATATAAACATTTTATTCGTTTGTACCTTTATCAACACTTGAGAGTAGACTTATAGGACTTATTTAATGTAAAATGAGGTGCTGAATCCACTGATGAAAACCGCAATGTCCTATCTTTAACCTTTTAGGAGATCGAGTAAAATGGAGGATAATAGATATTTAAAAATGTGATATATTAACATTTTTTTCGTTTGTACCTTTATCAACTCTTTAGAGTAGACTTGTAAGACATATTTTATGTAAAAGGAGGTGCTGAATCCAATGGTAAAAACCGCAATGTCCTATCTTTAACCGTTTAGGACATCGAGTAAAATGGAGAATATTAGATATTTAAAAATGTGATATATAAACCTTTTATTCGTTTGTACCTTTATCAACTTTTGAGAGTAGACTTATAAGACTTATTTTATGTAAAATGAGGTGCTGAATCCACTGATGGAAACCGCAATGTCCTATCTTTAACCGTTTAGGAGATCGAGTAAAATGGAGAATAATAGATATTTAAAAATGTGATATATAAACATTTTATTCGTTTGTACCTTTATCAACTTTTGAGAGTAGACTTATAGGACTTATTTTATGTAAAATGTGGTGCTGAATTTACTGGTGAAAACCGCAATGTCCTATCTTTATCGGTTTAGGAGATCGAGTAAAATGGAAAATAATAGATATTTAAAAATTTATATATAAACATTTTATTCGTTTGTACCTTTATCAACTCTTTAGAGTAGTCTTATAGAACTAATTTTATGTAAAATGAGTTGCTGAATTCACTGGTGAAAACCGCAATATCCTATCTTTAACTGTTTAGGTGATCGAGTAAAATGGAGAATAATAGATATTTAAAAATGTGATACATAAACATTTTATTCGTTTGTACGTTTATCAACTCTTGAGAGTAGACTTATGGGACTTATATTATGTTAAATGAGGTGCTGAATCCACTTATGAAAACCGCAATGTCCTATTTTTAACCATTTATGAGATCGAGTAAAATGGAGGATAATAGATATTTGAAAATGTGTTATATAAACTTTTTATTCGTTTGTACCTTTATCAACACTTGAGAGTAGACTTATAGGACTTATTTTATGTAAACTGAGGTGCTGAATTCACTGATGAAAACCGCAATGTCCTATCTTTAACCATTTAGGAAATCGAGTTAAATAGAGAATAATAGATATTTAAAAATGTCATATATAAACATTTTATTCGGTTGTACCTTTATCAACTCTTGAGAGTAGACTTAAAGGTCTTATTTAATCTAAAATGAGGTGCTAAATCCACTGATGAAAACCGCAATGTCCTATCTTTAACCGTTTAGGAGATCGAGTAAAATGGAGAATAATAGATATTAAAAAATGTGTTATATAAACATTTTATTCGTTTGTACCTTTATCAACACTTGAGAGTAGACTTATAGGACTTATTTAATGTAAAGTGAGGTGCTGAATCCACTGATGAAAACCGCAATGTCCTATCTTTAACCGTTTAGGAGATCGAGTAAAATGGAGAATAATAGATATTTAAAAATGTCATATATAAACATTTTATTCGGTTGTACCTTTATCAACTCTTGAGAGTAGACTTAAAGGACTTATTTAATCTAGAATGAGGTGCTAAATCCACTGATGAAAACCGCAATGTCCTATCTTTAACAGTTTAGGAGATCGAGTAAAATGGAGAATAATAGATATTAAAAAATGTGTTATATAAACATTTTATTCGTTTGTACCTTTATCAACACTTGAGAGTAGACTTGTAAGACTTATTTTATGTAAAAGGCGGTGCTGAATCCAATGGTGAAAACCGCAATGTCCTATCTTTAACCGTTTAGGACATCGAGTAAAATGGAGAATATTAGATATTTAAAAATGTGATATATAAACCTTTTATTCGTTTGTACCTTTATCAACTTTTGAGAGTAGACTTATAGGACTTATTTTATGTAAAATGTGGTGCTGAATTTACTGGTGAAAACCGCAATGTCCTATCTTTATCGGTTTAGGAGATCGAGTAAAATGGAAAATAATAGATATTTAAAAATTTATATATAAACATTTTATTCGTTTGTACCTTTATCAACTTTTAGAGTAGTCTTATAGAACTAATTTTATGTAAAATGAGGTGCTGAATTCACTGGTGAAAACCGCAATGTCCTATCTTTAACTGTTTAGGTGATCGAGTAAAATGGAGAATAGTAGATATTTAAGAATGTGATATATAAACATTTTTTTCGTTTGTACTTTTATCAACTCTTTAGAGTAGACTTATAGGACTTATGTTATGTAAAATGAGGTGCTGAAGCCACTGGAAAAACCGCAATGTCCTATCTTTAACCGTTTAGGAGATCGAGTAAAATGGAGAATAATAGGTATTTGAAAATGTGATATATAAACATTTTATTCGTTTGTACCTTTATCAACTCTTTAGTGTAGTCTTATAGAACTAATTTTATGTAAAATGAGGTGCTGAATTCACTGGAGAAAACCGCAATGTCCTATCTTTAACCGTTTAGGACATCGAGTTAAATGGAGAATAATAGATATTTCAAAATGTGATATATAAACATTTTATTCGTTTGTACCTTTATCAACTATTGAGAGTAGGCTTATAGGACATATTTTATGAAAAATGAGGTGCTGAATCCACTGGTGAAAACCGCAATGTCCTATCTTTAACCGTTTAAGAGTAAGAGTAAAATGGAGAATAATATATATTTAAAAATGTGATATATAACCATTTTATACGTTTGTACCTTTATCAACTCTTTAGAGTAGACTTATTGGACTAAATTTATGTAAAATGAGGTGCTGAATCCACTGGTGAAAACCGCAATGTCCTATCTTTAACTGTTTAGGAGATCGAGTAAAATGGAGAATAATAGATATTTATAAATGTGATATATAAACATTTTATTCGTTTGTACCTTTATCAACTCTTTAGAGTAGACTTATAAGACTTAGTTTAAGTAAAATGAGGCGCAGAATCCACTGGTGAAAATCGCAATGTCCTATCTTTAACCGTTTAGGACATCGAGTTAAATGGAGAATAATAGATATTTCAAAATGTGATATATAAACATTTTATTCGTTTGTACCTTTATCAACTTTTGAGAGTAGGCTTATAGGACATATTTTATGAAAAATGAGGTGCTGAATCCACTGGTGAAAACCGCAATGTCCTATTTTCAACCGTTTAAGAGAAAGAGTAAAATGGAAAATAATATATATTTAAGAATGTGATATATAACCATTTTATTCGTTTGTACCTTTATCAACTCTTTAGAGTAGACTTATAGGACTAAATTTATGTAAAATGAGGTGCTGAATCCACTGATGAAAACCGCAATGTCCTATCTTTAACCTTTTAGGAGATCGAGTAAAATGGAGATTAACAGATATTTAAAAATGGGATATATTAACATTTTTTTCGTTTGTACCTTTATCAACTCTTTAGAGTAGACTTGTAAGACTTATTTTATGTAAAAGGAGGTGCTGAATCCAATGGTGAAAACCGCAATGTCCTATCTTTAACCGTTTAGGAGATCGAGTAAAATGGACGATAATAGATATTTAAAAATGTGATATATTAACATTTTTTTCGTTTGTACCTTTATCAACTCTTTAGAGTAGACTTGTAAGACTTATTTTATGGAAAAGGAGGTGCTGAATCCAATGGTGAAAACCGCAATGTCCTATCTTTAACCGTTTAGGACATCGAGTAAAATGGAGAATATTAGATATTAAAAAATGTGATATATAAACCTGTTATTCGTTTGTACCTTTATCAACTTTTGAGAGTAGACTTATAAGACTTATTTTATGTAAAATGAGGTGCTGAATCCACTGGTGGAAACCGCAATGTCCTATCTTTAACCGTTTAGGAGATCGAGTAAAATGGAGAATAATAGATATTTAAAAATGTGATATATAAACATTTTATTCGTTTGTACCTTTATCAACTTTTGAGAGTAGACTTATAGGACTTATTTTATGTAAAATGTGGTGCTGAATTTACTGGTGAAAACCGCAATGTCCTATCTTTATCGGTTTAGGAGTGTAACGAACCTGCATTTTGGCCACCTGAAAATGCATTCGTTAATATGAATTTATTACGAATTGCTCCTTCTGATTAATTACCTGATTATTTCCCGCTTTATAACATTTAATCTTCTGCATTATTTTAAGGTTAAGTGTTTGTTTTGATTCTGAATAATTAATTAGTTATTAATTGGTTGACAATAGTCAACCACCCGTGCCGCATTTAAAAATCGATAATCAATTAAGAGTACTTCCGCAACCAGATATCACGATTGGAATTTGGTGATAAAAAGTACTAACATGTGCATTTTACACAAAAGTGCAGTTTACTGATTTGTTCTGTTATTTTGTGACTTAACTGCAACTGCATTGTGATTACTATGTGTCCGCATTTATCAGAGTGGGTCACGTTTATCTGATTTAATCGTAATTTCTGCGTGTTGAACATTGGAATGTGGTCAACCACGCCGCTTCCAAGTTCAACCCTGATTTTCTGAATATTACTGCACTTTACCCCCGCATCCGCATATATTTTCTGATGTGTGTTTCTGAGTCCTGATTCATTCGTATGAATCTGCCCCGTGGATGAAGGGGTGAGTTGTGTCGTCAACCGCATTTTATTTTGCGTGAATCTGTCAATTTATTTTCTTTTCAATTCTGAATTGTGTTGTTTTCTTTTCTTTTGTCCTGAATAATTAGCCAAGGCTGGTTATTCCAATTACATGAATTGCCCCCCGCTCTTTTGGTACTTCTAGTACCCCACCGCCGAATTCTATAGTTTTTTTTGGGGTGTTTTTGATGACATTATATCTTCCGCGCGTACTCAGAATCCCTTCTCTGATTTCCGCATATAAAATCGGCTACAAAGTGCCTAAAAATTCATTATTTTCTGACTGTTAAATTTCCAGAAGGGAAATCTGTCTGGCGCACTGCGCATCTATTCTGGAGTCTTGCATCTTAAGTTGATATTTAGTGACAGTTTTAGTTTGATTAATTCTCTTCTGGTTTATTTGGCACTTGTAAAATTTCGTGAATCCGCTTTGTGTTTTCTGCATTTACTTTCTGCATTTTATTTTCTATCCGCATAGTTTATTCTGAATGATTGTATTAATAACGTACCTCCGCATATTTATTAATTATTATTTTTTTTTGTAAGTTTGATTTTAAATTATTTGATTTCGCAACAAGTGTTTAATTTCTTTTCTTTTTTTTTCAATATTACCAGTTTAATAAATCTAATTTAAGTTCAGTTCTTTCACTTCTTTTATTTCGGTACGTACAATTAAATAACTATTGACCCCTGGATTTTATTTTCTCCACTGAGATTTATCCGCGGTACGGTTGGTGTTTTGCCTTAAAACACCTGGCGCTCGAGGAAATAGCTCGGGTCCGCAAATATACGCCACAAATTTGGCGCCCGAGCAGGGACCGCATTGTTTTTTCTGCATTTTTTCTGCATAACTTAATTGGGAACTGCATAGATTATCCCAACTGCATAAAATTTTTCTTGGAATCCGATTCTATCTGCATAAATGGCTACGGGGAACAGTCCATTGATGGAAGTGGGCAAAGAAGACGTTCCCACACCCCCGATGTCATTCTCCCCTCCCCCGGATAAAAAGTCGGCCACACGAGAGGACATGGGGCTTCAGAAGGAAGCTCCAAAGGTTCGAAATATGACAAAGGAGGCTCTCGTGGAGGAATTGGCGCGACTGGGGGCCAATACTGAAGGTCCAGTCACAGAATTAAAACGGAGACTGGCCGCTATACGAAAAGAAGCCATAACTCCAACTAGTGAAGCTGGACCGTTCGTTTTCGATTTGGGGGACGCATCGAAGATTCCACGAACTGATTTTACCGCTTTTAAGCCCCAATACACCGCTTCCGCTGACAAAGCCACTTCTGGAAATTTTACTTTCAGTACAGGAGCCGTACCGAAAGTACCAAAGATGGCCAAACCTGCATATACGGACTTTATGCCCAAATTTACAGTTACCCCCGCTACAAATGTAACTTCTTCGCTCCATTCGGCCCAGATGTCATGGAATGCCGCTCCTTCGACATCCCAGTCGTCAAGGCCAACGATAATGCCGGCCGCTAACCCCGCATTAAAACATCTGCATGACTGGAAAGTCTCATTTAATGGAAATGGCGATCCAGTGACATTCTTGGAGGAGCTGGAGGGGCTAAGGCAGTTGTACCGCATAGATAATGACGAATTGTTATGGTATCGCAACAATCGGCAACAATGGCGGACTTGGAATGACTTCGAGGAAGCATTCCGTCGATTCTATCTGCCAACTGATTATCAAATCCGCATGGAAGAGGAGGTTAGTCGACGACAACAGTCCCCCCGCGAATCGGTGAGCGATTATGTGACCGCTCTACTCACCTTGGCACGTCGTACCCCCTCTATGACTCCAGAAAAGACTCTATACTGGCTCCATCGCAATTTATTGCCTGAATACCGTCGTTTCGTCCCCAGGAGCAGTATTCGGACCGTGGATGATCTCCTGGAACGAGTGAAGGAGCTGGAGGACTTACCACACTACGAGGAACCCGCTGCGAGACCCGTAGTAAGCCAGAGCCCCCCGAAACCGCTTTATAACCGGCCATCAGCACTTCCTAGGACGACACCGGTGGCAAATAGGAACACAGCCATCTGTTTTCGGTGTGGCGTGACAGGCCACTACCGAAATACGTGCAAGAACGCACCGAAAATGTTTTGTTCGCTGTGTCACCGGCCTGGAGTGTTGACAAGAGACTGCAGCTGTAATCGGCGGTCGGAAAACTAACCGCCAGCTGTCCGGTTGGGAGGCAAGAGCAGTTGGCTGAACAATCCTCCTGCATAAACCCCGAAGAAGACCGCTATCTGGTGAAAATTCAACTGAATGGGAAATTTTACCACGCTCTGATTGATACCGGTTCCAGTTGGTCATTTTATGGAGATAAAGCACACCGAGAAAACCCCAATTGTGCTTCTCCGATTCCTGGAAGTCTGGTCCGCTTAGCAAATGGCGTGGAAACCCAAACTACAACCGCTTGGTCACAAGATGTCCAAATTGGGCCACATTTTTACCCCGCATCTCTGCATCTGATGAAAGGGCTCACTGTAGAAATCCTCTTGGGCTTGGATTGGTTACGCCTTAACGAGGGTATAGTGAATGCCAAAACAGACACAGTCACTGTACGGGGAAGAGCATTGATTGAAAATGGTCGTCCAATCGATTGGTGGAACGAAACGGCCGAAATACCCCCTGCAGTAACGAATTTGGCAGCCATAAGTGAATCCCGCTTGAATGACGAGCAACAAAGAAGATTGCAACGTTTGTTGGATCGAGAGCTGCCAAAATTCGCCGATATTGATGGCCCAACACCGCTAATTGAACACCAGATCCGTTTAAAATCGCCGCATCCGATTAAACAGCGATATAGACCACAGAACCCCCGCATTCAGGAAATTGTTAATGAACAAGTCGACGAAATGCTGGAGAAAGGGGTCATCGAACGTTCAGAAAGCCCCTGGAGTTCACCCATCGTTGTCGTGCCGAAGAAGGACGGAAAATACCGCTTTTGTGTGGACTTCCGGAAGGTGAACGAAGTAAGCGAAAAAGATGCTTACCCGCTACCCCAAATTCATGGCATTTTAGACCGTCTCCGCGAAGCTAAGTTCATTAGCAGTATCGACTTGCAGAATGGATATTGGTTGGTACCATTGACGGAAGACAGTAAGCCAATCACCGCATTTACCATTCCCGGTCGAGGTCTGTTTCAGTTCCGTGTGATGCCATTTGGTCTACATTCGGCCCCCGCTACATTCCAACGTCTATTGGACCGCATAATTGGGCCTGAAATGGAACCGAAGGCGTTCGCCTATTTAGATGACATCATTGTCTTAGGCCGAACGTTTGATGAGCACCTACAAAATTTAACTGAAGTGTTCCGCCGTTTGAGAGCCGCTAATCTTGTCCTGAACGTCGAAAAATGCAAGTTCGGACAAAAATCTCTCAAATATTTGGGACATGTTGTGACGGAAGATGGTGTACGAACAGACCCTGATAAGGTGGCTTCAATTTTGGAGATTCCACCACCGCAGAATCTGAAGCAATTACGTAAGTTTCTTGTAATGGCGTCCTGGTATCGCCGCTTTGTACCCGATTTCTCACACATAGTGGCACCGCTTACCAAACTTCTCAGAAAAAGCTTTCGATGGCGCTGGGAAGTGGAACAGGACGAGGCGTTCGATGAACTGAAGAAGAGACTGACGGAAGCCCCCGTATTGGCGTGCCCCGATTTCGACCGCATGTTTAACCTGCAGACTGACGCTTCTGATTACGGACTCGGAGTCACTCTCACCCAAAATTTCGATGGAAACGAGAGAGTGATAGCGTACGCCAGTCGAACACTCAATCCGGCAGAGAAAAATTACTCTGTCACTGAAAAAGAGTGTCTCGCAATTGTATGGGGCATCGAGAAGATGAGACCGTATCTGGAAGGTTACCATTTCCAGGTAACAACGGATCATCAATCTCTCCGCTGGCTGCATTCAATAAAAAGTCCTACTGGCCGCTTAGCCCGCTGGAGTATTTTTCTTCAACAGTACGACTTTGAAATCGTTTATCGAAAAGGTTCGCTCAATCGAGTGGCCGACGCTCTCTCCCGCCAACCATGTGCTCAACAACCAGACAGCCACACGAATCTCTGCATAATTGACGTGAAAAACACTGATTGTGTCTGGTACAAAAGCAAAATCGCTGACGTCAAACGGGACCCCGCATCGTACCCCGATTACACTCTCAAAGAAGGCAAGCTTTACCGTCATTTTTGGGACTCTAAAGACTTGCGAGAGGAAGAAATGGTCGAACCATGGAAATTGTGTGTCCCGAAGCCGCTTAGAGAGCGTGTTCTCCGCGAAAATCATGATGAACCAACCGCTGGACACATGGGAATTGCGAAAACCATCTCCCGGATCGCCAGAAATTATTATTGGCCGGGAATGTTTCGTGATGTGTCCAAATACGTTCGTCAGTGCGAAACTTGCCAGCGATACAAGGCCTCCGCTCAACAAACTGCCGGAAAAATGCAGCCGTCGACAGTTAACAGGCCCTGGCAAACTGTAAGTACCGATTTAGTGGGTCCGCTACCGCGATCGAAGAAAGGAAACACCTTTTTATTGGTATTTCACGATCGCTTTACTAAATGGGTACACGCACGTCCGCTACGAAACGCCACCGCTCGACTCGTCGCCCAGGGGTTGTATGAAGATATTATCTCGAAATTTGGTTGCCCAGATACTGTCATTTCCGACAATGGCACCCAATTTGACAGCCGCATATTCAACAATCTCCTGAAAGACATGGGAATTCACCACCGCTTTACACCGCCTTACACACCGCAGGCCAATCCGGTAGAACGTACCAATCGAACTCTGAAGACGATGATTGCACAATATTGTGAAGCGAATCACAAGGATTGGGACTTGCATGTCCCCGATTTCCTCTTCGCTATCAACACTGCAGTCCACGAGTCTACTGGATACACACCCGCATTTCTCAACTTTGGCCGTGAATTGGAAGTGCCCGCCGCTTTATATCGAGAAGGGAACACAACGACAGCTTCCGCAGATGACACAGGGTCCGAAAGAGACGTGTCGACGGAAGATGTGCGTCATAGAGTGTTCCAGATGGACCGGCTGGCCGAAGTGTTCCAATTGGTGCGAACAAATCTCGACAGGGCCTTCACAAATCAAAGTAAGGCGTATAATCTCCGCAGACGGGACTGGAGACCGCATTTAGGTGACAAAGTGTTCAGAAAAGAGCACCACCTATCTTCAGCTGCCCAAGGATTCGCCGCTAAATTGGCACCGAAGTATTCGGGGCCATATGAAGTGACAAAAGTCCACCCGCCAGTTGTTTTTGATCTGTTGGGAGCAAATGGACACCGCTTACGTCGCATTCATGTCAAGGATCTAAAAGCCGCTTCTTCCCCATGATTTGGAGGTCGTAACCCGCATAATTCCGCATAAATGTGATTGATTTTGGGGATGTTAGTCTGTTTATATTTGTTGTTGTTTTAGTTCACTGCTACAGGATGGGAGATGGAGACTGGAATGGTTCAACGACGATGTTCGCGTGGCCGGTGATTGCGGCAGCTTCGACAGTGCCGGTACCAGGAGTTCACGCGTTCCATGTTCTCTTCGTTAGCCCTATGGACTCCCAACAAAGTGGCTGTCAGAGTGAACTAAACGTTGCTGCAACCCAAGTCAACACATTCTGCATAAATATCGCACTGGACTCGTCAAATACTGCGTTAATATACCGACTATATTGTGCTTTGTTTTAGATAACTGTCGCAGTGAGCCAAGTGGCGATTAAACTCGTGATTCTGTGTTTTCTGTGCCCACCCGGACTGAGCCATAGAGCCAGTGATGTGTGATTCTGTGCCCCAAGACTGAGCTTTTAGGCCAGTGTGAAGTGTTAGATTTAAGTATTGTAAATAACTTTGTTGTGAAACCGCATTTAATCATGTTCATTTCTAAAATTCCGCATGCAACTGCATTTGCTATTAATATTATTTCTGTTTATTCCGTATTTGAAATTATATTAGGCTGTACTGTTTTGAATCAACCACTGTAAATAGTTCTTGAAAATTTACGTTTTGTGGAAATTTATTCAGTATGTATATATTTGTCTATTTTCAGTTTCACAATCCGCATTATCAGTAATTTTCACTTTCTAGTTTCTGACATTAAGTTTTTAAATGCAGTTGTATGTTCCCCGCTTATTAATATTTTGGTACTGTTCTCATTTAATTGCAATGACTGATTTATTAATTTATTTACAATGTTTTCTTGATGAGGATTTTTTTTTGTTTATTAACATTGCTGAATAGGTCGTTGACCTTATTCTGTTTGATTACTTTACAAACAACTGTTTATTGGTTTTGAGTTAAGATAATTTTTCTTTTTTTCTTTTTTTTTTTTGTTTGAATGATTGTTTATTTATTTTACTGATTTATTTACTTTTAATGATCTTTCTTATTTTTACACTGTTATGTTGATGTTAATTTCTAATAGTTTTAAGGTACGTTGTTCCGCTGAGTTGCACTCAGTCTCTGATTTGATCCGCATCCGCATACAGTTGCATTTCCTTCTCGGATACTGAATTGTAAAAAAAAAACTAATAGTTTTTTTTTTATCCGAAGAAAGGGGGGGATGTAACGAACCTGCATTTTGGCCACCTGAAAATGCATTCGTTAATATGAATTTATTACGAATTGCTCCTTCTGATTAATTACCTGATTATTTCCCGCTTTATAACATTTAATCTTCTGCATTATTTTAAGGTTAAGTGTTTGTTTTGATTCTGAATAATTAATTAGTTATTAATTGGTTGACAATAGTCAACCACCCGTGCCGCATTTAAAAATCGATAATCAATTAAGAGTACTTCCGCAACCAGATATCACGATTGGAATTTGGTGATAAAAAGTACTAACATGTGCATTTTACACAAAAGTGCAGTTTACTGATTTGTTCTGTTATTTTGTGACTTAACTGCAACTGCATTGTGATTACTATGTGTCCGCATTTATCAGAGTGGGTCACGTTTATCTGATTTAATCGTAATTTCTGCGTGTTGAACATTGGAATGTGGTCAACCACGCCGCTTCCAAGTTCAACCCTGATTTTCTGAATATTACTGCACTTTACCCCCGCATCCGCATATATTTTCTGATGTGTGTTTCTGAGTCCTGATTCATTCGTATGAATCAGCCCCGTGGATGAAGGGGTGAGTTGTGTCGTCAACCGCATTTTATTTTGCGTGAATCTGTCAATTTATTTTCTTTTCAATTCTGAATTGTGTTGTTTTCTTTTCTTTTGTCCTGAATAATTAGCCAAGGCTGGTTATTCCAATTACATGAATTGCCCCCCGCTCTTTTGGTACTTCTAGTACCCCACCGCCGAATTCTATAGTTTTTTTTGGGGTGTTTTTGATGACATTATCTCTTCCGCGCGTACTCAGAATCCCTTCTCTGATTTCCGCATATAAAATCGGCTACAAAGTGCCTAAAAATTCATTATTTTCTGACTGTTAAATTTCCAGAAGGGAAATCTGTGTTACTGTTAAATCTGTCTGGCGCACTGCGCATCTATTCTGGAGTTTTGCATCTTAAGTTGATATTTAGTGACAGTTTTAGTTTGATTAATTCTCTTCTGGTTTATTTGGCACTTGTAAAATTTCGTGAATCCGCTTTGTGTTTTCTGCATTTACTTTCTGCATTTTATTTTCTATCCGCATAGTTTATTCTGAATGATTGTATTAATAACGTACCTCCGCATATTTATTAATTATTATTTTTTTTTGTAAGTTTGATTTTAAATTATTTGATTTCGCAACAAGTGTTTAATTTCTTTTCTTTTTTTTTTCAATATTACCAGTTTAATAAATCTAATTTAAGTTCAGTTCTTTTACTTCTTTTATTTCGGTACGTACAATTAAATAACTATTGACCCCTGGATTTTATTTTCTCCACTGAGATTTATCCGCGGTACGGTTGGTGTTTTGCCTTAAAACACCTGGCGCTCGAGGAAATAGCTCGGGTCCGCAAGTATACGCCACAGGAGATCGAGTAAAATGGAAAATAATAGATATTTAAAAATTTATATATAAACATTTTATTCGTTTGTACCTTTATCAACTCTTTAGAGTAGTCTTATAGAACTAATTTTATGTAAAATGAGTTGCTGAATTCACTGGTGAAAACCGCAATATCCTATCTTTAACTGTTTAGGTGATCGAGTAAAATGGAGAATATTAGATATTTAAAAATGTGATATATAAACCTGTTATTCGTTTGTACCTTTATCAACTTTTGAGAGTAGACTTATAAGACTTATTTTATGTAAAATGAGGTGCTGAATCCACTGGTGGAAACCGCAATGTCCTATCTTTAACCGTTTAGGAGATCGAGTAAAATGGAGAATAATAGATATTTAAAAATTTATATATAAACATTTTATTCGTTTGTACCTTTATCAACACTTGAGAGTAAACTTATAGGACTTATTTTATGTAAACTGAGGTGCGGAATCCACTGATGAAAACCGCAATGTCCTATCTTTAACCGTTTAGGAGATCGAGTAAAATGGAGAATAATAGGTATTTGAAAATGTGATATATAAACATTTTATTCGTTTGTACCTTTATCAACTCTTTAGAGTAGTCTTATAGAACTAATTTTATGTAAAATGAGGTGCTGAATTCACTGGAGAAAACCGCAATGTCCTATCTTTAACTGTTTAGGAGATCGAGTAAAATGGAGAATAATAGATATTTAAGAATGTCATATATAAACATTTTATTCGGTTGTACCTTTATCAACTCTTGAGAGTAGACTTAATGGACTTATTTAATCTAAAATGAGGAGCTAAATAAACTGATGAAAACCGCAATGTCCTATCTTTAACCGTTTAGGAGATCGAGTAAAATGGAGAGTATAAGATATTTAAAAATGTGTTATATAAACATTTTATTCGTTTGTACCTTTATCAACACTTGAGAGTAGACTTACAGGACTTATTTTATGTAAAATGAGGTGCTGAATCCACTGATGTAAACCGCAATGTGCTATCTTTAACCATTTAGGAGATCGAGTATAATGGAGAATAATAGATATTAAAAAATGTGTTATATAAACATTTTATTCGTTTGTACCTTTATCAACACTTGAGAGTAGATTTATAGGACTTATTTTATGTAAAATGAGGTGCTGAATAAACTGATGTAAACCGCAATGTGCTATCTTTAACCATTTAGGAGATCGAGTATAATGGAGATTAATAGATATTTAAAAATGGGATATATTAACATTTTTTCGTTTGTACCTTTATCAACTCTTTAGAGTAGACTTATAAGACTTATTTTATGTAAAATGAGGTGCTGAATCCACTGGTGAAAACCGCAATGTCCTATCTTTAACCGTTTAAGAGAAAGAGTAAAATAGAGAATAACACATATTTAAGAATGTGATATATAACCATTTTATTCGTTTGTACCTTTATCAACTCTTTAGAGTAGACTTATAGGACTAAATTTATGTAAAATGAGGTGCTGAATCCACTGGTGAAAACCGCAATGTCCTATCTTTAACTGTTTAGGAGATCGAGTAAAATGGAGAATAGTAGACATTTAAAAAGGTGATATATAAACATTTTATTCGTTTGTACCTTGATCAACTCTTTAGAGTAGACTTATAGGACTTATTTTATGTAAAATAAAGTGCTGAATCCACTGGTGAAAACCGCAATGTCCTATCATTAACCGTTTAGGAGATCGAGTAAAATGGAAAATAATAGATATTTAAAAATGTGATATATAAACATTCTTTTCGTTTGTACCTTTATTAACTCTTTAGAGTAGACTTATAGAACTTATTATATGTAAAACGAGGTGCTGAATCCACTGGTGAAAACCGCAATGTCCTATCTTTAACCGTTTAGGAGATCGAGTAAAATGGAGAATAATAGATATATAAAAATGTGATACCTAAACATTTTATTCGTTTGTACCTTTATCAACTCTTGAGAGTAGACTTATAAAACTTATATGTAAAATGAGGTGCTGAATCCACTGGTGAAAACCGCAATGTCCTATCTTTAACCGTTTAGGAGATCGAACAAAATGGAGATTAATAGATATTTAAAAATGGGATATATTAACATTTTTTCGTTTGTACCTTTATCAACTCTTTAGAGTAGACTTATAAGACTTATGTTATGTAAAATGAGGTGCTGAAGCCACTGGAAAAACCGCAATGTCCTATCTTTAACCGTTTAGGAGTTCGAGTAAAATGGAGAATAAAAGGTATTTAAAAATGTGATATATAAACATTTTATACGTTTGTACCTTTATCAACTCTTTAGAGTAGACTTATTGGACTAAATTTATGTAAAATGAGGTGCTGTATCCACTGGTGAAAACCGCAATGTCCTATCTTTAACCGTTTAAGAGTAAGAGTAAAATGGAGAATAATATATATTTAAAAATGTGATATATAACCATTTTATACGTTTGTACCTTTATCAACTCTTTAGAGTAGACTTATTGGACTAAATTTATGTAAAATGAGGTGCTGAATCCACTGGTGAAAACCGCAATGTCCTATCTTTAACTGTTTAGGAGATCGAGTAAAATGGAGAATAATAGATATTTATAAATGTGATATATAAACATTTTATTCGTTTGTACCATTATCAACTCTTTAGAGTAGACTTATAGGACTTAGTTTAAGTAAAATGAGGCGCAGAATCCACTGGTGAAAATCGCAATGTCCTATCTTTAACCGTTTAGGACATCGAGTAAAATGGAGAATAATATATATTTAAGAATGTGATATATAACCATTTTATTCGTTTGTACCTTTATCAACTCTTTAGAGTAGACTTATAGGACTAAATTTATGTAAAATGAGGTGCTGAATATACTGGTGAAAACCGCAATGTCCTATCTTTAACTGTTTAGGAGATCGAGTAAAATGGAGAATAATAGATATATATAAATGTGATATATAAACATTTTATTCGTTTGTACCTTTATCAACTCTTTAGAGTAGACTTATAGGACTTATTTTATGTAAAATAAAGTGCTGAATTCACTGGTGAAAACCGCAATGTCCTATCATTAACCGATTAGGAGATCGAGTAAAATGGAAAATAATAGATATTTAAAAATGTGATATATAAACATTTTTTTCGTTTGTACCTTTATTAACTCTTTAGAGTAGACTTATAGGACTTATTTTATGTAAAATAAAGTGCTGAATCCACTGGTGAAAACCGCAATGTCCTATCTTTAACTGTTTAGGTGATCGAGTAAAATGGAGAATAATAGATATTTAAAAATGTGATATATAAACATTTCATTCGTTTGTACGTTTATCAACTCTTGAGAGTAGACTTATGGGACTTATATTATGTTAAATGAGGTGCTGAATCCACTTATGAAAACCGCAATGTCCTATCTTTAACCATTTATGAGATCGAGTAAAATGGAGGATAATAGATATTTAAAAATGTGTTATATAAACATTTTATTCGTTTGTACCTTTATCAACACTTGAGAGTAGACTTATAGGACTTATTTTATGTAAACTGAGGTGCTGAATCCACTCATGAAAACCGCAATGTCCTATCTTTAACCATTTAGGAGATCGAGTAAAATAGAGAATAATAGATATTTAAAAATGTCATATATAAACATTTTATTCGGTTGTACCTTTATCAACTCTTGAGAGTAGACTTAAAGGTCTTATTTAATCTAAAATGAGGAGCTAAATCCACTGATGAAAACCGCAATGTCCTATCTTTAACCGTTTAGGAGATCGAGTAAAATGGAGAATAATAGATATTTAAAAATGTCATATATAAACATTTTATTCGGTTGTACCTTTATCAACTCTTGAGAGTAGACTTAAAGGACTTATTTAATCTAAAATGAGGTGCTAAATCCACTGATGAAAACCGCAATGTCCTATCTTTAACCGTTTAGGAGATCGAGTAAAATGGAGAATAATAGATATTAAAAAATGTGTTATATAAACATTTTATTCGTTTGTACCTTTATCAACACTTGAGAGTAGACTTATAGGACTTATTTTATGTAAAATGAGGTGCTGAATCCACTGATGAAAACCGCAATGTCCTATCTTTAACCATTTAGGAGATCGAGTATAATGGAGAATAATAGATATTAAAAAATGTGTTATATAAACATTTTATTCGTTTGTACCTTTATCAACACTTGAGAGTAGACTTATAGGACTTATTTAATGTAAAATGAGGTGCTGAATCCATTGATGAAAACCGCAATGTCCTATCTTTAACCTTTTAGGAGATCGAGTAAAATGGAGATTAATAGATATTTATAAATGGGATATATTAACATTTTTTTCGTTTGTACCTTTATCAACTCTTTAGAGTAGACTTGTAAGACTTATTTTATGTAAAAGAAGGTGCTGAATTTAATGGTGAAAACCGCAATGTCCTATCTTTAACCGTTTAACCGTTTAATCGAGTAAAATGGAGAATATTAGATATTTAAAAATGTGATATATAAACCTTTTATTCGTTTGTACCTTTATCAACACTTGAGAGTAGACTTATAGGACTTATTTAATGTAAAATGAGGTGCTGAATCCACTGATGAAAACCGCAATGTCCTATCTTTAACCGTTTAGGAGATCGAGTAAAATGGAGAATAATAGATATTTAAAAATGTCATATATAAACATTTTATTCGGTTGTACCTCTATCAACTCTTGAGAGTAGACTTGAAGGACTTATTTAATCTAGAATGAGGTGCTAAATCCACTGATGAAAACCGCAATGTCCTATCTTTAACCGTTTAAGAGTAAGAGTAAAATGGAGAATAATATATATTTAAAAATGTGATATATAACCATTTTATTCGTTTGTACCTTTATCAACCCGTGAGAGTAGACTTATAGGACTTATTTTATCTAAAATAAGTTGCTGAATTCACTGGTGAAAACCGCAATGTCCTATCTTTTACCGTTTAGGAGATCGAGTGAAATGGAGAATAATAGATATTTGAAAATGTGATATATATACATTTTATTCGTTTGTACCTTTATCAACTCTTGAGAGTAGACTTAAAGGCCTTATTTTATGTAAAATGAGGTGGTGAATTTACTGGTGAAAACCGCGATGTCCTATCTTAAACCGATTTGGAGATCGAGTAAAATAGAGTATAATAGATATTTGAAAATGTGGTATATAAACATTTTACTCGTTTGTACTTTTATCAACTCTTGAGAGTAGACTTATAGGACTTATTTTATGTAAAATGAGGTGCTGAATCCACTGGTGAAAACCGCGATGTCCTATCTTCAACCGTTTAGAAGATCGAGTAAAATGGAATATAATAGATATGTGAAAATGAGATATATAAACATTTTATTCGTTTGTCCCTTTATCAACTTTTGAGAGTAGACTTATAGGACTTATTTTATGTAAAATGAGGTGCTGAATCCACTGGTTAAAACCGCGATGTCCTATCTTTAACCGTTTAGGAGATCGAGTAAAATGGAAAATAATAGATATTTGAAAATGTGATATATAAACATTTTATTCGTTTGTACCTTTATCAACTCTTTAGAGTAGACTTATAGGACTTATTTTATGTAAAATAAGGTGCTAAATCCACTGGTGACAATCGCGATGTCCTATCTTTAACCGTTTAGGAAATCGAGTAAAATGGAGAATAATAGATATTTGAAAATGTGATATATAAACATTATATTCGTTGATACCTTTGTCAACTCTTGAGAGTAGACTTATAGGACTTATTTTATGTAAAATGAGGTGCTGAATATACTGGTGAAAACCGCGATGTCCTATCTTTAACCGTTTAGGATATCGAGTAAAATTGAGAATAATAGATATTTAAATATGTGATATATAAACATTTTATTCGTTTGTACCTTTATCAACTCTTAAGAGTAGTCTTATAGGACTTATTTTATGTAAAATGAGGTGCTGAATCCACTGGTGAAAACCGCGATGTCCCATCTTTAACTGTTTAGGAGATCGAGTAAAATGGAGAATAATGGATATGTGAAAATGTGATATATAAACGTTTTATTCTTTTGTACCTTTATCAACTTTTAAGAGTTGACTTATAGGACTTATTTTATGTAAAATGAGGTGCTAAATCCACTGGTAAAAACCGCGATGTCCTATCTTTAACCGTTTAGGAGATCGAGTAAAATGGAAAATAATAGATATTTGAAAATGTGATATATTAACATTTTATTCGTTGGTACCTTTGTCAACTCTTGAGAGTAGACTTATAGGACATATTTTATGTAAAATGAGGTGCTGAATAAACTGGTGAAAACCGCGATGTCCTATCTTTAACCGTTTAGGATATCGAGTAAAATTGAGAATAATAGATATTTGAAAATGTGATATATAAACATTTTATTCGTTTGTACCTTTATCAACCCGTGAGAGTAGACTTATAGGACTTATTTTATGTATAATAAGTTGCAGAATTCACTGGTGAAAACCGCAATGTCCTATCTTTTACCGTTTAGGAGATCGAGTGAAATGGAGAATAATAGATATTTGAAAATGTGATATATAAACATTTTATTCGTTTGTACCTTTATCAACTCTTTAGAGTAGACTTATTGGAGTTATTTTATTTAAAATGAGGTGCTGAATCCACTAGTTCAAACCGCGATGTCCTATATTTAACCGTTTAGGAGATGCAGTAAAAAGCAGAATAATAGATATTTGAAAATGTGATATATAAACATTTTAATCGTTTGTACCTTTATCAACTCTTAAGGGTAGTCTTATAGGACTTATTTTATGTAAAATGATGTGCTGAATCCACTGGTGAAAACCGCGATGTCCTATCTTCAACCGTTTAGAAGATCGAGTAAAATGGAATATAATAGATATGTGAAAATGAGATATATAAACATTTTATTCGTTTGTCCCTTTATCAACTTTTGAGAGTAGACTTATAGGACTTATTTTATGTAAAATGAGGTGCTGAATCCACTGGTTAAAACCGCGATGTCCTATCTTTAACCGTTTAGGAGATCGAGTAAAATGGAAAATAATAGATATTTGAAAATGTGATATATAAACATTTTATTCGTTTGTACCTTTATCAACTCTTTAGAGTAGACTTATAGGACTTATTTTATGTAAAATAAGGTGCTAAATCCACTGGTGACAATCGCGATGTCCTATCTTTAACCGTTTAGGAAATCGAGTAAAATGGAGAATAATAGATATTTGAAAATGTGATATATAAACATTATATTCGTTGATACCTTTGTCAACTCTTGAGAGTAGACTTATAGGACTTATTTTATGTAAAATGAGGTGCTGAATATACTGGTGAAAACCGCGATGTCCTATCTTTAACCGTTTAGGATATCGAGTAAAATTGAGAATAATAGATATTTAAATATGTGATATATAAACATTTTATTCGTTTGTACCTTTATCAACTCTTAAGAGTAGTCTTATAGGACTTATTTTATGTAAAATGAGGTGCTGAATCCACTGGTGAAAACCGCGATGTCCCATCTTTAACTGTTTAGGAGATCGAGTAAAATGGAGAATAATGGATATGTGAAAATGTGATATATAAACGTTTTATTCTTTTGTACCTTTATCAACTTTTAAGAGTTGACTTATAGGACTTATTTTATGTAAAATGAGGTGCTAAATCCACTGGTAAAAACCGCGATGTCCTATCTTTAACCGTTTAGGAGATCGAGTAAAATGGAAAATAATAGATATTTGAAAATGTGATATATTAACATTTTATTCGTTGGTACCTTTGTCAACTCTTGAGAGTAGACTTATAGGACATATTTTATGTAAAATGAGGTGCTGAATAAACTGGTGAAAACCGCGATGTCCTATCTTTAACCGTTTAGGATATCGAGTAAAATTGAGAATAATAGATATTTGAAAATGTGATATATAAACATTTTATTCGTTTGTACCTTTATCAACCCGTGAGAGTAGACTTATAGGACTTATTTTATGTATAATAAGTTGCAGAATTCACTGGTGAAAACCGCAATGTCCTATCTTTTACCGTTTAGGAGATCGAGTGAAATGGAGAATAATAGATATTTGAAAATGTGATATATAAACATTTTATTCGTTTGTACCTTTATCAACTCTTTAGAGTAGACTTATTGGAGTTATTTTATTTAAAATGAGGTGCTGAATCCACTAGTTCAAACCGCGATGTCCTATATTTAACCGTTTAGGAGATGCAGTAAAAAGCAGAATAATAGATATTTGAAAATGTGATATATAAACATTTTAATCGTTTGTACCTTTATCAACTCTTAAGGGTAGTCTTATAGGACTTATTTTATGTAAAATGATGTGCTGAATCCACTGGTGAAAACCGCGATGTCCTATCATTAACCGTTTAGGAGATCGAGTAAAATGGAAAATAATAGATATTTGAAAATGTGATATATAAACATTTTAATCGTTGTACCTTTATCAACTCTTGAGAGTAGACTTATAGGACTTATTTTATGTAAAATGAGGTGCTGAATCAACTGGTAAAAACCGCGATGTCTTATCTTTAACCGTTTAGAAGATCGAGTAAAATGGAATATAATAGATATTTGAACATGTGATATATAAACAATTTCTTCGATTGTACCTTTATCAACTCTTGAGAGTAGACTTATAGGACTTATTTAATGTAAAATGAGGTGCTAAATCCACTGGTAAAAACTGCGATGTTCTATCTTGAACCGTTTAGGAGATCGAGTAAAATAAAAAATATTAGATATTTGAAAATGTGATATATAAACATTTTAATCGTTTGTACCACTATCAACCCTTGAGAGTAGACTTATATTACTTATTTTATGTAAAATGAAGTGCTGAATCCACTGGTAAAAACTGCGATGCCTTATCTTTAACCGTTTAGATGATCGAGTAAAATGGAAAGTAATAGATATTTGACATTGTGATATATAAAATTTTATTTGTTTGTACCTTTATCAACTTTTGAGAGTCGACTTATAGGACTTATTTTATGTAAAATGAGGTGCTGAATCCACTGATGAAAACCGCAATGTCCTATTATTAACCATTTAGGAGATCGAGTATAATGGAGAATAATAGATATTTGAAAATGTGTTATATAAACATTTTATTCGTTTGTACCTTTATCAACACTTGAGAGTAGACTTATAGGACTTATTTAATGTAAAATGAGGTGCTGAATCCACTGATGAAAACCGCAATGTCCTATCTAACCTTTTAGGAGATCGAGTAAAATGGAGATTAATAGATATTTAAAAATGGGATATATTAACATTTTTTTCGTTTGTACCTTTATCAACTCTTTAGAGTAGACTTGTAAGACTTATTTTATGTAAAAGGAGGTGCTGAATTTAATGGTGAAAACCGCAATGTCCTATCTTTAACCGTTTAGGAGATCGAGTAAAATGGAAGATAATAGATATTTAAAAATGTGATATATTAACATTTTTTTCGTTTGTACCTTTATCAACTCTTTAGAGTAGACTTGTAAGACATATTTTAAGTAAAAGGAGGTGCTGAATCCAATGGTGAAAACCGCAATGTCCTATCTTTAACCGTTTAGGACATCGAGTAAAATGGAGTATATTAGATATTTAAAAATGTGATATATAAACCTTTTATTCGTTTGTACCTTTATCAACTTTTGAGAGTAGACTTATAAGACTTATTTTATGTAAAATGAGGTGCTGAATCCACTGGTGGAAACCGCAATGTCCTATCTTTAACCGTTTAGGAGATCAAGTAAAATGGAGAATAATAGATATTTAAAAATGTGATATATAAACATTTTATTCGTTTGTACCTTTATCAACTTTTGAGAGTAGACTTATAGGACTTATTTTATGTAAAATGTGGTGCTGAATTTACTGGTGAAAACCGCAATGTCCTATCTTTATCGGTTTAGGAGATCGAGTAAAATGGAAAATAATAGATATTTAAAAATTTATATATAAACATTTTATTCGTTTGTACCTTTATCAACTCTTTAGAATAGTCTTATAGAACTAATTTTATGTAAAATGAGGTGCTGAATTCACTGGTGAAAACCGCAATGTCCTATCTTTAACTGTTTAGGTGATCGAGTAAAATGGAGGATAATAGATATTTAAAAATGTGTTATATAAACATTTTATTCGTTTGTACCTTTATCAACACTTGAGAGTAGACTTATAGGACTTATTTTATGTTAAATGAGGTGCTGAATCCACTTATGAAAACCGCAATGTCCTATCTTTAACCATTTATGAGATCGAGTAAAATGGAGTATAATAGATATTTAAAAATGTGTTATATAAACATTTTATTCGTTTGTACCTTTATCAACACTTGAGAGTAGACTTATAGGACTTATTTTATGTAAACTGAGGTGCTGAATTCACTGATGAAAACCGCAATGTCCTATCTTTAACCATTTAGGAGATCGAGTAAAATGGAGGATAGTAGATATTTAAAAATGTGTTATATAAACATTTTATTCGTTTGTAAGTTTTTCAACTCTTGAGAGTAGACTTATGGGACTTATATTATGTTAAATGAGGTGCTGAATCCACTTATGAAAACCGCAATGTCCTATCATTAACCATTTATGAGATTGAGTAAAATGGAGGATAATAGATATTTAAAAATGTGTTATATAAACATTTTATTCGTTTGAACCTTTATCAACACTTGAGAGTAGGCTTATAGGACTTATTTTATGTAAACTGAGGTGCTGAATTCACTGATGAAAACCGCAATGTCCTATCTTTAACCATTTAGGAGATCGAGTAAAATAGAGAATAATAGATATTTAAAAATGTCATATATAAACATTTTATTCGGTTGTACCTTTATCAACTCTTGAGAGTAGACTTAAAGGTCTTATTTAATCTAAAATGAGGTGCTAAATCCACTGATGAAAACCGCAATGTCCTATCTTTAACCGTTTAGGAGATCGAGTAAAATGGAGAATAATAGATATTAAAAAATGTGTTATATAAACATTTTATTCGTTTGTACCTTTATCAACACTTGAGAGTAGACTTATAGGACTTATTTAATGTAAAATGAGGTGCTGAATCCACTGATGAAAACCGCAATGTCCTATCTTTAACCGTTTAGGAGATCGAGTAAAATGGAGGATAATAGATATTTAAAAATGTGTTATATAAACATTTTATTCGTTTGTACCTTTATCAACTCTTGAGAGTAGACTTATGGGACTTATATTATGTTAAATGAGGTGCTGAATCCACTTATGAAAACCGCAATGTCCTATCTTTAACCGTTTAGGAGATCGAGTAAAATGGAGAATAATAGATATTTAAAAATGTGATATATAAACATTTTATTCGTTTGTACGTTTATCAACTCTTGAGAGTAGACTTATGGGACTTATATTATGTTAAATGAGGTGCTGAATCCACTTATGAAAACCGCAATGTCCTATCTTTAACCATTTATGAGATCGAGTAAAATGGAGGATAATAGATATTTAAAAATGTGTTATATAAACATTTTATTCGTTTGTAATTTTATTAACTCTTTAGAGTAGACTTATAGGACTTATTAAATGTAAAACGGGGTGCTTAATCCACTGGTGAACACCGCAATGTCCTATCTTAAACCGTTTAGGAGATCGAGTAAAATGGAGAATAATAGATATTAAAAAATGTGTTACATAAACATTTTATTCGTTTGTACCTTTATCAACACTTGAGAGTAGACTTATAGGACTTATTTTATGTAAACTGAGGTGCTGAATTCACTGATGAAAACCGCAATGTCCTATCTTTAACCATTTAGGAGATCGAGTAAAATAGAGAATAATAGATATTTAAAAATGTGATATATTAACATTTTTTTCGTTTATAATTTTATCAACTCTTTAAAGTAGACTTGTAAGACTTATTTTATGTAAAAGAAGGTGCTGAATCCAATGGTGAAAACCGCAATGTCCTATCTTTAACCGTTTAGGACATCGAGTAAAATGGAGAATATTAGATATTTAAAAATGTGATATATAAACCTTTTATTCGTTTGTACCTTTATCAACTTTTGAGAGTAGACTTATAGAACTTTTTTTATGTAAAATGTGGTGCTGAATTTACTGGTGAAAACCGCAATGTCCTATCTTTATCGGTTTAGGAGATCGAGTATAATGGAGAATAATAGATATTTAAGAATGTGATATATAAACATTTTTTTCGTTTGTACTTTTATCAACTCTTTAGAGTAGACTTATAGGACTTATGTTATGTAAAATGAGGTGCTGAAGCCACTGGAAAAACCGCAATGTCCTATCTTTAACCGTTTAGGAGATCGAGTAAAATGGAGAATAATAGATATTTGAAAATGTGATATATAAACATTTTATTCGTTTGTACCTTTATCAACTCTTTAGAGTAGTCTTATAAAACTAATTTTATGTAAAATGAGGTACTGAATTCACTGGTGAAAACCGCAATGTCCTATCTTTAACTGTTTAGGTGATCGAGTAAAAAGGAGAATAATAGATATTTAAGAATGTGATATATAAACATTTTTTTCGTTTGTACTTTTATCAACTCTTTAGAGTAGACTTATAGGACTTATGTTATGTAAAATGAGGTGCTGAAGCCACTGGAAAAACCGCAATGTCCTATCTTTAACCGTTTAGGAGATCGAGTAAAATGGATAATAATAGGTATTTGAAAATGTGATATATAAACATTTTATTCGTTTGTACCTTTATCAACTCTTTAGAGTAGTCTTATAGAACTAATTTTATGTAAAATGAGGTGCTGAATTCACTGGAGAAAACCGCAATGTCCTATCTTTAAATGTTTAGGAGATCGAGTAAAATGGAGAATAATAGATATTTAAGAATGTGATATATAAACATTTTATTTGTTTGTACCTTTAATAAGTCTCGAGAGTTGACTTCTAGGAATTATTTCATGTAAAATGAGGTGCTGAATCTACTGGTGAAAACCGCAATGTCCTATCTTTAACCGTTTAAGAGTAAGAGTAAAATGGAGAATAATATATATTTAAAAATGTGATATATAACCATTTCATACGTTTGTACCTTTATCAACTCTTTAGAGTAGACTTATTGGACTAAATTTATGTAAAATGAGGTGCTGAATCCACTGGTGAAAACCGCAATGTCCTATCTTTAACTGTTTAGGAGATCGAGTAAAATGGAGAATAATAGATATTTATATATGTGATATATAAACATTTTATTTGTTTGTACCTTTATTAAGTCTCGAGAGTTGACTTCTAGGAATTATTTTATGTAAAATGAGGTGCTGAATCCACTGGTGAAAACCGCAATGTCCTATCTTTAACCGTTTAAGAGTAAGAGTAAAATGGAGAATAATATATATATAAAAATGTGATATATAACCATTTTATACGTTTGTACCTTTATCAACTCTTTAGAGTAGACTTATTGGACTAAATTTATGTAAAATGAGGTGCTGAATCCACTGGTGAAAACCGCAATGTCCTATCTTTAACTGTTTAGGAGATCGAGTAAAATGGAGAATAATAGATATTTATAAATGTGATATATAAACATTTTATTCGTTTGTACCTTTATCAACTCTTTAGAGTAGACTTATAGGACTTAGTTTAAGTAAAATGAGGCGCAGAATCCACTGGTGAAAATCGCAATGTCCTATCTTTAACCGTTTAGGACATCGAGTAAAATGGAGAATAATATATATTTAAGAATGTGATATATAAACATTTTATTCGTTTGTACCTTTATCAACTCTTTAGAGTAGACTTATAGGACTTATTTTATGTAAAATAAAGTGCTGAATTCACTGGTGAAAACCGCAATGTCCTATCATTAACCGTTTAGGAGATCGAGTAAAATGGAAATTAATAGATATTTAAAAATGTGATATATAAACATTTTTTTCGTTTGTACCTTTATTAACTCTTTAGAGTAGACTTATAGGACTTATTTTATGTAAAATAAAGTGCTGAATCCACTGGTGAAAACCGCAATGTCCTATCTTTAACTGTTTAGGTGATCGAGTAAAATGGAGAATAATAGATATTTAAAAATGTGATATATAAACATTTCATTCGTTTGTACGTTTATCAACTCTTGAGAGTAGACTTATGGGACTTATATTATGTAAACTGAGGTGCTGAATCCACTGATGAAAACCGCAATGTCCTATCTTTAACCATTTAGGAGATCGAGTAAAATAGAGAATAATAGATATTTAAAAATGTCATATATAAACATTTTATTCGGTTGTACCTTTATCAACTCTTGAGAGTAGACTTAAAGGTCTTATTTAATCTAAAATGAGGTGCTAAATCCACTGATGAAAACCGCAATGTACTATCTTTAACCGTTTAGGAGATCGAGTAAAATTGAGAATAATAGATATTAAAAAATGTGTTATATAAACATTTTATTCGTTTGTACCTTTATCAACACTTGAGAGTAGACTTATAGGACTTATTTAATGTAAAATGAGGTGCTTAATCCACTGATGAAAACCGCAATGTCCTATTTTTAACCGTTTAGGAGATCGAGTAAAATGGAGAATAATAGATATTTAAAAATGTCATATATAAACATTTTATTCGGTTGTACCTTTATCAACTCTTGAGAGTAGACTTAAAGGACTTATTTAATCTAAAATGAGGTGCTAAATCCACTGATGAAAACCGCAATGTCCTATCTTTAACCGTTTAGGAGATCGAGTAAAATGGAGAATAATAGATATTAAAAAATGTGTTATATAAACATTTTATTCGTTTGTACCTTTATCAACACTTGAGAGTAGACTTATAGGACTTATTTAAAGTAAAATGCGGTGCTGAATCCACTGATGAAAACCGCAATGTCCTATCTTTAACCTTTTAGGAGATCGAGTAAAATGGAGATTAATAGATATTTAAAAATGGGATATATTAACATTTTTTTCGTTTGTACCTTTATCAACTCTTTAGAGTAGACTTGTAAGACTTATTTTATGTAAAAGGAGGTGCTGAATTTAATGGTGAAAACCGCAATGTCCTATCTTTAACCGTTTAGGAGATCGAGTAAAATGGAGGATAATAGATATTTAAAAATGTGATATATTAACATTTTTTTCGTTTGTACCTTTATCAACTCTTTAGAGTAGACTTCTAAGACATATTTTATGTAAAAGGAGGTGCTGAATCCAATGGTGAAATATGCAATGTCCTATCTTTAACCGTTTAGGACATCGAGTAAAATGGAGAATATTAGATATTTAGAAATGTGATATATAAACCTTTTATTCGTTTGTACCTTTATCAACTTTTGAGAGTAGACTTATAAGACTTATTTTATGTAAAATGAGGTGCTGAATCCACTGGTGGAAACCGCAATGTCCTATCTTTAACCGTTTAGGAGATCGAGTAAAATGGAGGATAATAGATATTTAAAAATGTGATATATTAACATTTTTTTCGTTTGTACCTTTATCAACTCTTTAGAGTAGACTTCTAAGACATATTTTATGTAAAAGGAGGTGCTGAATCCAATGGTGAAATATGCAATGTCCTATCTTTAACCGTTTAGGACATCGAGTAAAATGGAGAATATTAGATATTTAGAAATGTGATATATAAACCTTTTATTCGTTTGTACCTTTATCAACTTTTGAGAGTAGACTTATAAGACTTATTTTATGTAAAATGAGGTGCTGAATCCACTGGTGGAAACCGCAATGTCCTATCTTTAACCGTTTAGGAGATCGAGTAAAATGGAGAATAATAGATATTTAAAAATGTGATATATAAACATTTTATTCGTTTGTACCTTTATCAACTTTTGAGAGTAGACTTATAGGACTTATTTTATGTAAAATGAGGTGCTGAATCCACTGGTGGAAACCGCAATGTCCTATCTTTAACCGTTTAGGAGATCGAGTAAAATGGAGAATAATAGATATTTAAAAATGTGATATATAAACATTTTATTCGTTTGTACCTTTATCAACTCTTTAGAGTAGTCTTATAGAACTAATTTTATGTAAAATGAGGTGCTGAATTCACTGGTGAAAACCGCAATGTCCTATCTTTAACTGTTTAGGTGATCGAGTAAAATGGAGAATAATAGATATTTAAAAATGTGATATATAAACATTTTATTCGTTTGTACGTTTATCAACTCTTGAGAGTAGACTTATGGGACGTATATTATGTTAAATGAGGTGCTGAATCCACTTATGAAAACCGCAATGTTCTATCTTTAACCATTTATGAGATCGAGTAAAATGGAGGATAATAGATATTTAAAAATGTGTTATATAAACATTTTATTCGTTTGTACCTTTATCAACACTTGAGAGTAGACTTATAGGACTTATTTAATCTAGAATGAGGTGCTAAATCCACTGATGAAAACCGCAATGTCCTATCTTTAACCGTTTAGGAGATCGAGTAAAATGGAGATTAATAGATATTTAAAAATGTGATATATAAACATTTTTTTCGTTTGTACCTTTATTAACTCTTTAGAGTAGACTTATAGGACTTATTATATGTAAAACGGGGTGCTTAATCCACTGGTGAACACCGCAATGTCCTATCTTTAACCGTTTAGGAGATCGAGTAAAATGGAAAATAATAGATATTTAAAAATGTGATATATAAACATTTTTTTCGTTTGTACCTTTATTAACTCTTTAGAGTAGACTTATAGGACTTATTATATGTAAAACGGGGTGCTTAATCCACTGGTGAACACCGCAATGTCCTATCTTTAACCGTTTAGGGGATCGAGTAAAATGGAGAATAATAGATATTAAAAAATGTGTTATATAAACATTTTATTCGGTTGCACCTTTATCAACACTTGAGAGTAGACTTATAGGACTTATTTTATGTAAAATGAGGTGCTGAATCCACTGATGAAAACCGCAATGTCTTATCTTTAACCATTTAGGAGATCGAGTATAATGGAGAATAATAGATATTTAAAAATGTGATATATTAACATTTTTTTCGTTTGTAATTTTATCAACTCTTTAAAGTAGACTTGTAAGACTTATTTTATGTAAAAGAAGGTGCTGAATCCAATGGTGAAAACCGCAATGTCCTATCTTTAACCGTTTAGGACATCGAGTAAAATGGAGAATATTAGATATTTAAAAATGTGATATATAAACCTTTTATTCGTTTGTACCTTTATCAACTTTTGAGAGTAGACTTATAGAACTTATTTTATGTAAAATGTGGTGCTGAATTTACTGGTGAAAACCGCAATGTCCTATCTTTATCGGTTTAGGAGATCGAGTATAATGGAGAATAATAGATATTTAAGAATGTGAAATATAAACATTTTTTTCGTTTGTACTTTTATCAACTCTTTAGAGTAGACTTATAGGACTTATGTTATGTAAAATGAGGTGCTGAAGCCACTGGAAAAACCGCAATGTCCTATCTTTAACCGTTTAGGAGATCGAGTAAAATGGAGAATAATAGATATTTGAAAATGTGATATATAAACATTTTATTCGTTTGTACCTTTATCAACTCTTTAGAGTAGTCTTATAAAACTAATTTTATGTAAAATGAGGTACTGAATTCACTGGTGAAAATGTCCTATCTTTAACTGTTTAGGTGATCGAGTAAAAAGGAGAATAATAGATATTTAAGAATGTGATATATAAACATTTTTTTCGTTTGTACTTTTATCAACTCTTTAGAGTAGACTTATAGGACTTATGTTATGTAAAATGAGGTGCTGAAGCCACTGGAAAAACCGCAATGTCCTATCTTTAACCGTTTAGGAGATCGAGTAAAATGGATAATAATAGGTATTTGAAAATGTGATATATAAACATTTTATTCGTTTGTACCTTTATCAACTCTTTAGAGTAGTCTTATAGAACTAATTTTATGTAAAATGAGGTGCTGAATTCACTGGAGAAAACCGCAATGTCCTATCTTTAAATGTTTAGGAGATCGAGTAAAATGGAGAATAATAGATATTTAAGAATGTGATATATAAACATTTTATTTGTTTGTACCTTTAATAAGTCTCGAGAGTTGACTTCTAGGAATTATTTCATGTAAAATGAGGTGCTGAATCTACTGGTGAAAACCGCAATGTCCTATCTTTAACCGTTTAAGAGTAAGAGTAAAATGGAGAATAATATATATTTAAAAATGTGATATATAACCATTTCATACGTTTGTACTTTTATCAACTCTTTAGAGTAGACTTATTGGACTAAATTTATGTAAAATGAGGTGCTGAATCCACTGGTGAAAACCGCAATGTCCTATCTTTAACTGTTTAGGAGATCGAGTAAAATGGAGAATAATAGATATTTATATATGTGATATATAAACATTTTATTTGTTTGTACCTTTATTAAGTCTCGAGAGTTGACTTCTAGGAATTATTTTATGTAAAATGAGGTGCTGAATCCACTGGTGAAAACCGCAATGTCCTATCTTTAACCGTTTAAGAGTAAGAGTAAAATGGAGAATAATATATATTTAAAAATGTGATATATAACCATTTTATACGTTTGTACCTTTATCAACTCTTTAGAGTAGACTTATTGGACTAAATTTAAGTAAAATGAGGTGCTGAATCCACTGGTGAAAACCGCAATGTCCTATCTTTAACTGTTTAGGAGATCGAGTAAAATGGAGAATAATAGATATTTATAAATGTGATATATAAACATTTTATTCGTTTGTACCTTTATCAACTTTTTAGAGTAGACTTATAGGACTTAGTTTAAGTAAAATGAGGCGCAGAATCCACTGGTGAAAATCGCAATGTCCTATCTTTAACCGTTTAGGACATCGAGTAAAATGGAGAATAATATATATTTAAGAATGTGATATATAAACATTTTATTCGTTTGTACCTTTATCAACTCTTTAGAGTAGACTTATAGGACTTATTTTATGTAAAATAAAGTGCTAAATCCACTGGTGAAAACCGCAATGTCCTATCTTTAACTGTTTAGGTGATCGAGTAAAATGGAGAATAATAGATATTTAAAAATGTGATATATAAACATTTCATTCGTTTGTACGTTTATCAACTCTTGAGAGTAGACTTATGGGACTTATATTATGTAAACTGAGGTGCTGAATCCACTGATGAAAACCGCAATGTCCTATCTTTAACCATTTATGAGATCGACTAAAATGGAGGATAATAGATATTTAAAAATGTGTTATATAAACATTTTATTCGTTTGTACCTTTATCAACACTTGAGAGTAGACTTATAGGACTTATTTAATGTAAAATGAGGTGCTGAATCCACTGATGAAAACCGCAATGTCCTATCTTTAACCGTTTAGGAGATCGAGTAAAATGGAGAATAATAGATATTTAAAAATGTCATATATAAACATTTTATTCGGTTGTACCTTTATCAACTCTTGAGAGTAGACTTAAAGGACTTATTTAATCTAGAATGAGGTGCTAAATCCACTGATGAAAACCGCAATGTCCTATCTTTAACAGTTTAGGAGATCGAGTAAAATGGAGAATAATAGATATTAAAAAATGTGTTATATAAACATTTTATTCGTTTGTACCTTTATCAACACTTGAAAGTAGACTTATAGGACTTATTTTATGTAAAATTAGGTGCTGAATCCACTGGTGAAAACCGCAATGTCCTATCTTTAACTGTTTAGGAGATCGAGTAAAATGGAGAATAATAGACATTTAAAAAGGTGATATATAAACATTTTATTCGTTTGTACCTTTATCAACTCTTTAGAGTAGACTTATAGGACTTATTTTATGTAAAATAAAGTGCTGAATCCACTGGTGAAAACCGCAATGTCCTATCATTAACCGTTTAGGAGATCGAGTAAAATGGAAAATAATAGATATTTAAAAATGTGATATATAAAAATTTTTTTCGTTTGTACCTTTATTAACTCTTTAGAGTAGACTTATAGGACTTATTAAATGTAAAACGGGGTGCTTAATCCACTGGTGAACACCGCAATGTCCTATCTTAAACCGTTTAGGAGATCGAGTAAAATGGAGAATAATAGATATTAAAAAATGTGTTATATAAACATTTTATTCGTTTGTACCTTTATCAACACTTGAGAGTAGACTTATAGGACTTATTTTATGTAAAATTAGGTGCTGAATCCACTGATGAAAACCGCAATGTCCTATCTTTAACCTTTTAGGAGATCGAGTATAATGGAGAATAATAGATATTAAAAAATGTGTTATATAAACATTTTATTCGTTTGTACCTTTATCAACACTTGAGAGTAGACTTATAGGACTTATTTTATGTAAAATGAGGTGCTGAATCCACTGATGAAAACCGCAATGTCTTATCTTTAACCATTTAGGAGATCGAGTATAATGGAGAATAATAGATATTTAAAAATGTGATATATTAACATTTTTTTCGTTTGTACCTTTATCAACTCTTTAAAGTAGACTTGTAAGACTTATTTTATGTAAAAGGAGGTGCTGAATCCAATGGTGAAAACCGCAATGTCCTATCTTTAACCGTTTAGGACATCGAGTAAAATGGAGAATATTAGATATTTAAAAATGTGATATATAAACCTTTTATTCCTTTGTACCTTTATCAACTTTTGAGAGTAGACTTATAGAACTTATTTTATGTAAAATGTGGTGCTGAATTTACTGGTGAAAACCGCAATGTCCTATCTTTATCGGTTTAGGAGATCGAGTATAATGGAGAATAATAGATATTTAAGAATGTGATATATAAACATTTTTTTCGTTTGTACTTTTATCAACTCTTTAGAGTAGACTTATAGGACTTATGTTATGTAAAATGAGGTGCTGAAGCCACTGGAAAAACCGCAATGTCCTATCTTTAACCGTTTAGGAGATCGAGTAAAATGGAGAATAATAGGTATTTGAAAATGTGATATATAAACATTTTATTCGTTTGTACCTTTATCAACTCTTTAGAGTAGTCTTATAAAACTAATTTTATGTAAAATGAGGTGCTGAATTCACTGGTGAAAACCGCAATGTCCTATCTTTAACGGTTTAGGTGATCGAGTAAAATGGAGAATAATAGATATTTAAGAATGTGATATATAAACATTTTTTTCGTTTGTACTTTTATCATCTCTTTAGAGTAGACTTATAGGACTTATGTTTTGTAAAATGAGGTGCTGAAGCCACTGGAAAAACCGCAATGTCCTATCTTTAACCGTTTAGGAGATCTAGTAAAATGGAGAATAATAGGTATTTGAAAATGTGATATATAAACATTTTATTCGTATGTACCTTTATCAACTCTTTGAAGTAGTCTTATAGAACTAATTTTATGTAAAATGAGGTGCTGAATTCACTGGAGAAAACCGCAATGTCCTATCTTTAACTGTTTAGGTGATCGAGTAAAATGGAGAATAATAGATATTTAAGAATGTGATATATAAACATTTTATTCGTTTGTACCTTTATCAACTCTTTAGAGTTGACTTATTGGACTAAATTTATGTAAAATGAGGTGCTGAATCCACTGGTGAAAACCGCAATGTCCTATCTTTAACTGTTTAGGAGATCGAGTAAAATGGAGAATAATAGATATTTATATATGTGATATATAAACATTTTATTTGTTTGTACCTTTATTAAGTCTCGAGAGTTGACTTCTAGGAATTATTTTATGAAAAATGAGGTGCTGAATCCACTGGTGAAAACCGCAATGTCCTATCTTTAACCGTTTAAGAGTAAGAGTAAAATGGAGAATAATATATATTTAAAAATGTGATATATAACCATTTTATACGTTTGTACCTTTATCAACTCTTTAGAGTAGACTTATTGGACTAAATTTATGTAAAATGAGGTGCTGAATCCACTGGTGAAAACCGCAATGTCCTATCTTTAACTGTTTAGGAGATCGAGTAAAATGGAGAATAATAGATATTTATAAATGTGATATATAAACATTTTATTCGTTTGTACCTTTATCAACTCTTTAGAGTAGACTTATAGGACTTAGTTTAAGTAAAATGAGGCGCAGAATCCACTGGTGAAAATCGCAATGTCCTATCTTTAACCGTTTAGGACATCGAGTAAAATGGAGAATAATATATATTTAAGAATGTGATATATAACCATTTTATTCGTTTGTACCTTTATCAACTCTTTAGAGTAGACTTATAGGACTAAATTTATGTAAAATGAGGTGCTGAATATACTGGTGAAAACCGCAATGTCCTATCTTTAACTGTTTAGGAGATCGAGTAAAATGGAGAATAATAGATATATATAAATGTGATATATAAACATTTTATTCGTTTGTACCTTTATCAACTCTTTAGAGTAGACTTATAGGACTTATTTTATGTAAAATAAAGTGCTGAATTCACTGGTGAAAACCGCAATGTCCTATCATTAACCGTTTAGGAGATCGAGTAAAATGGAAAATAATAGATATTTAAAAATGTGATATATAAACATTTTTTTCGTTTGTACCTTTATTAACTCTTTAGAGTAGACTTATAGGACTTATTTTATGTAAAATAAAGTGCTGAATCCACTGGTGAAAACCGCAATGTCCTATCTTTAACTGTTTAGGTGATCGAGTAAAATGGAGAATAATAGATATTTAAAAATGTGATATATAAACATTTCATTCGTTTGTACGTTTATCAACTCTTGAGAGTAGACTTATGGGACTTATATTATGTTAAATGAGGTGCTGAATCCACTTATGAAAACCGCAATGTCCTATCTTTAACCATTTATGAGATCGAGTAAAATGGAGGATAATAGATATTAAAAAATGTGTTATATAAACTTTTTATTCGTTTGTACCTTTATCAACACTTGAGAGTAGACTTATAGGACTTATTTTATGTAAAATGAGGTGCTGAATCCACTGATGAAAACCGCAATGTCCTATCTTTAACCATTTAGGAGATCGAGTATAATGGAGAATAATAGATATTAAAAAATGTGTTATATAAACATTTTATTCGTTTGTACCTTTATCAACTCTTTAAAGTAGTCTTATAGAACTAATTTTATGTAAAATGAGGTGCTGAATTCACTGGAGAAAACCGCAATGTCCAATCTTTAAATGTTTAGGAGATCGAGTAAAATGGAGAATAATAGATATTTAAGAATGTGATATATAAACATTTTATTTGTTTGTTCCTTTAATAAGTCTCGAGAGTTGACTTCTAGGAATTATTTTATGTAAAATGAGGTGCTAAATCCACTGGTGAAAACCGCAATGTCCTATCTTTAACTGTTTAGGAGATCGAGTAAAATGGAGAATAATAGATATTAAAAAATGTGTTATATAAACATTTTATTCGTTTGTACTTTTATCAACACTTGAGAGTAGACTTATAGGACTTATTTTATGTAAAATGAGGTGCTGAATCCACTGATGAAAACCGCAATGTCTTATCTTTAACCATTTAGGAGATCGAGTATAATGGAGAATAATAGATATTTAAAAATGTGATATATTAACATTTTTTTCGTTTGTACCTTTATCAACTCTTTAAAGTAGACTTGTAAGACTTATTTTATGTAAAAGGAGGTGCTGAATCCAATGGTGAAAACCGCAATGTCCTATCTTTAACCGTTTAGGACATCGAGTAAAATGGAGAATATTAGATATTTAAAAATGTGATATATAAACCTTTTATTCGTTTGTACCTTTATCAACTTTTGAGAGTAGACTTATAGAACTTATTTTATGTAAAATGTGGTGCTGAATTTACTGGTGAAAACCGCAATGTCCTATCTTTATCGGTTTAGGAGATCGAGTATAATGGAGAATAATAGATATTTAAGAATGTGATATATAAACATTTTTTTCGTTTGTACTTTTATCAACTCTTTAGAGTAGACTTATAGGACTTATGTTATGTAAAATGAGGTGCTGAAGCCACTGGAAAAACCGCAATGTCCTATCTTTAACCGTTTAGGAGATCGAGTAAAATGGAGAATAATAGGTATTTGAAAATGTGATATATAAACATTTTATTCGTTTGTACCTTTATCAACTCTTTAGAGTAGTCTTATAAAACTAATTTTATGTAAAATGAGGTGCTGAATTCACTGGTGAAAACCGCAATGTCCTATCTTTAACGGTTTAGGTGATCGAGTAAAATGGAGAATAATAGATATTTAAGAATGTGATATATAAACATTTTTTTCGTTTGTACTTTTATCATCTCTTTAGAGTAGACTTATAGGACTTATGTTTTGTAAAATGAGGTGCTGAAGCCACTGGAAAAACCGCAATGTCCTATCTTTAACCGTTTAGGAGATCTAGTAAAATGGAGAATAATAGGTATTTGAAAATGTGATATATAAACATTTTATTCGTATGTACCTTTATCAACTCTTTGAAGTAGTCTTATAGAACTAATTTTATGTAAAATGAGGTGCTGAATTCACTGGAGAAAACCGCAATGTCCTATCTTTAACTGTTTAGGTGATCGAGTAAAATGGAGAATAATAGATATTTAAGAATGTGATATATAAACATTTTATTCGTTTGTACCTTTATCAACTCTTTAGAGTTGACTTATTGGACTAAATTTATGTAAAATGAGGTGCTGAATCCACTGGTGAAAACCGCAATGTCCTATCTTTAACTGTTTAGGAGATCGAGTAAAATGGAGAATAATAGATATTTATATATGTGATATATAAACATTTTATTTGTTTGTACCTTTATTAAGTCTCGAGAGTTGACTTCTAGGAATTATTTTATGAAAAATGAGGTGCTGAATCCACTGGTGAAAACCGCAATGTCCTATCTTTAACCGTTTAAGAGTAAGAGTAAAATGGAGAATAATATATATTTAAAAATGTGATATATAACCATTTTATACGTTTGTACCTTTATCAACTCTTTAGAGTAGACTTATTGGACTAAATTTATGTAAAATGAGGTGCTGAATCCACTGGTGAAAACCGCAATGTCCTATCTTTAACTGTTTAGGAGATCGAGTAAAATGGAGAATAATAGATATTTATAAATGTGATATATAAACATTTTATTCGTTTGTACCTTTATCAACTCTTTAGAGTAGACTTATAGGACTTAGTTTAAGTAAAATGAGGCGCAGAATCCACTGGTGAAAATCGCAATGTCCTATCTTTAACCGTTTAGGACATCGAGTAAAATGGAGAATAATATATATTTAAGAATGTGATATATAACCATTTTATTCGTTTGTACCTTTATCAACTCTTTAGAGTAGACTTATAGGACTAAATTTATGTAAAATGAGGTGCTGAATATACTGGTGAAAACCGCAATGTCCTATCTTTAACTGTTTAGGAGATCGAGTAAAATGGAGAATAATAGATATATATAAATGTGATATATAAACATTTTATTCGTTTGTACCTTTATCAACTCTTTAGAGTAGACTTATAGGACTTATTTTATGTAAAATAAAGTGCTGAATTCACTGGTGAAAACCGCAATGTCCTATCATTAACCGTTTAGGAGATCGAGTAAAATGGAAAATAATAGATATTTAAAAATGTGATATATAAACATTTTTTTCGTTTGTACCTTTATTAACTCTTTAGAGTAGACTTATAGGACTTATTTTATGTAAAATAAAGTGCTGAATCCACTGGTGAAAACCGCAATGTCCTATCTTTAACTGTTTAGGTGATCGAGTAAAATGGAGAATAATAGATATTTAAAAATGTGATATATAAACATTTCATTCGTTTGTACGTTTATCAACTCTTGAGAGTAGACTTATGGGACTTATATTATGTTAAATGAGGTGCTGAATCCACTTATGAAAACCGCAATGTCCTATCTTTAACCATTTATGAGATCGAGTAAAATGGAGGATAATAGATATTAAAAAATGTGTTATATAAACTTTTTATTCGTTTGTACCTTTATCAACACTTGAGAGTAGACTTATAGGACTTATTTTATGTAAAATGAGGTGCTGAATCCACTGATGAAAACCGCAATGTCCTATCTTTAACCATTTAGGAGATCGAGTATAATGGAGAATAATAGATATTAAAAAATGTGTTATATAAACATTTTATTCGTTTGTACCTTTATCAACTCTTTAAAGTAGTCTTATAGAACTAATTTTATGTAAAATGAGGTGCTGAATTCACTGGAGAAAACCGCAATGTCCAATCTTTAAATGTTTAGGAGATCGAGTAAAATGGAGAATAATAGATATTTAAGAATGTGATATATAAACATTTTATTTGTTTGTTCCTTTAATAAGTCTCGAGAGTTGACTTCTAGGAATTATTTTATGTAAAATGAGGTGCTAAATCCACTGGTGAAAACCGCAATGTCCTATCTTTAACTGTTTAGGAGATCGAGTAAAATGGAGAATAATAGATATTAAAAAATGTGTTATATAAACATTTTATTCGTTTGTACTTTTATCAACACTTGAGAGTAGACTTATAGGACTTATTTTATGTAAAATGAGGTGCTGAATCCACTGATGAAAACCGCAATGTCTTATCTTTAACCATTTAGGAGATCGAGTATAATGGAGAATAATAGATATTTAAAAATGTGATATATTAACATTTTTTTCGTTTGTACCTTTATCAACTCTTTAAAGTAGACTTGTAAGACTTATTTTATGTAAAAGGAGGTGCTGAATCCAATGGTGAAAACCGCAATGTCCTATCTTTAACCGTTTAGGACATCGAGTAAAATGGAGAATATTAGATATTTAAAAATGTGATATATAAACCTTTTATTCGTTTGTACCTTTATCAACTTTTGAGAGTAGACTTATAGAACTTATTTTATGTAAAATGTGGTGCTGAATTTACTGGTGAAAACCGCAATGTCCTATCTTTATCGGTTTAGGAGATCGAGTATAATGGAGAATAATAGATATTTAAGAATGTGATATATAAACATTTTTTTCGTTTGTACTTTTATCAACTCTTTAGAGTAGACTTATAGGACTTATGTTATGTAAAATGAGGTGCTGAAGCCACTGGAAAAACCGCAATGTCCTATCTTTAACCGTTTAGGAGATCGAGTAAAATGGAGAATAATAGGTATTTGAAAATGTGATATATAAACATTTTATTCGTTTGTACCTTTATCAACTCTTTAGAGTAGTCTTATAAAACTAATTTTATGTTAAATGAGGTGCTGAATTCTCTGGTGAAAACCGCAATGTCCTATCTTTAACGGTTTAGGTGATCGAGTAAAATGGAGAATAATAGATATTTAAGAATGTGATATATAAACATTTTTTTCGTTTGTACTTTTATCATCTCTTTAGAGTAGACTTATAGGACTTATGTTTTGTAAAATGAGGTGCTGAAGCCACTGGAAAAACCGCAATGTCCTATCTTTAACCGTTTAGGAGATCTAGTAAAATGGAGAATAATAGGTATTTGAAAATGTGATATATAAACATTTTATTCGTTTGTACCTTTATCAACTCTTTGAAGTAGTCTTATAGAACTAATTTTATGTAAAATGAGGTGCTGAATTCACTGGAGAAAACCGCAATGTCCTATCTTTAACTGTTTAGGTGATCGAGTAAAATGGAGAATAATAGATATTTAAGAATGTGATATATAAACATTTTATTCGTTTGTACCTTTATCAACTCTTTAGAGTTGACTTATTGGACTAAATTTATGTAAAATGAGGTGCTGAATCCACTGGTGAAAACCGCAATGTCCTATCTTTAACTGTTTAGGAGATCGAGTAAAATGGAGAATAATAGTTATTTATATATGTGATATATAAACATTTTATTTGTTTGTACCTTTATTAAGTCTCGAGAGTTGACTTCTAGGAATTGTTTTATGTAAAATGAGGTGCTGAATCCACTGGTGAAAACCGCAATGTCCTATCTTTAACCGTTTAAGAGTAAGAGTAAAATGGAGAATAATATATATTTAAAAATGTGATATATAACCATTTTATACGTTTGTACCTTTATCAACTCTTTAGAGTAGACTTATTGGACTAAATTTATGTAAAATGAGGTGCTGAATCCACTGGTGAAAACCGCAATGTCCTATCTTTAACTGTTTAGGAGATCGAGTAAAATGGAGAATAATAGATATTTATAAATGTGATATATAAACATTTTATTCGTTTGTACCTTTATCAACTCTTTAGAGTAGACTTATAAGACTTAGTTTAAGTAAAATGAGGCGCAGAATCCACTGGTGAAAATCGCAATGTCCTATCTTTAACCGTTTAGGACATCGAGTAAAATGGAGAATAATATATATTTAAGAATGTGATATATAACCATTTTATTCGTTTGTACCTTTATCAACTCTTTAGAGTAGACTTATAGGACTAAATTTATGTAAAATGAGGTGCTGAATATACTGGTGAAAACCGCAATGTCCTATCTTTAACTGTTTAGGAGATCGAGTAAAATGGAGAATAATAGATATATATAAATGTGATATATAAACATTTTATTCGTTTGTACCTTTATCAACTCTTTAGAGTAGACTTAT
The DNA here is from genome assembly GCA_963930825.1 of Silvanus unidentatus. NCBI lineage: Eukaryota > Metazoa > Arthropoda > Insecta > Coleoptera > Silvanidae > Silvanus > Silvanus unidentatus. The sequence continues at coordinate 5,265,579 of OZ005761.1, read as the reverse complement.
AGGACTTATTTTATGTAAAATAAAGTGCTGAATTCACTGGTGAAAACCGCAATGTCCTATCATTAACCGTTTAGGAGATCGAGTAAAATGGAAAATAATAGATATTTAAAAATGTGATATATAAACATTTTTTTCGTTTGTACCTTTATTAACTCTTTAGAGTAGACTTATAGGACTTATTTTATGTAAAATAAAGTGCTGAATCCACTGGTGAAAACCGCAATGTCCTATCTTTAACTGTTTAGGTGATCGAGTAAAATGGAGAATAATAGAAATTTAAAAATGTGATATATAAACATTTCATTCGTTTGTACGTTTATCAACTCTTGAGAGTAGACTTATGGGACTTATATTATGTTAAATGAGGTGCTGAATCCACTTATGAAAACCGCAATGTCCTATCTTTAACCATTTATGAGATCGAGTAAAATGGAGGATAATAGATATTAAAAAATGTGTTATATAAACATTTTATTCGTTTGTACCTTTATCAACACTTGAGAGTAGACTTATAGGACTTATTTTATGTAAAATGAGGTGCTGAATCCACTGATGAAAACCGCAATGTCCTATCTTTAACCATTTAGGAGATCGAGTATAATGGAGAATAATAGATATTAAAAAATGTGTTATATAAACATTTTATTCGTTTGTACCTTTATCAACTCTTTAAAGTAGTCTTATAGAACTAATTTTATGTAAAATGAGGTGCTGAATTCACTGGAGAAAACCGCAATGTCCAATCTTTAAATGTTTAGGAGATCGAGTAAAATGGAGAATAATAGATATTTAAGAATGTGATATATAAACATTTTATTTGTTTGTTCCTTTAATAAGTCTCGAGAGTTGACTTCTAGGAATTATTTTATGTAAAATGAGGTGCTAAATCTACTGGTGAAAACCGCAATGTCCTATCTTTAACCGTTTAAGAGTAAGAGTAAAATGGAGAATAATATATATTTAAAAATGTGATATATAACCATTTTATACGTTTGTACCTTTATCAACTCTTTAGAGTAGACTTATTGGACTAAATTTATGTAAAATGAGGTGCTAAATCCACTGGTGAAAACCGCAATGTCCTATCTTTAACTGTTTAGGAGATCGAGTAAAATGGAGAATAATAGATATTAAAAAATGTGTTATATAAACATTTTATTCGTTTGTACTTTTATCAACACTTGAGAGTAGACTTATAGGACTTATTTTATGTAAAATGAGGTGCTGAATCCACTGATGAAAACCGCAATGTCTTATCTTTAACCATTTAGGAGATCGAGTATAATGGAGAATAATAGATATTTAAAAATGTGATATATTAACATTTTTTTCGTTTGTACCTTTATCAACTCTTTAAAGTAGACTTGTAAGACTTATTTTATGTAAAAGGAGGTGCTGAATCCAATGGTGAAAACCGCAATGTCCTATCTTTAACCGTTTAGGACATCGAGTAAAATGGAGAATATTAGATATTTAAAAATGTGATATATAAACCTTTTATTCGTTTGTACCTTTATCAACTTTTGAGAGTAGACTTATAGAACTTATTTTATGTAAAATGTGGTGCTGAATTTACTGGTGAAAACCGCAATGTCCTATCTTTATCGGTTTAGGAGATCGAGTATAATGGAGAATAATAGATATTTAAGAATGTGATATATAAACATTTTTTTCGTTTGTACTTTTATCAACTCTTTAGAGTAGACTTATAGGACTTATGTTATGTAAAATGAGGTGCTGAAGCCACTGGAAAAACCGCAATGTCCTATCTTTAACCGTTTAGGAGATCGAGTAAAATGGAGAATAATAGGTATTTGAAAATGTGATATATAAACATTTTATTCGTTTGTACCTTTATCAACTCTTTAGAGTAGTCTTATAAAACTAATTTTATGTTAAATGAGGTGCTGAATTCTCTGGTGAAAACCGCAATGTCCTATCTTTAACTGTTTAGGTGATCGAGTAAAATGGAGAATAATAGATATTTAAGAATGTGATATATTAGTAATTTACGATACAAGTAATGTTATGACGCATTTTACATTACGAGAGAATGTTTGGAAGAACGAGCGCAGCGAGTTCTTCTAAAATTCTCGAGTAATGCTAAAAGCGCATAACATTACGTGTATCGTAACACGTTTTATTTTATCCTATAATGGTATTGTAGAAAAAAGCAAAATTATAGTTCAATTATGAATATATTTTTTATTTACTGTCAAAACACTTTTTAAAAATTGGTATCCTAGGAGTTATTTATTTAAACAATAACGTTAAGAAAATCTTAACAGCACTAGTGCTGTTAAGAATTTATAACAACACTAGTGCTGTTAAGAGTATCTTAACGTTATTCGTTGCTATGCAGTAATCACTACAATAACATTATAGGATAAAATAAAAACATTTTTTTCGTTTGTACTTTTATCATCTCTTTAGAGTAGACTTATAGGACTTATGTTTTGTAAAATGAGGTGCTGAATTCACTGGAGAAAACCGCAATGTCCTATCTTTAAATGTTTAGGAGATCGAGTAAAATGGAGAATAATAGATATTTAAGAATGTGATATATAAACATTTTATTTGTTTGTACCTTTAATAAGTCTCGAGAGTTGACTTCTAGGAATTATTTTATGTAAAATGAGGTGCTGAATCTACTGGTGAAAACCGCAATGTCCTATCTTTAACCGTTTAAGAGTAAGAGTAAAATGGAGAATAATAGATATTTAAGAATGTGATATATAACCATTTTATACGTTTGTACCTTTATCAACTCTTTGGAGTAGACTTATTGGACTAAATTTATGTAAAATGAGGTGCTGAATCCACTGGTGAAAACCGCAATGTCCTATCTTTAACTGTTTAGGAGATCGAGTAAAATGGAGAATAATAGATATTTATATATGTGATATATAAACATTTTATTTGTTTGTACCTTTATTAAGTCTCGAGAGTTGACTTCTAGGAATTATTTTATGTAAAATGAGGTGCTGAATCCACTGGTGAAAACCGCAATGTCCTATCTTTAACCGTTTAAGAGTAAGAGTAAAATGGAGAATAATATATATTTAAAAATGTGAAATATAACCATTTAATACGTTTGTACCTTTATCAACTCTTTAGAGTAGACTTATTGGACTAAATTTATGTAAAATGAGGTGCTGAATCCACTGGTGAAAACCGCAATGTCCTATCTTTAACTGTTTAGGAGATCGAGTAAAATGGAGAATAATAGATATTTATAAATGTGACATATAAACATTTTATTCGTTTGTACTTTTATCAACTCTTTAGAGTAGACTTATAGGACTTAGTTTAAGTAAAATGAGGCGCAGAATCCACTGGTGAAAATCGCAATGTCCTATCTTTAACCGTTTAGGACATCGAGTAAAATGGAGAATAATATATATTTAAGAATGTGATATATAACCATTTTATTCGTTTGTACCTTTATCAACTCTTTAGAGTAGACTTATAGGACTAAATTTATGTAAAATGAGGTGCTGAATATACTGGTGAAAACCGCAATGTCCTATCTTTAACTGTTTAGGAGATCGAGTAAAATGGAGAATAATAGATATTTATAAATGTGATATATAAACATTTTATTCGTTTGTACCTTTATCAACTCTTTAGAGTAGACTTATAGGACTTAGTTTAAGTAAAATGAGGCGCAGAATCCACTGGTGAAAATCGCAATGTCCTATCTTTAACCGTTTAGGACATCGAGTAAAATGGAGAATAATATATATTTAAGAATGTGATATATAACCATTTTATTCGTTTGTACCTTTATCAACTCTTTAGAGTAGACTTATAGGACTAAATTTATGTAAAATGAGGTGCTGAATATACTGGTGAAAACCGCAATGTCCTATCTTTAACTGTTTAGGAGATCGAGTAAAATGGAGAATAATAGATATTTAAGAATGTGGTATATAAACATTTTATTTGTTTGTACCTTTATTAAGTCTCGAGAGTTGACTTCTAGGAATTATTTTATGTAAAATGAGGTGCTGAATCCACTGGTGAAAACCGCAATGTCCTATCTTTAACCGTTTAAGAGTAAGAGTAAAATGGAGAATAATATATATTTAAAAATGTAATATATAACCATTTTATACGTTTGTACCTTTATCAACTCTTTAGAGTAGACTTATTGGACTAAATTTATGTAAAATGAGGTGCTGAATCCACTGGTGAAAACCGCAATGTCCTATCTTTAACTGTTTAGGAGATCGAGTAAAATGGAGAATAATAGATATTTATAAATGTGATATATAAACATTTTATTCGTTTGTACCTTTATCAACTCTTTAGAGTAGACTTATAGGACTTAGTTTAAGTAAAATGAGGCGCAGAATCCACTGGTGAAAATCGCAATGTCCTATCTTTAACCGTTTAGGACATCGAGTTAAATGGAGAATAATAGATATTTAAGAATGTGGTATATAAACATTTTATTTGTTTGTACCTTTATTAAGTCTCGAGAGTTGACTTCTAGGAATTATTTTATGTAAAATGAGGTGCTGAATCCACTGGTGAAAACCGCAATGTCCTATCTTTAACCGTTTAAGAGTAAGAGTAAAATGGAGAATAATATATATTTAAAAATGTGATATATAACCATTTTATACGTTTGTACCTTTATCAACTCTTTAGAGTAGACTTATTGGACTAAATTTATGTAAAATGAGGTGCTGAATCCACTGGTGAAAACCGCAATGTCCTATCTTTAACTGTTTAGGAGATCGAGTAAAATGGAGAATAATAGATATTTATAAATGTGATATATAAACATTTTATTCGTTTGTACCTTTATCAACTCTTTAGAGTAGACTTATAGGACTTAGTTTAAGTAAAATGAGGCGCAGAATCCACTGGTGAAAATCGCAATGTCCTATCTTTAACCGTTTAGGACATCGAGTTAAATGGAGAATAATAGATATTTCAAAATGTGATATATAACCATTTTATACGTTTGTACCTTTATCAACTCTTTAGAGTAGACTTATTGGACTAAATTTATGTAAAATGAGGTGCTGAATCCACTGGTGAAAACCGCAATGTCCTATCTTTAACCATTTAGGAGATCGAGTATAATGGAGAATAATAGATATTAAAAAATGTGTTATATAAACATTTTATTCGTTTGTACCTTTATCAACACTTGAGAGTAGACTTATAGGACTTATTTTATGTAAAATGAGGTGCTGAATCCACTGATGAAAACCGCAATGTCTTATCTTCAACCATTTAGGAGATCGAGTATAACGGAGAATAATAGATATTTAAAAATGTGATATATTAACATTTTTTTCGTTTGTACCTTTATCAACTCTTTAAAGTAGACTTGTAAGACTTATTTTATGTAAAAGGAGGTGCTGAATCCAATGGTGAAAACCGCAATGTCCTATCTTTAACCGTTTAGGACATCGAGTAAAATGGAGAATATTAGATATTTAAAAATGTGATATATAAACCTTTTATTCGTTTGTACCTTTATCAACTTTTGAGAGTAGACTTATAGAACTTATTTTATGTAAAATGTGGTGCTGAATTTACTGGTGAAAACCGCAATGTCCTATCTTTATCGGTTTAGGAGATCGAGTATAATGGATAATAATAGATATTTAAGAATGTGATATATAAACATTTTTTTCGTTTGTACTTTTATCAACTCTTTAGAGTAGACTTATAGGACTTATGTTATGTAAAATGAGGTGCTGAAGCCACTGGAAAAACCGCAATGTCCTATCTTTAACCGTTTAGGAGATCGAGTAAAATGGAGAATAATAGGTATTTGAAAATGTGATATATAAACATTTTATTCGTTTGTACCTTTATCAACTCTTTAGAGTAGTCTTATAAAACTAATTTTATGTAAAATGAGGTGCTGAATTCACTGGTGAAAATCGCAATGTCCTATCTTTAACTGTTTAGGTGATCGAGTAAAATGGAGAATAATAGATATTTAAGAATGTGATATATAAACATTTTTTTAGTTTGTACTTTTATCATCTCTTTAGAGTAGACTTATAGGACTTATGTTTTGTAAAATGAGGTGCCGAAGCCACTGGAAAAACCGCAATGTCCTATCTTTAACCGTTTAGGAGATCGAGTAAAATGGAGAATAATAGGTATTTGAAAATGTGATATATAAACATTTTATTCGTTTGTACCTTTATCAACTCTTTAAAGTAGTCTTATAGAACTAATTTTATGTAAAATGAGGTGCTGAATTCACTGGAGAAAACCGCAATGTCCTATCTTTAAATGTTTAGGAGATCGAGTAAAATGGAGAATAATAGATATTTAAGAATGTGATATATAAACATTTTATTTGTTTGTACCTTTAATAAGTCTCGAGAGTTGACTTCTAGGAATTATTTTATGTAAAATGAGGTGCTGAATCTACTGGTGAAAACCGCAATGTCCTATCTTTAACCGTTTAAGAGTAAGAGTAAAATGGAGAATAATATATATTTAAAAATGTGATATATAACCATTTTATACGTTTGTACCTTTATCAACTCTTTAGAGTAGACTTATTGGACTAAATTTATGTAAAATTAGGTGCTGAATCCACTGGTGAAAACCGCAATGTCCTATCTTTAACTGTTTAGGAGATCGAGTAAAATGGAGAATAATAGATATTTATATATGTGATATATAAACATTTTATTTGTTTGTACCTTTATTAAGTCTCGAGAGTTGACTTCTAGGAATTATTTTATGTAAAATGAGGCGCAGAATCCACTGGTGAAAATCGCAATGTCCTATCTTTAACCGTTTAGGACATCGAGTAAAATGGAGAAAAATATATATTTAAGAATGTGATATATAACCATTTTATTCGTTTGTACCTTTATCAACTCTTTAGAGTAGACTTATAGGACTAAATTTTTGTAAAATGAGGTGCTGAATATACTGGTGAAAACCGCAATGTCCTATCTTTAACTGTTTAGGAGATCGAGTAAAATGGAGAATAATAGATATTTATAAATGTGATATATAAACATTTTATTCGTTTGTACCTTTATCAACTCTTTAGAGTAGACTTATAGGACTTAGTTTAAGTAAAATGAGGCGCAGAATCCACTGGTGAAAATCGCAATGTCCTATCTTTAACCGTTTAGGACATCGAGTAAAATGGAGAATAATATATATTTAAGAATGTGATATATAACCATTTTATTCGTTTGTACCTTTATCAACTCTTTAGAGTAGACTTATAGGACTAAATTTATGTAAAATGAGGTGCTGAATATACTGGTGAAAACCGCAATGTCCTATCTTTAACTGTTTAGGAGATCGAGTAAAATGGAGAATAATAGATATTTAAGAATGTGGTATATAAACATTTTATTTGTTTATACCTTTATTAAGTCTCGAGAGTTGACTTCTAGGAATTATTTTATGTAAAATGAGGTGCTGAATCCACTGGTGAAAACCGCAATGTCCTATCTTTAACCGTTTAAGAGTAAGAGTAAAATGGAGAATAATATATATTTAAAAATGTGATATATAACCATTTTATACGTTTGTACCTTTATCAACTCTTTAGAGTAGACTTATTGGACTAAATTTATGTAAAATGAGGTGCTGAATCCACTGGTGAAAACCGCAATGTCCTATCTTTAACTGTTTAGGAGATCGAGTAAAATGGAGAATAATAGATATTTATAAATGTGATATATAAACATTTTATTCGTTTGTACCTTTATCAACTCTTTAGAGTAGACTTATAGGACTTAGTTTAAGTAAAATGAGGCGCAGAATCCACTGGTGAAAATCGCAATGTCCTATCTTTAACCGTTTAGGACATCGAGTTAAATGGAGAATAATAGATATTTCAAAATGTGATATATAACCATTTTATACGTTTGTACCTTTATCAACTCTTTAGAGTAGACTTATTGGACTAAATTTATGTAAAATGAGGTGCTGAATCCACTGGTGAAAACCGCAATGTCCTATCTTTAACCATTTAGGAGATCGAGTATAATGGAGAATAATAGATATTAAAAAATGTGTTATATAAACATTTTATTCGTTTGTACCTTTATCAACACTTGAGAGTAGACTTATAGGACTTATTTTATGTAAAATGAGGTGCTGAATCCACTGATGAAAACCGCAATGTCTTATCTTTAACCATTTAGGAGATCGAGTATAACGGAGAATAATAGATATTTAAAAATGTGATATATTAACATTTTTTTCGTTTGTACCTTTATCAACTCTTTAAAGTAGACTTGTAAGACTTATTTTATGTAAAAGGAGGTGCTGAATCCAATGGTGAAAACCGCAATGTCCTATCTTTAACCGTTTAGGACATCGAGTAAAATGGAGAATATTAGATATTTAAAAATGTGATATATAAACCTTTTATTCGTTTGTACCTTTATCAACTTTTGAGAGTAGACTTATAGAACTTATTTTATGTAAAATGTGGTGCTGAATTTACTGGTGAAAACCGCAATGTCCTATCTTTATCGGTTTAGGAGATCGAGTATAATGGATAATAATAGATATTTAAGAATGTGATATATAAACATTTTTTTCGTTTGTACTTTTATCAACTCTTTAGAGTAGACTTATAGGACTTATGTTATGTAAAATGAGGTGCTGAAGCCACTGGAAAAACCGCAATGTCCTATCTTTAACCGTTTAGGAGATCGAGTAAAATGGAGAATAATAGATATTTAAGAATGTGGTATATAAACATTTTATTTGTTTGTACCTTTATTAAGTCTCGAGAGTTGACTTCTAGGAATTATTTTATGTAAAATGAGGTGCTGAATCCACTGGTGAAAACCGCAATGTCCTATCTTTAACCGTTTAAGAGTAAGAGTAAAATGGAGAATAATATATATTTAAAAATGTAATATATAACCATTTTATACGTTTGTACCTTTATCAACTCTTTAGAGTAGACTTATTGGACTAAATTTATGTAAAATGAGGTGCTGAATCCACTGGTGAAAACCGCAATGTCCTATCTTTAACTGTTTAGGAGATCGAGTAAAATGGAGAATAATAGATATTTATAAATGTGATATATAAACATTTTATTCGTTTGTACCTTTATCAACTCTTTAGAGTAGACTTATAGGACTTAGTTTAAGTAAAATGAGGCGCAGAATCCACTGGTGAAAATCGCAATGTCCTATCTTTAACCGTTTAGGACATCGAGTTAAATGGAGAATAATAGATATTTAAGAATGTGGTATATAAACATTTTATTTGTTTGTACCTTTATTAAGTCTCGAGAGTTGACTTCTAGGAATTATTTTATGTAAAATGAGGTGCTGAATCCACTGGTGAAAACCGCAATGTCCTATCTTTAACCGTTTAAGAGTAAGAGTAAAATGGAGAATAATATATATTTAAAAATGTGATATATAACCATTTTATACGTTTGTACCTTTATCAACTCTTTAGAGTAGACTTATTGGACTAAATTTATGTAAAATGAGGTGCTGAATCCACTGGTGAAAACCGCAATGTCCTATCTTTAACTGTTTAGGAGATCGAGTAAAATGGAGAATAATAGATATTTATAAATGTGATATATAAACATTTTATTCGTTTGTACCTTTATCAACTCTTTAGAGTAGACTTATAGGACTTAGTTTAAGTAAAATGAGGCGCAGAATCCACTGGTGAAAATCGCAATGTCCTATCTTTAACCGTTTAGGACATCGAGTTAAATGGAGAATAATAGATATTTCAAAATGTGATATATAACCATTTTATACGTTTGTACCTTTATCAACTCTTTAGAGTAGACTTATTGGACTAAATTTATGTAAAATGAGGTGCTGAATCCACTGGTGAAAACCGCAATGTCCTATCTTTAACCATTTAGGAGATCGAGTATAATGGAGAATAATAGATATTAAAAAATGTGTTATATAAACATTTTATTCGTTTGTACCTTTATCAACACTTGAGAGTAGACTTATAGGACTTATTTTATGTAAAATGAGGTGCTGAATCCACTGATGAAAACCGCAATGTCTTATCTTCAACCATTTAGGAGATCGAGTATAACGGAGAATAATAGATATTTAAAAATGTGATATATTAACATTTTTTTCGTTTGTACCTTTATCAACTCTTTAAAGTAGACTTGTAAGACTTATTTTATGTAAAAGGAGGTGCTGAATCCAATGGTGAAAACCGCAATGTCCTATCTTTAACCGTTTAGGACATCGAGTAAAATGGAGAATATTAGATATTTAAAAATGTGATATATAAACCTTTTATTCGTTTGTACCTTTATCAACTTTTGAGAGTAGACTTATAGAACTTATTTTATGTAAAATGTGGTGCTGAATTTACTGGTGAAAACCGCAATGTCCTATCTTTATCGGTTTAGGAGATCGAGTATAATGGATAATAATAGATATTTAAGAATGTGATATATAAACATTTTTTTCGTTTGTACTTTTATCAACTCTTTAGAGTAGACTTATAGGACTTATGTTATGTAAAATGAGGTGCTGAAGCCACTGGAAAAACCGCAATGTCCTATCTTTAACCGTTTAGGAGATCGAGTAAAATGGAGAATAATAGGTATTTGAAAATGTGATATATAAACATTTTATTCGTTTGTACCTTTATCAACTCTTTAGAGTAGTCTTATAAAACTAATTTTATGTAAAATGAGGTGCTGAATTCACTGGTGAAAATCGCAATGTCCTATCTTTAACTGTTTAGGTGATCGAGTAAAATGGAGAATAATAGATATTTAAGAATGTGATATATAAACATTTTTTTAGTTTGTACTTTTATCATCTCTTTAGAGTAGACTTATAGGACTTATGTTTTGTAAAATGAGGTGCCGAAGCCACTGGAAAAACCGCAATGTCCTATCTTTAACCGTTTAGGAGATCGAGTAAAATGGAGAATAATAGGTATTTGAAAATGTGATATATAAACATTTTATTCGTTTGTACCTTTATCAACTCTTTAAAGTAGTCTTATAGAACTAATTTTATGTAAAATGAGGTGCTGAATTCACTGGAGAAAACCGCAATGTCCTATCTTTAAATGTTTAGGAGATCGAGTAAAATGGAGAATAATAGATATTTAAGAATGTGATATATAAACATTTTATTTGTTTGTACCTTTAATAAGTCTCGAGAGTTGACTTCTAGGAATTATTTTATGTAAAATGAGGTGCTGAATCTACTGGTGAAAACCGCAATGTCCTATCTTTAACCGTTTAAGAGTAAGAGTAAAATGGAGAATAATATATATTTAAAAATGTGATATATAACCATTTTATACGTTTGTACCTTTATCAACTCTTTAGAGTAGACTTATTGGACTAAATTTATGTAAAATTAGGTGCTGAATCCACTGGTGAAAACCGCAATGTCCTATCTTTAACTGTTTAGGAGATCGAGTAAAATGGAGAATAATAGATATTTATATATGTGATATATAAACATTTTATTTGTTTGTACCTTTATTAAGTCTCGAGAGTTGACTTCTAGGAATTATTTTATGTAAAATGAGGCGCAGAATCCACTGGTGAAAATCGCAATGTCCTATCTTTAACCGTTTAGGACATCGAGTAAAATGGAGAAAAATATATATTTAAGAATGTGATATATAACCATTTTATTCGTTTGTACCTTTATCAACTCTTTAGAGTAGACTTATAGGACTAAATTTTTGTAAAATGAGGTGCTGAATATACTGGTGAAAACCGCAATGTCCTATCTTTAACTGTTTAGGAGATCGAGTAAAATGGAGAATAATAGATATTTATAAATGTGATATATAAACATTTTATTCGTTTGTACCTTTATCAACTCTTTAGAGTAGACTTATAGGACTTAGTTTAAGTAAAATGAGGCGCAGAATCCACTGGTGAAAATCGCAATGTCCTATCTTTAACCGTTTAGGACATCGAGTAAAATGGAGAATAATATATATTTAAGAATGTGATATATAACCATTTTATTCGTTTGTACCTTTATCAACTCTTTAGAGTAGACTTATAGGACTAAATTTATGTAAAATGAGGTGCTGAATATACTGGTGAAAACCGCAATGTCCTATCTTTAACTGTTTAGGAGATCGAGTAAAATGGAGAATAATAGATATTTAAGAATGTGGTATATAAACATTTTATTTGTTTGTACCTTTATTAAGTCTCGAGAGTTGACTTCTAGGAATTATTTTATGTAAAATGAGGTGCTGAATCCACTGGTGAAAACCGCAATGTCCTATCTTTAACCGTTTAAGAGTAAGAGTAAAATGGAGAATAATATATATTTAAAAATGTGATATATAACCATTTTATACGTTTGTACCTTTATCAACTCTTTAGAGTAGACTTATTGGACTAAATTTATGTAAAATGAGGTGCTGAATCCACTGGTGAAAACCGCAATGTCCTATCTTTAACTGTTTAGGAGATCGAGTAAAATGGAGAATAATAGATATTTATAAATGTGATATATAAACATTTTATTCGTTTGTACCTTTATCAACTCTTTAGAGTAGACTTATAGGACTTAGTTTAAGTAAAATGAGGCGCAGAATCCACTGGTGAAAATCGCAATGTCCTATCTTTAACCGTTTAGGACATCGAGTTAAATGGAGAATAATAGATATTTCAAAATGTGATATATAACCATTTTATACGTTTGTACCTTTATCAACTCTTTAGAGTAGACTTATTGGACTAAATTTATGTAAAATGAGGTGCTGAATCCACTGGTGAAAACCGCAATGTCCTATCTTTAACCATTTAGGAGATCGAGTATAATGGAGAATAATAGATATTAAAAAATGTGTTATATAAACATTTTATTCGTTTGTACCTTTATCAACACTTGAGAGTAGACTTATAGGACTTATTTTATGTAAAATGAGGTGCTGAATCCACTGATGAAAACCGCAATGTCTTATCTTTAACCATTTAGGAGATCGAGTATAACGGAGAATAATAGATATTTAAAAATGTGATATATTAACATTTTTTTCGTTTGTACCTTTATCAACTCTTTAAAGTAGACTTGTAAGACTTATTTTATGTAAAAGGAGGTGCTGAATCCAATGGTGAAAACCGCAATGTCCTATCTTTAACCGTTTAGGACATCGAGTAAAATGGAGAATATTAGATATTTAAAAATGTGATATATAAACCTTTTATTCGTTTGTACCTTTATCAACTTTTGAGAGTAGACTTATAGAACTTATTTTATGTAAAATGTGGTGCTGAATTTACTGGTGAAAACCGCAATGTCCTATCTTTATCGGTTTAGGAGATCGAGTATAATGGATAATAATAGATATTTAAGAATGTGATATATAAACATTTTTTTCGTTTGTACTTTTATCAACTCTTTAGAGTAGACTTATAGGACTTATGTTATGTAAAATGAGGTGCTGAAGCCACTGGAAAAACCGCAATGTCCTATCTTTAACCGTTTAGGAGATCGAGTAAAATGGAGAATAATAGGTATTTGAAAATGTGATATATAAACATTTTATTCGTTTGTACCTTTATCAACTCTTTAGAGTAGTCTTATAAAACTAATTTTATGTAAAATGAGGTGCTGAATTCACTGGTGAAAATCGCAATGTCCTATCTTTAACTGTTTAGGTGATCGAGTAAAATGGAGAATAATAGATATTTAAGAATGTGATATATAAACATTTTTTTCGTTTGTACTTTTATCATCTCTTTAGAGTAGACTTATAGGACTTATGTTTTGTAAAATGAGGTGCTGAAGCCACTGGAAAAACCGCAATGTCCTATCTTTAACTGTTTAGGAGATCGAGTAAAATGGAGAATAATAGATATTTATAAATGTGATATATAAACATTTTATTCGTTTGTACCTTTATCAACTCTTTAGAGTAGACTTATAGGACTTAGTTTAAGTAAAATGAGGCGCAGAATCCACTGGTGAAAATCGCAATGTCCTATCTTTAACCGTTTAGGACATCGAGTAAAATGGAGAATAATATATATTTAAGAATGTGATATATAACCATTTTATTCGTTTGTACCTTTATCAACTCTTTAGAGTAGACTTATAGGACTAAATTTATGTAAAATGAGGTGCTGAATATACTGGTGAAAACCGCAATGTCCTATCTTTAACTGTTTAGGAGATCGAGTAAAATGGAGAATAATAGATATTTATAAATGTGATATATAAACATTTTATTCGTTTGTACCTTTATCAACTCTTTAGAGTAGACTTATAGGACTTAGTTTAAGTAAAATGAGGCGCAGAATCCACTGGTGAAAATCGCAATGTCCTATCATTAACCGTTTAGGAGATCGAGTAAAATGGAAAATAATAGATATTTAAAAATGTGATATATAAACATTTTTTTCGTTTGTACCTTTATTAACTCTTTAGAGTAGACTTATAGGACTTATTTTATGTAAAATAAAGTGCTGAATCCACTGGTGAAAACCGCAATGTCCTATCTTTAACTGTTTAGGTGATCGAGTAAAATGGACAATAATAGATATTTAAAAATGTGATATATAAACATTTCATTCGTTTGTACGTTTATCAACTCTTGAGAGTAGACTTATGGGACTTATATTATGTTAAATGAGGTGCTGAATCCACTTATGAAAACCGCAATGTCCTATCTTTAACCATTTATGAGATCGAGTATAATGGAGGATAATAGATATTAAAAAATGTGTTATATAAACATTTTATTCGTTTGTACCTTTATCAACACTTGAGAGTAGACTTATAGGACTTATTTTATGTAAAATGAGGTGCTGAATCCACTGATGAAAACCGCAATGTCCTATCTTTAACCATTTAGGAGATCGAGTATAATGGAGAATAATAGATATTAAAAAATGTGTTATATAAACATTTTATTCGTTTGTACCTTTATCAACACTTGAGAGTAGACTTATAGGACTTATTTAATGTAAAATGAGGTGCTGAATCCACTGATGAAAACCGCAATGTCCTATCTTTAACCTTTTAGGAGATCGAGTAAAATGGAGATTAATAGATATTTAAAAATGGGATATATTAACATTTTTTTCGTTTGTACCTTTATCAACTCTTTAGAGTAGACTTGTAAGACTTATTTTATGTAAAAGAAGTTGCTGAATTTAATGGTGAAAACCGCAATGTCCTATCTTTAACCGTTTAGGAGATCGAGTAAAATGGAGGATAATAGATATTTAAAAATGTGATATATTAACATTTTTTTCGTTTGAACCTTTATCAACTCTTTAGAGTAGACTTGTAAGACATATTTTATGTAAAAGGAGGTGCTGAATCCAATGGTGAAAACCGCAATGTCCTATCTTTAACCGTTTAGGACATCGAGTAAAATGGATAATATTAGATATTTAAAAATGTCATATATAAACCTTTTATTCGTTTGTACCTTTATCAACTTTTGAGAGTAGACTTATAGGACTTATTTTATGTAAAATGTGGTGCTGAATTTACTGGTGAAAACCGCAATATCCTATCTTTAACTGTTTAGGTGATCGAGTAAAATGGAGGATAATAGATATTTAAAAATGTGTTATATAAACATTTTATTCGTTTGTACCTTTATCAACACTTGAGAGTAGACTTATAGGACTTATTTTATGTAAACTGAGGTGCTGAATTCACTGATGAAAACCGCAATGTCCTATCTTTAACCATTTAGGAAATCGAGTAACATAGAGAATAATAGATATTTAAAAATGTCATATATAAACATTTTATTCGGTTGTACCTTTATCAACTCTTGAGAGTAGACTTAAAGGTCTTATTTTATCTAAAATGAGGTGCTAAATCCACTGATGAAAACCGCAATGTCCTATCTTTAACCGTTTAGGAGATCGAGTAAAATGGAGAATAATAGATATTAAAAAATGTGTTATATAAACATTTTATTCGTTTGTACCTTTATCAACACTTGAGAGTAGACTTATAGGACTTATTTAATGTAAAATGAGGTGCTGAATCCACTGATGAAAACCGCAATGTCCTATCTTTAACCATTTAGGAGATCGAGTAAAATGGAGAATAATAGATATTTAAAAATGTCATATATAAACATTTTATTCGGTTGTACCTTTATCAACTCTTGAGAGTAGACTTAAAGGACTTATTTAATCTAGAATGAGGTGCTAAATCCACTGATGAAAACCGCAATGTCCTATCTATAACAGTTTAGGAGATCGAGTAAAATGGAGAATAATAGATATTAAAAAATGTGTTATATAAACATTTTATTCGTTTGTACCTTTATCAACACTTGAGAGTAGACTTGTAAGACTTATTTTATGTAAAAGGCGGTGCTGAATCCATGGTGAAAACCGCAATGTCCTATCTTTAACCGTTTAGGACATCGAGTAAAATGGAGAATATTAGATATTTAAAAATGTGATATATAAACCTTTTATTCGTTTGTACCTTTATCAACTTTTGAGAGTAGACTTATAGGACTTATTTTATGTAAAATGTGGTGCTGAATTTACTGGTGAAAACCGCAATGTCCTATCTTTATCGGTTTAGGAGATCGAGTAAAATGGAAAATAATAGATATTTAAAAATTTATATATAAACATTTTATTCGTTTGTACCTTTATCAACTTTTAGAGTAGTCTTATAGAACTAATTTTATGTAAAATGAGGTGCTGAATTCACTGGTGAAAACCGCAATGTCCTATCTTTAACTGTTTAGGTGATCGAGTAAAATGGAGAATAGTAGATATTTAAGAATGTGGTATATAAACATTTTATTTGTTTGTACCTTTATTAAGTCTCGAGAGTTGACTTCTAGGAATTATTTTATGTAAAATGAGGTGCTGAATCCACTGGTGAAAACCGCAATGTCCTATCTTTAACCGTTTAGGAGATCGAGTAAAACGGAGAATAATAGGTATTTGAAAATGTGATATATAAACATTTTATTCGTTTGTACCTTTATCAACTCTTTAGTGTAGTCTTATAGAACTAATTTTATGTAAAATGAGGTGCTGAATTCACTGGAGAAAACCGCAATGTCCTTTCTTTAAATGTTTAGGAGATCGAGTAAAATGGAGAATAATAGATATTTAAGAATGTGGTATATAAACATTTTATTTGTTTGTACCTTTATTAAGTCTCGAGAGTTGACTTCTAGGAATTATTTTATGTAAAATGAGGTGCTGAATCCACTGGTGAAAACCGCAATGTCCTATCTTTAACCGTTTAAGAGTAAGAGTAAAATGGAGAATAATATATATTTAAAAATGTGATATATAACCATTTTATACGTTTGTACCTTTATCAACTCTTTAGAGTAGACTTATTGGGCTAAATTTATGTAAAATGAGGTGCTGAATCCACTGGTGAAAACCGCAATGTCCTATCTTTAACTGTTTAGGAGATCGAGTAAAATGGAGAATAATAGATATTTATAAATGTGATATATAAACATTTTATTCGTTTGTACCTTTATCAACTTTTGAGAGTAGGCTTATAGGACATATTTTATGAAAAATGAGGCGCAGAATCCACTGGTGAAAATCGCAATGTCCTATCTTTAACCGTTTAGGACATCGAGTAAAATGGAGAATAATATATATTTAAGAATGTGATATATAACCATTTTATTCGTTTGTACCTTTATCAACTCTTTAGAGTAGACTTATAGGACTAAATTTATGTAAAATGAGGTGCTGAATATACTGGTGAAAACCGCAATGTCCTATCTTTAACTGTTTAGGAGATCGAGTATAATGGAGAATAATAGATATTTATAAATGTGATATATAAACATTTTATTCGTTTGTACCTTTATCAACTCTTTAGAGTAGACTTATAGGACTTAGTTTAAGTAAAATGAGGCGCAGAATCCACTGGTGAAAATCGCAATGTCCTATCATTAACCGTTTAGGAGATCGAGTAAAATGGAAAATAATAGATATTTAAAAATGTGATATATAAACATTTCATTCGTTTGTACGTTTATCAACTCTTGAGAGTAGACTTATGGGACTTATATTATGTTAAATGAGGTGCTGAATCCACTTATGAAAACCGCAATGTCCTATCTTTAACCATTTATGAGATCGAGTATAATGGAGGATAATAGATATTAAAAAATGTGTTATATAAACATTTTATTCGTTTGTACCTTTATCAACACTTGAGAGTAGACTTATAGGACTTATTTTATGTAAAATGAGGTGCTGAATCCACTGATGAAAACCGCAATGTCCTATCTTTAACCATTTAGGAGATCGAGTATAATGGAGAATAATAGATATTAAAAAATGTGTTATATAAACATTTTATTCGTTTGTACCTTTATCAACACTTGAGAGTAGACTTATAGGACTTATTTAATGTAAAATGAGGTGCTGAATCCACTGATGAAAACCGCAATGTCCTATCTTTAACCTTTTAGGAGATCGAGTAAAATGGAGATTAATAGATATTTAAAAATGGGATATATTAACATTTTTTTCGTTTGTACCTTTATCAACTCTTTAGAGTAGACTTGTAAGACTTATTTTATGTAAAAGAAGTTGCTGAATTTAATGGTGAAAACCGCAATGTCCTATCTTTAACCGTTTAGGAGATCGAGTAAAATGGAGGATAATAGATATTTAAAAATGTGATATATTAACATTTTTTTCGTTTGTACCTTTATCAACTCTTTAGAGTAGACTTGTAAGACATATTTTATGTAAAAGGAGGTGCTGAATCCAATGGTGAAAACCGCAATGTCCCATCTTTAACCGTTTAGGACATCGAGTAAAATGGAGAATATTAGATATTTAAAAATGTCATATATAAACCTTTTATTCGTTTGTACCTTTATCAACTTTTGAGAGTAGACTTATAGGACTTATTTTATGTAAAATGTGGTGCTGAATTTACTGGTGAAAACCGCAATGTCCTATCTTTATCGGTTTAGGAGATCGAGTAAAATGGAAAATAATTGACATTTAAAAATTTATATATAAACATTTTATTCGTTTGTACCTTTATCAACTCTTTGGAGTAGTCTTATAGAACTAATTTTATGTAAAATGAGTTGCTGAATTCACTGGTGAAAACCGCAATATCCTATCTTTAACTGTTTAGGTGATCGAGTAAAATGGAGGATAATAGATATTAAAAAATGTGTTATATAAACATTTTATTCGTTTGTACCTTTATCAACACTTGAGAGTAGACTTATAGGACTTATTTAATGTAAAATGGGGTGCTGAATCCACTGATGAAAACCGCAATGTCCTATCTTTAACCATTTAGGAGATCGAGTAAAATGGAGAATAATAGATATTTAAAAATGTCATATATAAACATTTTATTCGGTTGTACCTTTATCAACTCTTGAGAGTAGACTTAAAGGACTTATTTAATCTAGAATGAGGTGCTAAATCCACTGATGAAAACCGCAATGTCCTATCTATAACAGTTTAGGAGATCGAGTAAAATGGAGAATAATAGATATTAAAAAATGTGTTATATAAACATTTTATTCGTTTGTACCTTTATCAACACTTGAGAGTAGACTTGTAAGACTTATTTTATGTAAAAGGCGGTGCTGAATCCATGGTGAAAACCGCAATGTCCTATCTTTAACCGTTTAGGACATCGAGTAAAATGGAGAATATTAGATATTTAAAAATGTGATATATAAACCTTTTATTCGTTTGTACCTTTATCAACTTTTGAGAGTAGACTTATAGGACTTATTTTATGTAAAATGTGGTGCTGAATTTACTGGTGAAAACCGCAATGTCCTATCTTTAACCGTTTAGGACATCGAGTAAAATGGAGAATATTAGATATTTAAAAATGTGATATATAAACCTTTTATTCGTTTGTACCTTTATCAACTTTTGAGAGTAGACTTATAGAACTAATTTTATGTAAAATGAGGTGCTGAATTCACTGGTGAAAACCGCAATGTCCTATCTTTAACTGTTTAGGTGATCGAGTAAAATGGAGAATAGTAGATATTTAAGAATGTGATATATAAACATTTTTTTCGTTTGTACTTTTATCAACTCTTTAGAGCAGACTTATAGGACTTATGTTATGTAAAATGAGGTGCTGAAGCCACTGGAAAAACCGCAATGTCCTATCTTTAACCGTTTAGGAGATCGAGTAAAATGGAGAATAATAGGTATTTGAAAATGTGATATATAAACATTTTATTCGTTTGTACCTTTATCAACTCTTTAGTGTAGTCTTATAGAACTAATTTTATGTAAAATGAGGTGCTGAATTCACTGGAGAAAACCGCAATGTCCTTTCTTTAAATGTTTAGGAGATCGAGTAAAATGGAGAATAATAGATATTTAAGAATGTGGTATATAAACATTTTATTTGTTTGTACCTTTATTAAGTCTCGAGAGTTGACTTCTAGGAATTATTTTATGTAAAATGAGGTGCTGAATCCACTGGTGAAAACCGCAATGTCCTATTTTTAACCGTTTAAGAGAAAGAGTAAAATGGAGAATAATATATATTTAAGAATGTGATATATAACCATTTTATTCGTTTGTACCTTTATCAACTTTTGAGAGTAGGCTTATAGGACATATTTTATGAAAAATGAGGTGCTGAATCCACTGGTGAAAACCGCAATGTCCTATTTTTAACCGTTTAAGAGAAAGAGTAAAATGGAGAATAATATATATTTAAGAATGTGATATATAACCATTTTATTCGTTTGTACCTTTATCAACTCTTTAGAGTAGACTTATAGGACTAAAATTATGTAAAATGAGGTGCTGAATCCACTGATGAAAACCGCAATGTCCTATCTTTAACCTTTTAGGAGATCGAGTAAAATGGAGATTAATAGATATTTAAAAATGGGATATATTAACATTTTTTTCGTTTGTACCTTTATCAACTCTTTAGAGTAGACTTGTAAGACTAATTTTATGTAAAAGGAGGTGCTGAATCCAATGGTGAAAACCGCAATGTCCTATCTTTAACCGTTTAGGAGATCGAGTAAAATGGAGGATAATAGATATTTAAAAATGTGATATATTAACATTTTTTTGTTTGTACCTTTATCAACTCTTTAGAGTAAACTTGTAAGACTTATTTTATGGAAAAGGAGGTGCTGAATCCAATGGTGAAAACCGCAATGTCCTATCTTTAACTGTTTAGGACATCGAGTAAAATGGAGAATATTAGATATTTAAAAATGTGATATATAAACCTGTTATTCGTTTGTACCTTTATCAACTTTTGAGAGTAGACTTATAAGACTTATTTTATGTGAAATGAGGTGCTGAATCCACTGGTGAAAACCGCAATGTCCTATCTTTAACTGTTTAGGAGATCGAGTAAAATGGAGAATAGTAGACATTTAAAAAGGTGATATATAAACATTTTATTCGTTTGTACCTTGATCAACTCTTTAGAGTAGACTTATAGGACTAAATTTATGTAAAATGAGGTGCTGAATATACTGGTGAAAACCGCAATGTCCTATCTTTAACTGTTTAGGAGATCGAGTAAAATGGAGAATATTAGATATTTATAAATGTGATATATAAACATTTTATTCGTTTGTACCTTTATCAACTCTTTAGAGTAGACTTATAGGACTAAATTTATGTAAAATGAGGTGCTGAATATACTGGTGAAAACCGCAATGTCCTATCTTTAACTGTTTAGGAGATCGAGTAAAATGGAGAATATTAGATATTTATAAATGTGATATATAAACATTTTATTCGTTTGTACCTTTATCAACTCTTTAGAGTAGACTTATAGGACTTAGTTTAAGTAAAATGAGGCGCAGAATCTACTGGTGAAAATCGCAATGTCCTATCTTTAACCGTTTAGGACATCGAGTTAAATGGAGAATAATAGATATTTCAAAATGTGATATATAACCATTTTATACGCTTGTACCTTTATCAACTCTTTAGAGTAGACTTGTAAGACATATTTTATGTAAAAGGAGGTGCTGAATCCAATGGTGAAAACCGCAATGTCCTATCTTTAACCGTTTAGGACATCGAGTAAAATGGAGAATATTAGATATTTAAAAATGTGATATATAAACCTTTTATTCGTTTGTACCTTTATCAACTTTTGAGAGTAGACTTATAGGACTTATTTTATGTAAAATGTGGTGCTGAATTTACTGGTGAAAACCGCAATGTCCTATCTTTATCGGTTTAGGAGATCGAGTAAAATGGAAAATAATTGATATTTAAAAATTTATATATAAACATTTTATTCGTTTGTACCTTTATCAACTCTTTGGAGTAGTCTTATAGAACTAATTTTATGTAAAATGAGTTGCTGAATTCACTGGTGAAAACCGCAATATCCTATCTTTAACTGTTTAGGTGATCGAGTAAAATGGAGGATAATAGATATTTAAAAATGTGTTATATAAACATTTTATTCGTTTGTACCTTTATCAACACTTGAGAGTAGACTTATAGGACTTATTTTATGTAAACTGAGGTGCTGAATTCACTGATGAAAACCGCAATGTCCTATCTTTAACCATTTAGGAAATCGAGTAAAATAGAGAATAATAGATATTTAAAAATGTCATATATAAACATTTTATTCGGTTGTACCTTTATCAACTCTTGAGAGTAGACTTAAAGGTCTTATTTAATCTAAAATGAGGTGCTAAATCCACTGATGAAAACCACAATGTCCTATCTTTAACCGTTTAGGAGATCGAGTAAAATGGAGAATAATAGATATTAAAAAATGTGTTATATAAACATTTTATTCGTTTGTACCTTTATCAACACTTGAGAGTAGACTTATAGGACTTATTTAATGTAAAATGAGGTGCTGAATCCACTGATGAAAACCGCAATGTCCTATCTTTAACCATTTAGGAGATCGAGTAAAATGGAGAATAATAGATATTTAAAAATGTCATATATAAACATTTTATTCGGTTGTACCTTTATCAACTCTTGAGAGTAGACTTAAAGGACTTATTTAATCTAGAATGAGGTGCTAAATCCACTGATGAAAACCGCAATGTCCTATCTATAACAGTTTAGGAGATCGAGTAAAATGGAGAATAATAGATATTAAAAAATGTGTTATATAAACATTTTATTCGTTTGTACCTTTATCAACACTTGAGAGTAGACTTGTAAGACTTATTTTATGTAAAAGGCGGTGCTGAATCCATGGTGAAAACCGCAATGTCCTATCTTTAAGCGTTTAGGACATCGAGTAAAATGGAGAATATTAGTTATTTAAAAATGTGATATATAAACCTTTTATTCGTTTGTACCTTTATCAACTTTTGAGAGTAGACTTATAGGACTTATTTTATGTAAAATGTGGTGCTGAATTTACTGGTGAAAACCGCAATGTCCTATCTTTATCGGTTTAGGAGATCGAGTAAAATGGAAAATAATAGATATTTAAAAATTTATATATAAACATTTTATTCGTTTGTACCTTTATCAACTTTTAGAGTAGTCTTATAGAACTAATTTTATGTAAAATGAGGTGCTGAATTCACTGGTGAAAACCGCAATGTCCTATCTTTAACTGTTTAGGTGATCGAGTAAAATGGAGAATAGTAGATATTTAAGAATGTGATATATAAACATTTTTTTCGTTTGTACTTTTATCAACTCTTTAGAGCAGACTTATAGGACTTATGTTATGTAAAATGAGGTGCTGATGCCACTGGAAAAACCGCAATGTCCTATCTTTAACCGTTTAGGAGATCGAGTAAAATGGAGAATAATAGGTATTTGAAAATGTGATATATAAACATTTTATTCGTTTGTACCTTTATCAACTCTTTAGTGTAGTCTTATAGAACTAATTTTATGTAAAATGAGGTGCTGAATTCACTGGAGAAAACCGCAATGTCCTTTCTTGAAATGTTTAGGAGATCGAGTAAAATGGAGAATAATAGATATTTAAGAATGTGGTATATAAACATTTTATTTGTTTGTACCTTTATTAAGTCTCGAGAGTTGACTTCTAGGAATTATTTCATGTAAAATGAGGTGCTGAATCCACTGGTGAAAACCGCAATGTCCTATCTTTAACTGTTTAGGAGATCGAGTAAAATGGAGAATAATAGATATTTATAAATGTGATATATAAACATTTTATTCGTTTGTACCTTTATCAACTCTTTAGAGTAGACTTATAGGACTTAGTTTAAGTAAAATGAGGCGCAGAATCCACTGGTGAAAATCGCAATGTCCTATCTTTAACCGTTTAGGACATCGAGTTAAATGGAGAATAATAGATATTTCAAAATGTGATATATAAACATTTTATTCGTTTGTACCTTTATCAACTTTTGAGAGTAGGCTTATAGGACATATTTTATGAAAAATGAGGTGCTGAAACCACTGGTGAAAACCGCAATGTCCTATTTTTAACCGTTTAAGAGAAAGAGTAAAATGGAGAATAATATATATTTAAGAATGTGATATATAACCATTTTATTCGTTTGTACCTTTATCAACTCTTTAGAGTAGACTTATAGGACTAAAATTATGTAAAATGAGGTGCTGAATCCACTGATGAAAACCGCAATGTCCTATCTTTAACCTTTTAGGAGATCGAGTAAAATGGAGATTAATAGATATTTAAAAATGGGATATATTAACATTTTTTTCGTTTGTACCTTTATCAACTCTTTAGAGTAGACTTGTAAGACTTATTTTATGTAAAAGGAGGTGCTGAATCCAATGGTGAAAACCGCAATGTCCTATCTTTAACCGTTTAGGAGATCGAGTAAAATGGAGGATAATAGATATTTAAAAATGTGATATATTAACATTTTTTCGTTTGTACCTTTATCAACTCTTTAGAGTAAACTTGTAAGACTTATTTTATGGAAACGGAGGTGCTGAATCCAATGGTGAAAACCGCAATGTCCTATCTTTAACTGTTTAGGACATCGAGTAAAATGGAGAATATTAGATATTTAAAAATGTGATATATAAACCTGTTATTCGTTTGTACCTTTATCAACTTTTGAGAGTAGACTTATAAGACTTATTTTATGTAAAATGAGGTGCTGAATCCACTGGTGAAAACCGCAATGTCCTATCTTTAACTGTTTAGGAGATCGAGTAAAATGGAGAATAGTAGACATTTAACAAGGTGATATATAAACATTTTATTCGTTTGTACCTTGATCAACTCTTTAGAGTAGACTTATAGGACTTAGTTTAAGTAAAATGAGGCGCAGAATCCACTGGTGAAAATCGCAATGTCCTATCTTTAACCGTTTAGGACATCGAGTAAAATGGAGAATAATATATATTTAAGAATGTGATATATAACCATTTTATTCGTTTGTACCTTTATCAACTCTTTAGAGTAGACTTATAGGACTAAATTTATGTAAAATGAGGTGCTGAATATACTGGTGAAAACCGCAATGTCCTATCTTTAACTGTTTAGGAGATCGAGTAAAATGGAGAATATTAGATATTTAAAAATGTGATATATAAACCTTTTATTCGTTTGTACCTTTATCAACTTTTGAGAGTAGACTTATAGAACTTATTTTATGTAAAATGTGGTGCTGAATTTACTGGTGAAAACCGCAATGTCCTATCTTTATCGGTTTAGGAGATCGAGTATAATGGAGAATAATAGATATTTAAGAATGTGATATATAAACATTTTTTTCGTTTGTACTTTTATCATCTCTTTAGAGTAGACTTATAGGACTTATGTTTTGTAAAATGAGGTGCTGAAGCCACTGGAAAAACCGCAATGTCCTATCTTTAACCGTTTAGGAGATCGAGTAAAATGGAGAATAATAGGTATTTGAAAATGTGATATATAAACATTTTATTCGTTTGTACCTTTATCAACTCTTTAAAGTAGTCTTATAGAACTAATTTTATGTAAAATGAGGTGCTGAATTCACTGGAGAAATCCGCAATGTCCTATCTTTAAATGTTTAGGAGATCGAGTAAAATGGAGAATAATAGATATTTAAGAATGTGATATATAAACATTTTATTTGTTTGTACCATTAATAAGTCTCGAGAGTTGACTTCTAGGAATTATTTTATGTAAAATGAGGTGCTGAATCTACTGGTGAAAACCGCAATGTCCTATCTTTAACCGTTTAAGAGTAAGAGTAAAATGGAGAATAATATATATTTAAAAATGTGATATATAACCATTTTATACGTTTGCACCTTTATCAACTCTTTAGAGTAGACTTATTGGACTAAATTTATGTAAAATGAGGTGCTGAATCCACTGGTGAAAACCGCAATGTCCTATCTTTATCTGTTTAGGAGATCGAGTAAAATGGAGAATAATAGATATTTATATATGTGATATATAAACATTTTATTTGTTTGTACCTTTATTAAGTCTCGAGAGTTGACTTCTAGGAATTATTTTATGTAAAATGAGGTGCTGAATCCACTGGTGAAAACCGCAATGTCCTATCTTTAACCGTTTAAGAGTAAGAGTAAAATGGATAATAATATATATTTAAAAATGTGATATATAACCATTTTATACGTTTGTACCTTTATCAACTCTTTAGAGTAGACTTATTGGACTAAATTTATGTAAAATGAGGTGCTGAATCCACTGGTGAAAACCGCAATGTCCTATCTTTAACTGTTTAGGAGATCGAGTAAAATGGAGAATAATAGATATTTATAAATGTGATATATAAACATTTTATTCGTTTGTACCTTTATCAACTCTTTAGAGTAGACTTATAGGACTTAGTTTAAGTAAAATGAGGCGCAGAATCCACTGGTGAAAATCGCAATGTCCTATCTTTAACCGTTTAGGACATCGAGTTAAATGGAGAATAATAGATATTTCAAAATGTGATATATAACCATTTTATACGTTTGTACCTTTATCAACTCTTTAGAGTAGACTTATTAGACTAAATTTATGTAAAATGAGGTGCTAAATCCACTGGTGAAAACCGCAATGTCCTATCTTTAACCATTTAGGAGATCGAGTATAATGGAGAATAATAGATATTAAAAAATGTGTTATATAAACATTTTATTCGTTTGTACCTTTATCAACACTTGAGAGTTGACTTATAGGACTTATTTTATGTAAAATGAAGTGCTGAATCCACTGATGAAAACCGCAATGTCCTATCTTTAACCGTTTAGGAGATCGAGTAAAATGGATATTAATAGATATTTAAAAATGTGATATATAAACATTTTTTTCGTTTGTACCTTTATTAACTCTTTAGAGTAGACTTATAGGACTTATTGTATGTAAAACGAGGTGCTTAATCCACTGGTGAACACCGCAATGTCCTATCTTTAACCGTTTAGGAGATCGAGTAAAATGGAAAATAATAGATATTTAAAAATGTGATATATAAACATTTTTTTCGTTTGTACCTTTATTAACTCTTTAGAGTAGACTTATAGGACTTATTAAATGTAAAACGGGGTGCTTAATCCACTGGTGAACACCGCAATGTCCTATCTTAAACCGTTTAGGAGATCGAGTAAAATGGAGAATAATAGATATTAAAAAATGTGTTATATAAACATTTTATTCGTTTGTACCTTTATCAACACTTGAGAGTAGACTTATAGGACTTATTTTATGTAAAATTAGGTGCTGAATCCACTGATGAAAACCGCAATGTCCTATCTTTAACCTTTTAGGAGATCGAGTATAATGGAGAATAATAGATATTAAAAAATGTGTTATATAAACATTTTATTCGTTTGTACCTTTATCAACACTTGAGAGTAGACTTATAGGACTTATTTTATGTAAAATGAGGTGCTGAATCCACTGATGAAAACCGCAATGTCTTATCTTTAACCATTTAGGAGATCGAGTATAATGGAGAATAATAGATTTTTAAAAATGTGATATATTAACATTTTTTTCGTTTGTACCTTTATCAACTCTTTAAAGTAGACTTGTAAGACTTATTTTATGTAAAAGGAGGTGCTGAATCCAATGGTGAAAACCGCAATGTCCTATCTTTAACCGTTTAGGACATCGAGTAAAATGGAGAATATTAGATATTTAAAAATGTGATATATAAACCTTTTATTCGTTTGTACCTTTATCAACTTTTGAGAGTAGACTTATAGAACTTATTTTATGTAAAATGTGGTGCTGAATTTACTGGTGAAAACCGCAATGTCCTATCTTTATCGGTTTAGGAGATCGAGTATAATGGAGAATAATAGATATTTAAGAATGTGATATATAAACATTTTTTTCGTTTGTACTTTTATCAACTCTTTAGAGTAGACTTATAGGACTTATGTTATGTAAAATGAGGTGCTGAAGCCACTGGAAAAACCGCAATGTCCTATCTTTAACCGTTTAGGAGATCGAGTAAAATGGAGAATAATAGGTATTTGAAAATGTGATATATAAACATTTTATTCGTTTGTACCTTTATCAACTCTTTAGAGTAGTCTTATAAAACTAATTTTATGTAAAATGAGGTGCTGAATTCACTGGTGAAAACCGCAATGTCCTATCTTTAACTGTTTAGGTGATCGAGTAAAATGGAGAATAAAAGATATTTAAGAATGGGATATATAAACATTTTTTTCGTTTGTACTTTTATCATCTCTTTAGAGTAGACTTATAGGACTTATGTTTTGTAAAATGAGGTGCTGAAGCCACTGGAAAAACCGCAATGTCCTATCTTTAACCGTTTAGGAGATCGAGTAAAATGGAGAATAATAGGTATTTGAAAATGTGATATATAAACATTTTATTCGTTTGTACCTTTATCAACTCTTTAAAGTAGTCTTATAGAACTAATTTTATGTAAAATGAGGTGCTGAATTCACTGGAGAAAACCACAATGTCCTATCTTTAAATGTTTAGGAGATCAAGTAAAATGGAGAATAATAGATATTTAAGAATGTGATATATAAACATTTTATTTGTTTGTACCTTTAATAAGTCTCAAGAGTTGACTTCTAGGAATTATTTTATGTAAAATGAGGTGCTGAATCTACTGGTGAAAGCCGCAATGTCCTATCTTTAACCGTTTAAGAGTAAGAGTAAAATGGAGAATAATATATATTTAAAAATGTGATATATAACCATTTTATACGTTTGCACCTTTATCAACTCTTTAGAGTAGACTTATTGGACTAAATTTATGTAAAATGAGGTGCTGAATCCACTGGTGAAAACCGCAATGTCCTATCTTTAACTGTTTAGGAGATCGAGTAAAATGGAGAATAATAGATATTTATATATGTGATATATAAACAT
The DNA here is from genome assembly GCA_963930825.1 of Silvanus unidentatus. Lineage (NCBI taxonomy): Eukaryota > Metazoa > Arthropoda > Insecta > Coleoptera > Silvanidae > Silvanus > Silvanus unidentatus. The sequence continues at coordinate 5,236,354 of OZ005761.1, read as the reverse complement.
TTTATTTGTTTGTACCTTTATTAAGTCTCGAGAGTTGACTTCTAGGAATTATTTTATGTAAAATGAGGTGCTGAATCCACTGGTGAAAACCGCAATGTCCTATCTTTAACCGTTTAAGAGTAAGAGTAAAATGGATAATAATATATATTTAAAAATGTGATATATAACCATTTTATACGTTTGTACCTTTATCAACTCTTTAGAGTAGACTTATTGGACTAAATTTATGTAAAATGAGGTGCTGAATCCACTGGTGAAAACCGCAATGTCCTATCTGTAACCGTTTAGGAGATCGAGTAAAATGGATATTAATAGATATTTAAAAATGTGATATATAAACATTTTTTTCGTTTGTACCTTTATTAACTCTTTAGAGTAGACTTATAGGACTTATTGTATGTAAAACGAGGTGCTTAATCCACTGGTGAACACCGCAATGTCCTATCTTTAACCGTTTAGGAGATCGAGTAAAATGGAAAATAATAGATATTTAAAAATGTGATATATAAACATTTTTTTCGTTTGTACCTTTATTAACTCTTTAGAGTAGACTTATAGGACTTATTGTATGTAAAACGAGGTGCTTAATCCACTGGTGAACACCGCAATGTCCTATCTTTAACCATTTAGGAGATCGAGTATAATGGAGAATAATAGATTTTTAAAAATGTGATATATTAACATTTTTTTCGTTTGTACCTTTATCAACTCTTTAAAGTAGACTTATAAGACTTATTTTATGTAAAAGGAGGTGCTGAATATACTGGTGAAAACCGCAATGTCCTATCTTTAACTGTTTAGGAGATCGAGTAAAATGGAGAATAATAGATATTTAAGAATGTGGTATATAAACATTTTATTTGTTTGTACCTTTATTAAGTCTCGAGAGTTGACTTCTAGGAATTATTTTATGTAAAATGAGGTGCTGAATCCACTGGTGAAAACCGCAATGTCCTATCTTTAACCGTTTAAGAGTAAGAGTAAAATGGAGAATAATATATATTTAAAAATGTGATATATAACCATTTTATACGTTAGTACCTTTATCAACTCTTTAGAGTAGACTTATTGGACTAAATTTATGTAAAATGAGGTGCTGAATACACTGGTGAAAACCGCAATGTCCTATCTTTAACTGTTTAGGAGATCGAGTAAAATGGAGAATAATAGATATTTATAAATGTGATATATAAACATTTTATTCGTTTGTACCTTTATCAACTCTTTAGAGTAGACTTATAGGACTTAGTTTAAGTAAAATGAGGCGCAGAATCCACTGGTGAAAATCGCAATGTCCTATCTTTAACCGTTTAGGACATCGAGTAAAATGGAGAATAATAGATATATATAAATGTGATATATAAACATTTTATTCGTTTGTACCTTTATCAACTCTTTAGAGTAGACTTATAGGACTTATTTAATGTAAAATAAAGTGCTGAATTCACTGGTGAAAACCGCAATGTCCTATCATTAACCGTTTAGGAGATCGAGTAAAATGGAAAATAATAGATATTTAAAAATGTGATATATAAACATTTTTTTCGTTTGTACCTTTATTAACTCTTTAGAGTAGACTTATAGGACTTATTTTATGTAAAATAAAGTGCTGAATCCACTGGTGAAAACCGCAATGTCCTATCTTTAACTGTTTAGGTGATCGAGTAAAATGGAGAATAATAGATATTTAAAAATGTGATATATAAACATTTCATTCGTTTGTACGTTTATCAACTATTGAGAGTAGACTTATGGGACTTATATTATGTTAAATGAGGTGCTGAATTCACTTATGAAAACCGCAATGTCCTATCTTTAACCATTTATGAGATCGAGTAAAATGGAGGATAATAGATATTAAAAAATGTGTTATATAAACATTTTATTCGTTTGTACCTTTATCAACACTTGAGAGTAGACTTATAGGACTTATTTTATGTAAAATGAGGCGCAGAATCCACTGGTGAAAATCGCAATGTCCTATCTTTAACCGTTTAGGACATCGAGTTAAATGGAGAATAATAGATATTTCAAAATGTGATATATAACCATTTTATACGTTTGTACCTTTATCAACTCTTTAGAGTAGACTTATTGGACTAAATTTATGTAAAATGAGGTGCCAAATCCACTGGTGAAAACCGCAATGTCCTATCTTTAACCATTTAGGAGATCGAGTATAATGGAGAATAATAGATATTAAAAAATGTGTTATATAAACATTTTATTCGTTTGTACCTTTATCAACACTTGAGAGTAGACTTATAGGACTTATTTTATGTAAAATGAAGTGCTGAATCCACTGATGAAAACCGCAATGTCCTATCTTTAACCGTTTAGGAGATCGAGTAAAATGGATATTAATAGATATTTAAAAATGTGATATATAAACATTTTTTTCGTTTGTACCTTTATTAACTCTTTAGAGTAGACTTATAGGACTTATTGTATGTAAAACGAGGTGCTTAATCCACTGGTGAACACCGCAATGTCCTATCTTTAACCGTTTAGGAGATCGAGTAAAATGGAAAATAATAGATATTTAAAAATGTGATATATAAACATTTTTTTCGTTTGTACCTTTATTAACTCTTTAGAGTAGACTTATAGGACTTATTAAATGTAAAACGGGGTGCTTAATCCACTGGTGAACACCGCAATGTCCTATCTTAAACCGTTTAGGAGATCGAGTAAAATGGAGAATAATAGATATTAAAAAATGTTTTATATAAACATTTTATTCGTTTGTACCTTTATCAACACTTGAGAGTAGACTTATAGGACTTATTTTATGTAAAATTAGGTGCTGAATCCACTGATGAAAACCGCAATGTCCTATCTTTAACCTTTTAGGAGATCGAGTATAATGGAGAATAATAGATATTAAAAAATGTGTTATATAAACATTTTATTCGTTTGTACCTTTATCAACACTTGAGAGTAGACTTATAGGACTTATTTTATGTAAAATGAGGTGCTGAATCCACTGATGAAAACCGCAATGTCTTATCTTTAACCATTTAGGAGATCGAGTATAATGGAGAATAATAGATTTTTAAAAATGTGATATATTAACATTTTTTTCGTTTGTACCTTTATCAACTCTTTAAAGTAGACTTGTAAGACTTATTTTATGTAAAAGGAGGTGCTGAATCCAATGGTGAAAACCGCAATGTCCTATCTTTAACCTTTTAGGAGATCGAGTATAATGGAGAATAATAGATATTAAAAAATGTGTTATATAAACATTTTATTCGTTTGTACCTTTATCAACACTTGAGAGTAGACTTATAGGACTTATTTTATGTAAAATGAGGTGCTGAATCCACTGATGAAAACCGCAATGTCTTATCTTTAACCATTTAGGAGATCGAGTATAATGGAGAATAATAGATTTTTAAAAATGTGATATATTAACATTTTTTTCGTTTGTACCTTTATCAACTCTTTAAAGTAGACTTATAAGACTTATTTTATGTAAAAGGAGGTGCTGAATATACTGGTGAAAACCGCAATGTCCTATCTTTAACTGTTTAGGAGATCGAGTAAAATGGAGAATAATAGATATTTAAGAATGTGGTATATAAACATTTTATTTGTTTGTACCTTTATTAAGTCTCGAGAGTTGACTTCTAGGAATTATTTTATGTAAAATGAGGTGCTGAATCCACTGGTGAAAACCGCAATGTCCTATCTTTAACCGTTTAAGAGTAAGAGTAAAATGGAGAATAATATATATTTAAAAATGTGATATATAACCATTTTATACGTTAGTACCTTTATCAACTCTTTAGAGTAGACTTATTGGACTAAATTTATGTAAAATGAGGTGCTGAATACACTGGTGAAAACCGCAATGTCCTATCTTTAACTGTTTAGGAGATCGAGTAAAATGGAGAATAATAGATATTTATAAATGTGATATATAAACATTTTATTCGTTTGTACCTTTATCAACTCTTTAGAGTAGACTTATAGGACTTAGTTTAAGTAAAATGAGGCGCAGAATCCACTGGTGAAAATCGCAATGTCCTATCTTTAACCGTTTAGGACATCGAGTTAAATGGAGAATAATAGATATTTCAAAATGTGATATATAACCATTTTATACGTTTGTACCTTTATCAACTCTTTAGAGTAGACTTATTGGACTAAATTTATGTAAAATGAGGTGCCAAATCCACTGGTGAAAACCGCAATGTCCTATCTTTAACCATTTAGGAGATCGAGTATAATGGAGAATAATAGATATTAAAAAATGTGTTATATAAACATTTTATTCGTTTGTACCTTTATCAACACTTGAGAGTAGACTTATAGGACTTATTTTATGTAAAATGAAGTGCTGAATCCACTGATGAAAACCGCAATGTCCTATCTTTAACCGTTTAGGAGATCGAGTAAAATGGATATTAATAGATATTTAAAAATGTGATATATAAACATTTTTTTCGTTTGTACCTTTATTAACTCTTTAGAGTAGACTTATAGGACTTATTGTATGTAAAACGAGGTGCTTAATCCACTGGTGAACACCGCAATGTCCTATCTTTAACCGTTTAGGAGATCGAGTAAAATGGAAAATAATAGATATTTAAAAATGTGATATATAAACATTTTTTTCGTTTGTACCTTTATTAACTCTTTAGAGTAGACTTATAGGACTTATTAAATGTAAAACGGGGTGCTTAATCCACTGGTGAACACCGCAATGTCCTATCTTAAACCGTTTAGGAGATCGAGTAAAATGGAGAATAATAGATATTAAAAAATGTGTTATATAAACATTTTATTCGTTTGTACCTTTATCAACACTTGAGAGTAGACTTATAGGACTTATTTTATGTAAAATTAGGTGCTGAATCCACTGATGAAAACCGCAATGTCCTATCTTTAACCTTTTAGGAGATCGAGTATAATGGAGAATAATAGATATTAAAAAATGTGTTATATAAACATTTTATTCGTTTGTACCTTTATCAACACTTGAGAGTAGACTTATAGGACTTATTTTATGTAAAATGAGGTGCTGAATCCACTGATGAAAACCGCAATGTCTTATCTTTAACCATTTAGGAGATCGAGTATAATGGAGAATAATAGATTTTTAAAAATGTGATATATTAACATTTTTTTCGTTTGTACCTTTATCAACTCTTTAAAGTAGACTTGTAAGACTTATTTTATGTAAAAAAAGGTGCTGAATCCAATGGTGAAAACCGCAATGTCCTATCTTTAACCGTTTAGGACATCGAGTAAAATGGAGAATATTAGATATTTAAAAATGTGATATATAAACCTTTTATTCGTTTGTACCTTTATCAACTTTTGAGAGTAGACTTATAGAACATATTTTATGTAAAATGTGGTGCTGAATTTACTGGTGAAAACCGCAATGTCCTATCTTTATCGGTTTAGGAGATCGAGTATAATGGAGAATAATAGATATTTAAGAATGTGATATATAAACATTTTTTTCGTTTGTACTTTTATCAACTCTTTAGAGTAGACTTATAGGACTTATGTTATGTAAAATGAGGTGCTGAAGCCACTGGAAAAACCGCAATGTCCTATCTTTAACCGTTTAGGAGATCGAGTAAAATGGAGAATAATAGGTATTTGAAAATGTGATATATAAACATTTTATTCGTTTGTACCTTTATCAACTCTTTAGAGTAGTCTTATAAAACTAATTTTATGTAAAATGAGGTGCTGAATTCACTGGTGAAAACCGCAATGTCCTATCTTTAACTGTTTAGGTGATCGAGTAAAATGGAGAATAATAGATATTTAAGAATGTGATATATAAACATTTTTTTCGTTTGTACTTTTATCATCTCTTTAGAGTAGACTTATAGGACTTATGTTTTGTAAAATGAGGTGCTGAAGCCACTGGAAAAACCGCAATGTCCTATCTTTAACCGTTTAGGAGGTCGAGTAAAATGGAGAATAATAGGTATTTGAAAATGTGATATATAAACATTTTATTCGTTTGTACCTTTATCAACTCTTTAAAGTAGTCTTATAGAACTAATTTTATGTAAAATGAGGTGCTGAATTCACTGGTGAAAATCGCAATGTCCTATCATTAACCGTTTAGGAGATCGAGTAAAATGGAAAATAATAGATATTTAAAAATGTGATATATAAACATTTTTTTCGTTTGTACCTTTATTAACTCTTTAGAGTAGACTTATAGGACTTATTTTATGTAAAATAAAGTGCTGAATCCACTGATGAAAACCGCAATGTCCTATCTTTAACTGTTTAGGTGATCGTGTAAAATGGACAATAATAGATATTTAAAAATGTGATATATAAACATTTCATTCGTTTGTACGTTTATCAACTCTTGAGAGTAGTGTAATGTATGTATCTGAAAGTTTCCAATATAATATAAAATATTCTTTTACATTGATTAATTCTTAATAGTTAGCATTTTATTGACAAGGTGATTAACCAGTCTCAATTACTTATCCAGCAATTGATTCGCGATTGCTGAATTGCTGAATATTGCTTACTTATCATTTATAGTTTCCCGTCAATGACATTCACCTTTCATTTCAGCACTATTTTTGCACACATTACAACTACCCCTTCTTTTGTATTTTAGCTTAAGTTTAGGTCCTAAGATTTTCTAACCAATGGAAAAAACAGTGGTAATTTGGCGCTTGTAAAAACGGTCATTTTTATGTAAGTAATATATTACAAGTTAAAACCACCAAGACTCTGTTTTTTATTTGAAAAGACCTATAGGGTCATCACATGGCGATCCTGCCATTTCGGACCTGTATTGAGTGAAAAATAAAATAATAAATGGACAATCGTAGTACCTACCGGTAAATAAACCTAAAAAGTTTCGAGTATAAATCGTTTCGCGCAAATTATGAACTAGTGTGTTGATAAAAAAAAAAAAAAATTATATATCATGGGTAAAACGCAATCGAAAGAAGAAGTGATAATTGCCCAAGCAGGCAATAGTGGTGGTCAAACAAATTCTGCCAGTCAATCTACAGATCACACGGTAAAAGACTATTTAGAAATTATCACATATGGCTTGGTAATCTCCGGGGCAGCATTGTTAATCGTAATATACATCATCCGTCGGTGCGAGAATAGAATAGAGCGAAGAATGAGAGCCGCCATCGCAACTAGTCGTCAGTCAATAGTTTAGAAGAGCGTCCAAGCAAGGGGTATGTCTCTGGGGAGCCAATTTGCTATTCTAGACGAACAACTCGAAGGGTACTACAAGAATCTCAACAAGGACAACGAGGAACGACGAAGGGACATCAAAGTTACAACAAGATCCATCGACAAGTTAAGTGCATTTAGAAATAAATTTTTAGAATTAAGAGAAAATTATGATGCGGTTAGAGAGGATCTAGATCAAGAAGAAATTGAAGGAATTAATGTTATTGTTAGGATAATTAAGCAAACTATTGAGTCCGCAGACAAGATTTTAAGCAATAGGATAGAAAATATTAGAAAAGTAGAAGTTAAGGGTGAAAGTAGTAATATTAAAGTAGAAACTGCAGCAATGGCAGATAAGTTCGATTTAAAAATGGCTTCTAGCCTATTACCTGTAATGAATAATACAGAATCTGTAACGAAAAGACTCATTGCCACCATTGAATTATACGACAAAACGTTAGAAACTGAAAGTAAAAAACTTTTAACAGAATTTGTTTTAAAGGTATGTTTGTCGGAGAGTGCTCAAATTAGATTAAAAAGTACGTATGCCAATAATAAGGAATTAGTGTCAGATTTAAAGAAATTTTGTCTCCCAAAACAGTCAATTTCTGCGTTAAATGCCGAGTTAAGTAACTCCAAACAGGGAAACAAAAATATTAATGAATTTGGAGAAACGATTGAAAATTTATTTTTAAAATTAACAATGGCACAGGCAGACGGTAAACCTGAACATACAGAAATTTTTAAAAGCCTTAATGAAAAAACAGCCATCAATGCTTTCGCAAATGGGCTCCAAAATCAGGAATTGCGGACCATAATTAAAGCTAGGAATTATAGTTCGCTAAATGAAGCAATCAAAGGCGCGTTAGATGAGGAAATGCCGCGAAGAGATTCTCAACAAATTTATCACGTTCGAGGTAAATATAACAACAAAAGAGGCAACAACAATTTCAGTAGAGGACGTTTTAACAATTATAATAGTAGTAATAGGAATAATTTTTCTACTAATAGGCAAAATAATAATTATACTAACAATAGATTTAGGGGTAATAATAATAGCCAGCGAGGCAACAGTGGTAGAGGTTCTTACAGAGGCCAACAAAATAATCGTGGACATTTCAACACTAGAAATAGAAACTTTAATCATGCTAGGATGTACACAGCCGAGGCATCAGAGGAAAATAATACTGAGATAAATGATAGGGATACTGAACCATCTACCTCTGCGGGCCCAACATTTTTTCGAGGCCCCACAATTATGTGAAGTGCTCGAAGAAACGAAAGTAGTTTTAAATTTAAATGGGTTAAATTTTGTAAGATTTTGGCACGGTAAGCAAAATTTAGTTTTTTTAGTAGATACGGGAGCTTCATGTAGCATAGTTTTTAGAAATTATTTAGATAATAGCGAAGTTAGAGCGGTAAACAAAAAGCGGAAAGTTCGCATAGAAGGTGTAGCTGGTGTAACCTATGCACAAGGTTCAGCAAACCTCTTTATAAATATAAAAAATGTTAAGATAGGTCATGAATTTTTGTTGATGAATGAGTTTCTGAATGGAGTGCATGGTGTAATTGGGTCAGATTTCTTCCATAAGCATAAAGCACGTATCGACTACGAAACATATGAATTATCGTTGAGATGTGTAGGTAACCCCGATCCAATTACTATCCCTTTAGAATCCAGAAACGCGGAATTTATGTATGTCCCAGCAAGATGCGAAATTATCAAATACTGTAGAGTTAACGAAACAGAAGATCAAGTAGTTGTTCCAGAACAGTTAGGCGAAGGAGTTTTTGTTGCAGGAGCGTTAGTAAAGGCAAAAAATAATTTGATACCAGTAAAAATATTGAATGTAAGAGATACAGATGTTAAATTAAAAAATGTTACACCAACTTTATCTAAACTATCAGAATATCAAATTTGTAATTTCGGCAATAAAATAAACCCAAACCAAGTTAGTAGAGTAGATAAATTGCTTGAGACAATTGCACTAAATCATTTAGGAAATGAAGAACAAACAGCTTTACAAAAAATTTGTGCTAAGTACTCAGATATTTTTATATTGGAAGGTGATCCGCTTACAGTAACTAATATATATAAACAAAAAATTCAATTGAAAGAAAATGCCACTCCTGTATATGTAAAACCTTATCGCCTGCCTCATGCTCAAAAAACAGAAATTCATAGTTTAGTACAAGATATGCTTGAGAAAGATATTATCGATGAAACGAGATCTGCTTGGTCAGCACTCTTATTAATTGTACCAAAAAAGAGTGACAATAGTACTGTTAAGAAATGGCGTATTGTAATCGATTTTCGGCTTTTAAATAAACAAATCGAAGATGATAAATATCCATTGCCTTGTATAACAGAAATTTTGGATTCGTTAGCTGGTGCAATTTACTTTACGCATTTAGATTTATCTCAGGGATACTACCAAATCGAATTAGATAAGAAGAGTAGGCAGTATACAGCTTTTACCACAGAGCGGGGACAATATCAATTGAAAAGACTTCCTATGGGACTAAAAGTTAGTCCCAGTGCATTTTCGCGTGCAATGACCATTGCTATGTCAGGGTTGAATTATGAAAGCTGCTTTGTTTATTTGGATGACCTTATAGTATTTGGCAATAGCTTAACGAATCATAATAAAAATTTAATTAGAGTATTTGAACGATTACGAGAAGTAAATTTAAAATTAAATCCTAACAAATGTGAATTTTTGAAAAAAGAACTTCTATATTTAGGTCACACAATTAGTTCAGAAGGCATTTGCCCTGATTTTCAAAAAATAAAGGTCGTTCAAGAATATCCAGTACCTACAGATGCGAGTCAAGCCAAGCGTTTTGTAGCTTTTGCTAATTACTATAGGAGGTACATAAAAAACTTTGCAGACATAGCAGCCCCTTTAAATCAACTAACTCGAAAGGGTGTAGTGTTCAATTGGACAGAAATTTGCCAGGAAGCCTTTGAAAAATTAAAACAATCATTAATTAAACCCCCAGTTCTACAATATCCTAATTTCTCAGCAGAAAATACATTTATTTTAAAAACAGACGCTTCTGGCGTTGCATTGGGTGCTGTTTTAGCTAATAGCGACGACAGACCAATAGCATTTGCAAGTCGTAGTCTTAATAAAGGAGAACGAAACTATTGCACTATCGAAAAGGAACTATTGGCTATTGTGTGGGCAGTAAAACATTTTCGACCGTATTTATACGGGCGAAAATTTATTATTTTCACTGATCATAGGCCCTTAGTTTATCTTTTTGGTATGACTAGCCCATCAAGCAGGCTTACAAAGTTTCGTTTGGTACTTGAGGAATACGATTTTGTCATAAAGTACATTAAAGGTAAAGAAAATGTAACTGCCGATGCTTTGTCAAGGATAGAAATATCGGTAGATGATCTAAAAAGTATGAAAGAAACCACGAATGAACGGGTATGTGTAACAACAAGGGCACAAAGTAAACGCTGTATGAATGAAAGTACGGATGCTATGACGAATCCACAATTACGGTCTGATCACCCGGGAGTTGTAGAGGCGTTGAAGCGTCCTCCTGAAGCATACGAATTAAAATTAGTGACAATAAAAGAATTTAATAAATTAATCAACGATAGGCAAAACTACAGAATAGGGAACATTGTATGTGACATAAGCTCAAAGAGTTTATGCATTTGTAAGGATTCTCGACCAGCGTTAGCACTAGATGCATCGTTGGGAGACTTACAAAATATTTGTAAGAAATTTAACGTAAATGAAATTGTTATTTTAAAAAATGATAAAGGCGCGCCAATAATTGAAAAAATTTTAACAATTCCCAATAGGCTAAATAATATAAAAATAACTGTAGTGAAGTGTAATGAAAAAATTGTTGATTCAGAGACGAAACAATTAATATTGAACGATTACCACATGTTACCATCCGGAGGTCATGCGGGAATCAATCGTATGTACAACAACATTAAAAAACGATATTTTTGGAACGGATTAAAACGAGATGTCGAATCCTTTGTAAAACGTTGTGATTGTTGCCAAAGGTATAAACACATAACAAATAAGAAAGAACCAATGGTAATAACCACTACAGCGTCATCTGCGTTTGAAAAAATAGTTTTGGATATCGTGGGTCCATTAGATCAAGATGTTAACGGAAATAAATATATATTAACCTTGCAATGTGACTTAACAAAATTTGTTGAATGTTACCCGATAGAAAACAAAGAAACAATAACTATAGCTAAAGTGTTTGTAGAAAACTTTATACTAAGGTACGGAATTCCTCGAGAAATTTTAAGCGACCAAGGAACCGAGTTTATGTCAAATACCTTTACAGAAATATGTAAAATTCTCAAAATCAAAAAATTAAATTCAACGGCATATCACCATCAAACTCTAGGTTCTCTTGAAAATTCTCATAAGCATTTGGGAGCTTATTTACGAATTCAAACACGCAATAATTCTCAAAATTGGAGTTCATGGGTACCATTTTGGGTTTTTTCCTATAACACAACGGTACACAGTGAGACAAAATATGCACCTTTTGAACTAGTTTTTGGAAAAATGGCATTACTACCCTCTAATTTGACTACTCAAACAGATCCACTATATACTTTTGACAGTTACCCTAACGAATTAAAATATCGACTGCAGACTGCGTGGCAAGACGCTAAAAATAATTTAATGCAGGCAAAGAGTCGTAGACAAGAAAAATTTAACCAAAATGTAACAATTAGCGTAGATTATAAGATAGGAGATAGAGTTATGTTAAGAAACAATTCAGGGAAGAAAACTGAAGCTATTTATAAAAGACCATATGTAGTGAGTGAAGTGAAATCTCCAAATATTATAATAAAAAGTGAAGGTGATAACAAAACATTCGAAGTTCATAAAGACAGAGTAAAACTGTACAATTCATAAAAAAAAAAAAAAAAAAACTAATACTTAGTTATAAGGATAAGTTTATGTATTAATTTTTTTTTTCCTTTGCGGGGGAGATGTAATGTATGTATCTGAAAGTTTCCAATATAATATAAAATATTCTTTTACATTGATTAATTCTTAATAGTTAGCATTTTATTGACAAGGTGATTAACCAGTCTCAATTACTTATCCAGCAATTGATTCGCGATTGCTGAATTGCTGAATATTGCTTACTTATCATTTATAGTTTCCCGTCAATGACATTCACCTTTCATTTCAGCACTATTTTTGCACACATTACAACTACCCCTTCTTTTGTATTTTAGCTTAAGTTTAGGTCCTAAGATTTTCTAACCAATGGAAAAAACAGTGGTAATTTGGCGCTTGTAAAAACGGTCATTTTTATGTAAGTAATATATTACAAGTTAAAAATACCAAGACTCTGTTTTTTATTTGAAAAGACCTATAGGGTCATCACAGTAGACTTATGGGACTTATATTATGTTAAATGAGGTGCTGAATCCACTTATGAAAACCGCAATGTCCTATCTTTAACCATTTATGAGATCGAGTAAAATGGAGGATAATAGATATTAAAAAATGTGTTATATAAACATTTTATTCGTTTGTACCTTTATCAACACTTGAGAGTAGACTTATAGGACTTATTTTATGTAAAATGAGGTGCTAAATCCACTGATGAAAACCGCAATGTCCTATCTTTAACCATTTAGGAGATCGAGTATAATGGAGAATAATAGATATTAAAAAATGTGTTATATAAACATTTTATTCGTTTGTACCTTTATCAACACTTAAGAGTAGACTTATAGGACTTATTTAATGTAAAATGAGGTGCTGAATCCACTGATGAAAACCGCAATGTCCTATCTTTAACCTTTTAGGAGATCAAGTAAAATGGAGATTAATAGATATTTAAAAATGGGATATATTAACATTTTTTTCGTTTGTACCTTTATCAACTCTTTAGAGTAGACTTGTAAGACTTATTTTATGTAAAAGAAGGTGCTGAATTTAATGGTGAAAACCGCAATGTCCTATCTTTAACCGTTTACGAGATCGAGTAAAATGGAGGATAATAGATATTTAAAAATGTGATATATTAACATTTTTTTCGTTTGTACCTTTATCAACTCTTTAGAGTAGACTTGTAAAACATATTTTATGTAAAAGGAGGTGCTGAATCCAATGGTGAAAACCGCAATGTCCTATCTTTAACCGTTTAGGACATCGAGTAAAATGGAGAATATTAGATATTTAAAAATGTGATATATAAACCTTTTATTCGTTTGTACCTTTATCAACTTTTGAGAGTAGACTTATAAGACTTATTTTATGTAAAATGAGGTGCTGAATCCACTGGTGGAAACCGCAATGTCCTATCTTTAACCGTTTAGGAGATCGAGTAAAATGGAGAATAATAGATATTTAAAAATGTGATATATAAACATTTTATTCGTTTGTACCTTTATCAACTTTTGAGAGTAGACTTATAGGACTTATTTTATGTAAAATGTGGTGCTGAATTTACTGGTGAAAACCGCAATGTCCTATCTTTATCGGTTTAGGAGATCGAGTAAAATGGAAAATAATTGATATTTAAAAATTTATATATAAACATTTTATTCGTTTGTACCTTTATCAACACTTGAGAGTAGACTTATAGGACTTATTTTATGTAAACTGAGGTGCTGAATTCACTGATGAAAACCGCAATGTCCTATCTTTAACCATTTAGGAAATCGAGTAAAATAGAGGATAATAGATATTTAAAAATGTCATATATAAACATTTTATTCGGTTGTACCTTTATCAACTCTTGAGAGTAGACTTAAAGGTCTTATTTAATCTAAAATGAGGTGCTAAATCCACTGATGAAAACCGCAATGTCCTATCTTTAACCGTTTAGGAGATCGAGTAAAATGGAGAATAATAGATATTAAAAAATGTGTTATATAAACATTTTATTCGTTTGTACCTTTATCAACACTTGAGAGTAGACTTATAGGACTTATTTAATGTAAAATGAGGTGCTGAATCCACTGATGAAAACCGCAATGTCCTATCTTTAACCGTTTAGGTGATCGAGTAAAATGGAGGATAATAGATATTTAAAAATGTGTTATATAAACATTTTATTCGTTTGTACCTTTATCAACACTTGAGAGTAGACTTATAGGACTTATTTAATGTAAAATGAGGTGCTGAATCCACTGATGAAAACCGCAATGTCCTATCTTTAACAGTTTAGGAGATCGAGTAAAATGGAGAATAATAGATATTAAAAAATGTGTTATATAAACATTTTATTCGTTTGTACCTTTATCAACACTTGAGAGTAGACTTGTAAGACTTATTTTATGTAAAAGGCGGTGCTGAATCCATGGTGAAAACCGCAATGTCCTATCTTTAACCGTTTAGGACATCGAGTAAAATGGAGAATATTAGATATTTAAAAATGTGATATATAAACCTTTTATTCGTTTGTACCTTTATCAACTTTTGAGAGTAGACTTATAGGACTTATTTTATGTAAAATGTGGTGCTGAATTTACTGGTGAAAACCGCAATGTCCTATCTTTATCGGTTTAGGAGATCGAGTAAAATGGAAAATAATAGATATTTAAAAATTTATATATAAACATTTTATTCGTTTGTACCTTTATCAACTTTTAGAGTAGTCTTATAGAACTAATTTTATGTAAAATGAGGTGCTGAATTCACTGGTGAAAACCGCAATGTCCTATCTTTAACTGTTTAGGTGATCGAGTAAAATGGAGAATAGTAGATATTTAAGAATGTGATATATAAACATTTTTTTCGTTTGTACTTTTATCAACTCTTTAGAGTAGACTTATAGGACTTATGTTATGTAAAATGAGGTGCTGAAGCCACTGGAAAAACCGCAATGTCCTATCTTTAACCGTTTAGGAGATCGAGTAAAATGGAGAATAATAGGTATTTGAAAATGTGATATATAAACATTTTATTCGTTTGTACCTTTATCAACTCTTTAGTGTAGTCTTATAGAACTAATTTTATGTAAAATGAGGTGCTGAATTCACTGGAGAAAACCGCAATGTCCTATCTTTAAATGTTTATGAGATCGAGTAAAATGGAGAATAATAGATATTTAAGAATGTGGTATATAAACATTTTATTTGTTTGTACCTTTATTAAGTCTCGAGAGTTGACTTCTAGGAATTATTTTATGTAAAATGAGGTGCTGAATCCACTGGTGAAAACCGCAATGTCCTATCTTTAACCGTTTAAGAGTAAGAGTAAAATGGAGAATAAAATATATTTAAAAATGTGATATATAACCATTTTATACGTTTGTACCTTTATCAACTCTTTAGAGTAGACTTATTGGACTAAATTTATGTAAAATGAGGTGCTGAATCCACTGGTGAAAACCGCAATGTCCTATCTTTAACCGTTTACGAGATCGAGTAAAATGGAGGATAATAGATATTTAAAAATGTGATATATTAACATTTTTTTCGTTTGTACCTTTATCAACTCTTTAGAGTAGACTTGTAAAACATATTTTATGTAAAAGGAGGTGCCGAATCCAATGGTGAAAACCGCAATGTCCTATCTTTAACCGTTTAGGACATCGAGTAAAATGGAGAATATTAGATATTTAAAAATGTGATATATAAACCTTTTATTCGTTTGTACCTTTATCAACTTTTGAGAGTAGACTTATAAGACTTATTTTATGTAAAATGAGGTGCTGAATCCACTGGTGGAAACCGCAATGTCCTATCTTTAACCGTTTAGGAGATCGAGTAAAATGGAGAATAATAGATATTTAAAAATGTGATATATAAACATTTTATTCGTTTGTACCTTTATCAACTTTTGAGAGTAGACTTATAGGACTTATTTTATGTAAATTGTGGTGCTGAATTTACTGGTGAAAACCGCAATGTCCTATCTTTATCGGTTTAGGAGATCGAGTAAAATGGAAAATAATTGATATTTAAAAATTTATATATAAACATTTTATTCGTTTGTACCTTTATCAACTCTTTAGAGTAGTCTTATAGAACTAATTTTATGTAAAATGAGTTGCTGAATTCACTGGTGAAAACCGCAATATCCTATCTTTAACTGTTTAGGTGATCGAGTAAAATGGAGGATAATAGATATTTAAAAATGTGTTATATAAACATTTTATTCGTTTGTACCTTTATCAACACTTGAGAGTAGACTTATAGGACTTATTTTATGTAAACTGAGGTGCTGAATTCACTGATGAAAACCGCAATGTCCTATCTTTAACCATTTAGGAAATCGAGTAAAATAGAGAATAATAGATATTTAAAAATGTCATATATAAACATTTTATTCGGTTGTACCTTTATCAACTCTTGAGAGTAGACTTAAAGGTCTTATTTAATCTAAAATGAGGTGCTAAATCCACTGATGAAAACCGCAATGTCCTATCTTTAACCGTTTAGGAGATCGAGTAAAATGGAGAATAATAGATATTAAAAAATGTGTTATATAAACATTTTATTCGTTTGTACCTTTATCAACACTTGAGAGTAGACTTATAGGACTTATTTAATGTAAAATGAGGTGCTGAATCCACTGATGAAAACCGCAATGTCCTATCTTTAACCGTTTAGGTGATCGAGTAAAATGGAGGATAATAGATATTTAAAAATGTGTTATATAAACATTTTATTCGTTTGTACCTTTATCAACACTTGAGAGTAGACTTATAGGACTTATTTAATGTAAAATGAGGTGCTGAATCCACTGATGAAAACCGCAATGTCCTATCTTTAACAGTTTAGGAGATCGAGTAAAATGGAGAATAATAGATATTAAAAAATGTGTTATATAAACATTTTATTCGTTTGTACCTTTATCAACACTTGAGAGTAGACTTGTAAGACTTATTTTATGTAAAAGGCGGTGCTGAATCCATGGTGAAAACCGCAATGTCCTATCTTTAACCGTTTAGGACATCGAGTAAAATGGAGAATATTAGATATTTAAAAATGTGATATATAAACCTTTTATTCGTTTGTACCTTTATCAACTTTTGAGAGTAGACTTATAGGACTTATTTTATGTAAAATGTGGTGCTGAATTTACTGGTGAAAACCGCAATGTCCTATCTTTATCGGTTTAGGAGATCGAGTAAAATGGAAAATAATAGATATTTAAAAATTTATATATAAACATTTTATTCGTTTGTACCTTTATCAACTTTTAGAGTAGTCTTATAGAACTAATTTTATGTAAAATGAGGTGCTGAATTCACTGGTGAAAACCGCAATGTCCTATCTTTAACTGTTTAGGTGATCGAGTAAAATGGAGAATAGTAGATATTTAAGAATGTGATATATAAACATTTTTTTCGTTTGTACTTTTATCAACTCTTTAGAGTAGACTTATAGGACTTATGTTATGTAAAATGAGGTGCTGAAGCCACTGGAAAAACCGCAATGTCCTATCTTTAACCGTTTAGGAGATCGAGTAAAATGGAGAATAATAGGTATTTGAAAATGTGATATATAAACATTTTATTCGTTTGTACCTTTATCAACTCTTTAGTGTAGTCTTATAGAACTAATTTTATGTAAAATGAGGTGCTGAATTCACTGGAGAAAACCGCAATGTCCTATCTTTAAATGTTTATGAGATCGAGTAAAATGGAGAATAATAGATATTTAAGAATGTGGTATATAAACATTTTATTTGTTTGTACCTTTATTAAGTCTCGAGAGTTGACTTCTAGGAATTATTTTATGTAAAATGAGGTGCTGAATCCACTGGTGAAAACCGCAATGTCCTATCTTTAACCGTTTAAGAGTAAGAGTAAAATGGAGAATAAAATATATTTAAAAATGTGATATATAACCATTTTATACGTTTGTACCTTTATCAACTCTTTAGAGTAGACTTATAGGACTAAATTTATGTAAAATGAGGTGCTGAATCCACTGATGAAAACCGCAATGTCCTATCTTTAACCTTTTAGGAGATCGAGTAAAATGGAGATTAATAGATATTTAAAAATGGGATATATTAACATTTTTTTCGTTTGTACCTTTATCAACTCTTTAGAGTAGACTTGTAAGACTTATTTTATGTAAAAGGAGGTGCTGAATCCACTGGTAAAAACCGCAATGTCCTATCTATATCTGTTTAGGAGATCGAGTAAAATGGAGAATAGTAGACATTTAAAAAGGTGATATATAAACATTTTATTCGTTTGTACCTTGATCAACTCTTTAGAGTAGACTTATAGGACTTAGTTTAAGTAAAATGAGGCGCAGAATCCACTGGTGAAAATCGCAATGTCCCATCTTTAACCGTTTAGGACATCGAGTAAAATGGAGAATAATATATATTTAAGAATGTGATATATAACCATTTTATTCGTTTGTACCTTTATCAACTCTTTAGAGTAGACTTATAGGACTAAATTTATGTAAAATGAGGTGCTGAATATACTGGTGAAAACCGCAATGTCCTATCTTTAACTGTTTAGGAGATCGAGTAAAATGGAGAATAATAGATATTTATAAATGTGATATATAAACATTTTATTCGTTTGTACCTTTATCAACTCTTTAGAGTAGACTTATAGGACTTATGTTATGTAAAATGAGGTGCTGAAGCCACTGGTAAAAACCGCAATGTCCTATCTATATCTGTTTAGGAGATCGAGTAAAATGGAGAATAGTAGACATTTAAAAAGGTGATATATAAACATTTTATTCGTTTGTACCTTGATCAACTCTTTAGAGTAGACTTATAGGACTTAGTTTAAGTAAAATGAGGCGCAGAATCCACTGATGAAAACCGCAATGTCCTATCTTTAACCGTTTAGGTGATCGAGTAAAATGGAGGATAATAGATATTTAAAAATGTGTTATATAAACATTTTATTCGTTTGTACCTTTATCAACACTTGAGAGTAGACTTATAGGACTTATTTAATGTAAAATGAGGTGCTGAATCCACTGATGAAAACCGCAATGTCCTATCTTTAACAGTTTAGGAGATCGAGTAAAATGGAGAATAATAGATATTAAAAAATGTGTTATATAAACATTTTATTCGTTTGTACCTTTATCAACACTTGAGAGTAGACTTGTAAGACTTATTTTATGTAAAAGGCGGTGCTGAATCCATGGTGAAAACCGCAATGTCCTATCTTTAACCGTTTAGGACATCGAGTAAAATGGAGAATATTAGATATTTAAAAATGTGATATATAAACCTTTTATTCGTTTGTACCTTTATCAACTTTTGAGAGTAGACTTATAGGACTTATTTTATGTAAAATGTGGTGCTGAATTTACTGGTGAAAACCGCAATGTCCTATCTTTATCGGTTTAGGAGATCGAGTAAAATGGAAAATAATAGATATTTAAAAATTTATATATAAACATTTTATTCGTTTGTACCTTTATCAACTTTTAGAGTAGTCTTATAGAACTAATTTTATGTAAAATGAGGTGCTGAATTCACTGGTGAAAACCGCAATGTCCTATCTTTAACTGTTTAGGTGATCGAGTAAAATGGAGAATAGTAGATATTTAAGAATGTGATATATAAACATTTTTTTCGTTTGTACTTTTATCAACTCTTTAGAGTAGACTTATAGGACTTATGTTATGTAAAATGAGGTGCTGAAGCCACTGGAAAAACCGCAATGTCCTATCTTTAACCGTTTAGGAGATCGAGTAAAATGGAGAATAATAGGTATTTGAAAATGTGATATATAAACATTTTATTCGTTTGTACCTTTATCAACTCTTTAGTGTAGTCTTATAGAACTAATTTTATGTAAAATGAGGTGCTGAATTCACTGGAGAAAACCGCAATGTCCTATCTTTAAATGTTTATGAGATCGAGTAAAATGGAGAATAATAGATATTTAAGAATGTGGTATATAAACATTTTATTTGTTTGTACCTTTATTAAGTCTCGAGAGTTGACTTCTAGGAATTATTTTATGTAAAATGAGGTGCTGAATCCACTGGTGAAAACCGCAATGTCCTATCTTTAACCGTTTAAGAGTAAGAGTAAAATGGAGAATAAAATATATTTAAAAATGTGATATATAACCATTTTATACGTTTGTACCTTTATCAACTCTTTAGAGTAGACTTATTGGACTAAATTTATGTAAAATGAGGTGCTGAATCCACTGGTGAAAACCGCAATGTCCTATCTTTAACCGTTTACGAGATCGAGTAAAATGGAGGATAATAGATATTTAAAAATGTGATATATTAACATTTTTTTCGTTTGTACCTTTATCAACTCTTTAGAGTAGACATGTAAAACATATTTTATGTAAAAGGAGGTGCTGAATCCAATGGTGAAAACCGCAATGTCCTATCTTTAACCGTTTAGGACATCGAGTAAAATGGAGAATATTAGATATTTAAAAATGTGATATATAAACCTTTTATTCGTTTGTACCTTTATCAACTTTTGAGAGTAGACTTATAAGACTTATTTTATGTAAAATGAGGTGCTGAATCCACTGGTGGAAACCGCAATGTCCTATCTTTAACCGTTTAGGAGATCGAGTAAAATGGAGAATAATAGATATTTAAAAATGTGATATATAAACATTTTATTCGTTTGTACCTTTATCAACTTTTGAGAGTAGACTTATAGGACTTATTTTATGTAAATTGTGGTGCTGAATTTACTGGTGAAAACCGCAATGTCCTATCTTTATCGGTTTAGGAGATCGAGTAAAATGGAAAATAATTGATATTTAAAAATTTATATATAAACATTTTATTCGTTTGTACCTTTATCAACTCTTTAGAGTAGTCTTATAGAACTAATTTTATGTAAAATGAGTTGCTGAATTCACTGGTGAAAACCGCAATATCCTATCTTTAACTGTTTAGGTGATCGAGTAAAATGGAGGATAATAGATATTTAAAAATGTGTTATATAAACATTTTATTCGTTTGTACCTTTATCAACACTTGAGAGTAGACTTATAGGACTTATTTTATGTAAACTGAGGTGCTGAATTCACTGATGAAAACCGCAATGTCCTATCTTTAACCATTTAGGAAATCGAGTAAAATAGAGAATAATAGATATTTAAAAATGTCATATATAAACATTTTATTCGGTTGTACCTTTATCAACTCTTGAGAGTAGACTTAAAGGTCTTATTTAATCTAAAATGAGGTGCTAAATCCACTGATGAAAACCGCAATGTCCTATCTTTAACCGTTTAGGAGATCGAGTAAAATGGAGAATAATAGATATTAAAAAATGTGTTATATAAACATTTTATTCGTTTGTACCTTTATCAACACTTGAGAGTAGACTTATAGGACTTATTTAATGTAAAATGAGGTGCTGAATCCACTGATGAAAACCGCAATGTCCTATCTTTAACCGTTTAGGTGATCGAGTAAAATGGAGGATAATAGATATTTAAAAATGTGTTATATAAACATTTTATTCGTTTGTACCTTTATCAACACTTGAGAGTAGACTTATAGGACTTATTTAATGTAAAATGAGGTGCTGAATCCACTGATGAAAACCGCAATGTCCTATCTTTAACAGTTTAGGAGATCGAGTAAAATGGAGAATAATAGATATTAAAAAATGTGTTATATAAACATTTTATTCGTTTGTACCTTTATCAACACTTGAGAGTAGACTTGTAAGACTTATTTTATGTAAAAGGCGGTGCTGAATCCATGGTGAAAACCGCAATGTCCTATCTTTAACCGTTTAGGACATCGAGTAAAATGGAGAATATTAGATATTTAAAAATGTGATATATAAACCTTTTATTCGTTTGTACCTTTATCAACTTTTGAGAGTAGACTTATAGGACTTATTTTATGTAAAATGTGGTGCTGAATTTACTGGTGAAAACCGCAATGTCCTATCTTTATCGGTTTAGGAGATCGAGTAAAATGGAAAATAATAGATATTTAAAAATTTATATATAAACATTTTATTCGTTTGTACCTTTATCAACTTTTAGAGTAGTCTTATAGAACTAATTTTATGTAAAATGAGGTGCTGAATTCACTGGTGAAAACCGCAATGTCCTATCTTTAACTGTTTAGGTGATCGAGTAAAATGGAGAATAGTAGATATTTAAGAATGTGATATATAAACATTTTTTTCGTTTGTACTTTTATCAACTCTTTAGAGTAGACTTATAGGACTTATGTTATGTAAAATGAGGTGCTGAAGCCACTGGAAAAACCGCAATGTCCTATCTTTAACCGTTTAGGAGATCGAGTAAAATGGAGAATAATAGGTATTTGAAAATGTGATATATAAACATTTTATTCGTTTGTACCTTTATCAACTCTTTAGTGTAGTCTTATAGAACTAATTTTATGTAAAATGAGGTGCTGAATTCACTGGAGAAAACCGCAATGTCCTATCTTTAAATGTTTATGAGATCGAGTAAAATGGAGAATAATAGATATTTAAGAATGTGGTATATAAACATTTTATTTGTTTGTACCTTTATTAAGTCTCGAGAGTTGACTTCTAGGAATTATTTTATGTAAAATGAGGTGCTGAATCCACTGGTGAAAACCGCAATGTCCTATCTTTAACCGTTTAAGAGTAAGAGTAAAATGGAGAATAAAATATATTTAAAAATGTGATATATAACCATTTTATACGTTTGTACCTTTATCAACTCTTTAGAGTAGACTTATAGGACTAAATTTATGTAAAATGAGGTGCTGAATCCACTGATGAAAACCGCAATGTCCTATCTTTAACCTTTTAGGAGATCGAGTAAAATGGAGATTAATAGATATTTAAAAATGGGATATATTAACATTTTTTTCGTTTGTACCTTTATCAACTCTTTAGAGTAGACTTGTAAGACTTATTTTATGTAAAAGGAGGTGCTGAATCCACTGGTAAAAACCGCAATGTCCTATCTATATCTGTTTAGGAGATCGAGTAAAATGGAGAATAGTAGACATTTAAAAAGGTGATATATAAACATTTTATTCGTTTGTACCTTGATCAACTCTTTAGAGTAGACTTATAGGACTTAGTTTAAGTAAAATGAGGCGCAGAATCCACTGGTGAAAATCGCAATGTCCCATCTTTAACCGTTTAGGACATCGAGTAAAATGGAGAATAATATATATTTAAGAATGTGATATATAACCATTTTATTCGTTTGTACCTTTATCAACTCTTTAGAGTAGACTTATAGGACTAAATTTATGTAAAATGAGGTGCTGAATATACTGGTGAAAACCGCAATGTCCTATCTTTAACTGTTTAGGAGATCGAGTAAAATGGAGAATAATAGATATTTATAAATGTGATATATAAACATTTTATTCGTTTGTACCTTTATCAACTCTTTAGAGTAGACTTATAGGACTTAGTTTAAGTAAAATGAGGCGCAGAATCCACTGGTGAAAATCGCAATGTCCTATCTTTAACCGTTTAGGACATCGAGTAAAATGGAGAATAATAGATATATATAAATGTGATATATAAACATTTTATTCGTTTGTACCTTTATCAACTCTTTAGAGTAGACTTATAGGACTTATTTAATGTAAAATAAAGTGCTGAATTCACTGGTGAAAACCGCAATGTCCTATCATTAACCGTTTAGGAGATCGAGTAAAATGGAAAATAATAGATATTTAAAAATGTGATATATAAACATTTTTTTCGTTTGTACCTTTATTAACTCTTTAGAGTAGACTTATAGGACTTATTTTATGTAAAATAAAGTGCTGAATCCACTGGTGAAAACCGCAATGTCCTATCTTTAACTGTTTAGGTGATCGAGTAAAATGGAGAATAATAGATATTTAAAAATGTGATATATAAACATTTCATTCGTTTGTACGTTTATCAACTATTGAGAGTAGACTTATGGGACTTATATTATGTTAAATGAGGTGCTGAATTCACTTATGAAAACCGCAATGTCCTATCTTTAACCATTTATGAGATCGAGTAAAATGGAGGATAATAGATATTAAAAAATGTGTTATATAAACATTTTATTCGTTTGTACCTTTATCAACACTTGAGAGTAGACTTATAGGACTTATTTTATGTAAAATAAGGTGCTGAATCCACTGATGAAAACCGCAATGTCCTATCTTTAACCATTTAGGAGATCGAGTATAATGGAGAATAATAGATATTAAAAAATGTGTTATATAAACATTTTATTCGTTTGTACCTTTATCAACACTTGAGAGTAGACTTATAGGACTTATTTAATGTAAAATGAGGTGCTGAATCCACTGATGAAAACCGCAATGTCCTAACTTTAACCTTTTAGGAGATCGAGTAAAATGGAGATTAATAGATATTTAAAAATGGGATATATTAACATTTTTTTCGTTTGTACCTTTATCAACACTTGAGAGTAGATTTATAGGACTTATTTAATGTAAAATCAGGTGCTGAATCCACTGATGAAAACCGCAATGT
The DNA here is from genome assembly GCA_963930825.1 of Silvanus unidentatus. Taxonomy (NCBI): domain Eukaryota; kingdom Metazoa; phylum Arthropoda; class Insecta; order Coleoptera; family Silvanidae; genus Silvanus; species Silvanus unidentatus. Next base: position 5,211,746 of record OZ005761.1, on the reverse strand, counting down.
CCTATCTTTAACCGTTTAGGAGATCGAGTAAAATGGAGATTAATAGATATTTAAAAATGGGATATATTAACATTTTTTCGTTTGTACCTTTATCAACTCTTTAGAGTAGACTTATAAGACTTATTTTATGTAAAATGAGGTGCTGAATCCACTGGTGAAAACCGCAATGTCCTATCTTTAACCGTTTAAGAGAAAGAGTAAAATAGAGAATAATATATATTTAAGAATGTGATATATAACCATTTTATTCGTTTGTACCTTTATCAACTCTTTAGAGTAGACTTATAGGACTAAATTTATGTAAAATGAGGTGCTGAATCCACTGGTGAAAACCGCAATGTCCTATCTTTAACTGTTTAGGAGATCGAGTAAAATGGAGAATAGTAGACATTTAAAAAGGTGATATATAAACATTTTATTCGTTTGTACCTTGATCAACTCTTTAGAGTAGACTTATAGGACTTATTTTATGTAAAATAAAGTGCTGAATCCACTGGTGAAAACCGCAATGTCCTATCATTAACCGTTTAGGAGATCGAGTAAAATGGAAAATAATAGATATTTAAAAATGTGATATATAAACATTCTTTTCGTTTGTACCTTTATTAACTCTTTAGAGTAGACTTATAGAACTTATTATATGTAAAACGAGGTGCTGAATCCACTGGTGAAAACCGCAATGTCCTATCTTTAACCGTTTAGGAGATCGAGTAAAATGGAGAATAATAGATATATAAAAATGTGATACATAAACATTTTATTCGTTTGTACCTTTATCAACTCTTTAGAGTAGACTTATAGGACTTATTTAATGTAAAATAAAGTGCTGAATTCACTGGTGAAAACCGCAATGTCCTATCATTAACCGTTTAGGAGATCGAGTAAAATGGAAAATAATAGATATTTAAAAATGTGATATATAAACATTTTTTTCGTTTGTACCTTTATTAACTCTTTAGAGTAGACTTATAGGACTTATTTTATGTAAAATAAAGTGCTGAATCCACTGGTGAAAACCGCAATGTCCTATCTTTAACTGTTTAGGTGATCGAGTAAAATGGAGAATAATAGATATTTAAAAATGTGATATATAAACATTTCATTCGTTTGTACGTTTATCAACTATTGAGAGTAGACTTATGGGACTTATATTATGTTAAATGAGGTGCTGAATTCACTTATGAAAACCGCAATGTCCTATCTTTAACCATTTATGAGATCGAGTAAAATGGAGGATAATAGATATTAAAAAATGTGTTATATAAACATTTTATTCGTTTGTACCTTTATCAACACTTGAGAGTAGACTTATAGGACTTATTTTATGTAAAATGAGGTGCTGAATCCACTGATGAAAACCGCAATGTCCTATCTTTAACCATTTAGGAGATCGAGTATAATGGAGAATAATAGATATTAAAAAATGTGTTATATAAACATTTTATTCGTTTGTACCTTTATCAACACTTGAGAGTAGACTTATAGGACTTATTTAATGTAAAATGAGGTGCTGAATCCACTGATGAAAACCGCAATGTCCTAACTTTAACCTTTTAGGAGATCGAGTAAAATGGAGATTAATAGATATTTAAAAATGGGATATATTAACATTTTTTTCGTTTGTACCTTTATCAACACTTGAGAGTAGATTTATAGGACTTATTTAATGTAAAATCAGGTGCTGAATCCACTGATGAAAACCGCAATGTCCTATCTTTAACCGTTTAGGAGATCGAGTAAAATGGAGATTAATAGATATTTAAAAATGGGATATATTAACATTTTTTCGTTTGTACCTTTATCAACTCTTTAGAGTAGACTTATAAGACTTATTTTATGTAAAATGAGGTGCTGAATCCACTGGTGAAAACCGCAATGTCCTATCTTTAACCGTTTAAGAGAAAGAGTAAAATAGAGAATAATATATATTTAAGAATGTGATATATAACCATTTTATTCGTTTGTACCTTTATCAACTCTTTAGAGTAGACTTATAGGACTAAATTTATGTAAAATGAGGTGCTGAATCCACTGGTGAAAACCGCAATGTCCTATCTTTAACTGTTTAGGAGATCGAGTAAAATGGAGAATAGTAGACATTTAAAAAGGTGATATATAAACATTTTATTCGTTTGTACCTTGATCAACTCTTTAGAGTAGACTTATAGGACTTATTTTATGTAAAATAAAGTGCTGAATCCACTGGTGAAAACCGCAATGTCCTATCATTAACCGTTTAGGAGATCGAGTAAAATGGAAAATAATAGATATTTAAAAATGTGATATATAAACATTCTTTTCGTTTGTACCTTTATTAACTCTTTAGAGTAGACTTATAGAACTTATTATATGTAAAACGAGGTGCTGAATCCACTGGTGAAAACCGCAATGTCCTATCTTTAACCGTTTAGGAGATCGAGTAAAATGGAGAATAATAGATATATAAAAATGTGATACATAAACATTTTATTCGTTTGTACCTTTATCAACTCTTGAGAGTAGACTTATAAAACTTATTATATGTAAAATGAGGTGCTGAATCCACTGGTGAAAACCGCAATGTCCTATTTTTAACCGTTTAGGAGATCGAGTAAAATGGAGATTAATAGATATTTAAAAATGGGATATATTAACATTTTTTCGTTTGTACCTTTATCAACTCTTTAGAGTAGACTTATAAGACTTATGTTATGTAAAATGAGGTGCTGAAGCCACTGATGAAAACCGCAATGTCCTATCTTTAACCATTTAGGAGATCGAGTATAATGGAGAATAATAGATATTAAAAAATGTGTTATATAAACATTTTATTCGTTTGTACCTTTATCAACACTTGAGAGTAGACTTATAGGACTTATTTAATGTAAAATGAGGTGCTGAATCCACTGATGAAAACCGCAATGTCCTATCTTTAACCTTTTAGGAGATCGAGTAAAATGGAGATTAATAGATATTTAAAAATGGGATATATTAACATTTTTTTCGTTTGTACCTTTATCAACTCTTTAGAGTAGACTTGTAAGACTTATTTTATGTAAAAGAAGGTGCTGAATTTAATGGTGAAAACCGCAATGTCCTATCTTTAACCGTTTAGGAGATCGAGTAAAATGGAGGATAATAGATATTTAAAAATGTGATATATTAACATTTTTTTCGTTTGTACCTTTATCAACTCTTTAGAGTAGACTTGTAAGACATATTTTATGTAAAAGGAGGAGCTGAATCCAATGGTGAAAACCGCAATGTCCTATCTTTAACCATTTAGGAGATCGAGTATAATGGAGAATAATAGATATTAAAAAATGTGTTATATAAACATTTTATTCGTTTGTACCTTTATCAACACTTGGGAGTAGACTTATAGGACTTATTTAATGTAAAATGAGGTGCTGAATCCACTGATGAAAACCGCAATGTCCTATCTTTAACCTTTTAGGAGATCGAGTAAAATGGAGATTAATAGATATTTAAAAATGGGATATATTAACATTTTTTTCGTTTGTACCTTTATCAACTCTTTAGAGTAGACTTGTAAGACTTATTTTATGTAAAAGAAGGTGCTGAATTTAATGGTGAAAACCGCAATGTCCTATCTTTAACCGTTTAGGAGATCGAGTAAAATGGAGGATAATAGATATTTAAAAATGTGATATATTAACATTTTTTTCGTTTGTACCTTTATCAACTCTTTAGAGTAGACTTGTAAGACATATTTTATGTAAAAGGAGGTGCTGAATCCAATGGTGAAAACCGCAATGTCCTATCTTTAACCGTTTAGGACATCGAGTAAAATGGAGAATATTAGATATTTAAAAATGTGATATATAAACCTTTTATTCGTTTGTACCTTTATCAACACTTGAGAGTAGACTTATAGGACTTATTTAATGTAAAATGAGGTGCTGAATCCACTGATGAAAACCGCAATGTCCTATCTTTAACCGTTTAGGAGATCGAGTAAAATGGAGAATAATAGATATTTAAAAATGTCATATATAAACATTTTATTCGGTTGTACCTCTATCAACTCTTGAGAGTAGACTTAAAGGACTTATTTAATCTAGAATGAGGTGCTAAATCCACTGATGAAAACCGCAATGTCCTATCTTTAACAGTTTAGGAGATCGAGTAAAATGGAGAATAATAGATATTAAAAAATGTGTTATATAAACATTTTATTCGTTTGTACCTTTATCAACACTTGAGAGTAGACTTGTAAGACTTATTTTATGTAAAAGGCGGTGCTGAATCCAATGGTAAAAACCGCAATGTCCTATCATTAACCGTTTAGGACATCGAGTAAAATGGAGAATATTAGATATTTAAAAATGTGATATATAAACCTTTTATTCGTTTGTACCTTTATCAACTTTTGAGAGTAGACTTATAGGACTTATTTTATGTAAAATGTGGTGCTGAATTTACTGGTGAAAACCGCAATCTCCTATCTTTATCGGTTTAGGAGAACGAGTAAAATTGAAAATAATAGATATTTAAAAATTTATATGTAAACATTTTATTCGTTTGTACCTTTATCAACACTTGAGAGTAAACTTATAGGACTTATTTTATGTAAACTGAGGTGCTGAATCCACTGATGAAAACCGCAATGTCCTATCTTTAACCTTTTAGGAGATCGAGTAAAATGGAGATTAATAGATATTTAAAAATGGGATATATTAACATTTTTTTCGTTTGTACCTTTATCAACTCTTTAGAGTAGACTTGTAAGACTTATTTTATGTAAAAGGAGGTGCTGAATCCAATGGTGAAAACCGCAATGTCCTATCTTTAACCGTTTAGGAGATCGAGTAAAATGGAGGATAATAGATATTTAAAAATGTGATATATTAACATTTTTTTCGTTTGTACCTTTATCAACTCTTTAGAATAGACTTGTAAGACTTATTTTATGGAAAAGGAGATGCTGAATCCAATGGTGAAAACCGCAATGTCCTATCTTTAACCGTTTAGGACATCGAGTAAAATGGAGAATATTAGATATTTAAAAATGTGATATATAAACCTGTTATTCGTTTGTACCTTTATCAACTTTTGAGAGTAGACTTATAAGACTTATTTTATGTAAAATGAGGTGCTGAATCCACTGGTGGAAACCGCAATGTCCTATCTTTAACCGTTTAGGAGATCGAGTAAAATGGAGAATAATAGATATTTAAAAATGTGATATATAAACATTTTATTCGTTTGTACCTTTATCAACTTTTGAGAGTAGACTTATAGGACTTATTTTATGTAAAATGTGGTGCTGAATTTACTGGTGAAAACCGCAATCTCCTATCTTTATCGGTTTAGGAGAACGAGTAAAATTGAAAATAATAGATATTTAAAAATTTATATGTAAACATTTTATTCGTTTGTACCTTTATCAACACTTGAGAGTAAACTTATAGGACTTATTTTATGTAAACTGAGGTGCTGAATCCACTGATGAAAACCGCAATGTCCTATCTTTAACCGTTTAGGAGACCGAGTAAAATGGAGAATAATAGGTATTTGAAAATGTGATATATAAACATTTTATTCGTTTGTACCTTTATCAACTCTTTAGAGTCTTATAGAATTAATTTTATGTAAAATGAGGTGCTGAATTCACTGGTGAAAACCGCAATGTCCTATCTTTAACTGTTTAGGTGATCGAGTAAAATGGAGAATAATAGATATTTAAAAATGTGATATATAAACATTTCATTCGTTTGTACGTTTATCGACTCTTGAGAGTAGACTTATGGAACTTATATTATGTTAAATGAGGTGCTGAATCCACTTATGAAAACCGCAATGTCCTATCTTTAACCATTTATGAGATCGAGTAAAATGGAGGATAATAGATATTTAAAAATGTGTTATATAAACATTTTATTCGTTTGTACCTTTATCAACACTTGAGAGTAGACTTATAGGACTTATTTTATGTAAACTGAGGTGCTGAATCCACTCATGAAAACCGCAATGTCCTATCTTTAACCATTTAGGAGATCGAGTAAAATAGAGAATAATAGATATTTAAAAATGTCATATATAAACATTTTATTCGGTTGTACCTTTATCAACTCTTGAGAGTAGACTTAAAGGTCTTATTTAATCTAAAATGAGGAGCTAAATCCACTGATGAAAACCGCAATGTACTATCTTTAACCGTTTAGGAGATCGAGTAAAATTGAGAATAATAGATATTAAAAAATGTGTTATATAAACATTTTATTCGTTTGTACCTTTATCAACACTTGAGAGTAGACTTATAGGACTTATTTAATGTAAAATGAGGTGCTTAATCCACTGATGAAATCCGCAATGTCCTATCTTTAACCGTTTAGGAGATCGAGTAAAATGGAGAATAATAGATATTTAAAAATGTCATATATAAACATTTTATTCGGTTGTACCTTTATCAACTCTTGAGAGTAGACTTAAAGGACTTATTTAATCTAAAATGAGGTGCTAAATCCACTGATGAAAACCGCAATGTCCTATCTTTAACCGTTTAGGAGATCGAGTAAAATGGAGAATAATAGATATTAAAAAATGTGTTATATAAACATTTTATTCGTTTGTACCTTTATCAACACTTGAGAGTAGACTTATAGGACTTATTTTATGTAAAATGAGGTGCTGAATCCACTGATGAAAACCGCAATGTCCTATCTTTAACCATTTAGGAGATCGAGTATAATGGAGAATAATAGATATTAAAAAATGTGTTATATAAACATTTTATTCGTTTGTACCTTTATCAACACTTGAGAGTAGACTTATAGGACTTATTTAATGTAAAATGAGGTGCTGAATCCACTGATGAAAACCGCAATGTCCTATCTTTAACCTTTTAGGAGATCGAGTAAAATGGAGACTAATAGATATTTAAAAATGGGATATATTAACATTTTTTTCGTTTGTACCTTTATCAACTCTTTAGAGTAGACTTGTAAGACTTATTTTATGTAAAAGAAGGTGCTGAAATTAATGGTGAAAACCGCAATGTCCTATCTTTAACCGTTTAGGAGATCGAGTAAAATGGAGGATAATAGATATTTAAAAATGTGATATATTAACATTTTTTTCGTTTGTACCTTTATCAACTCTTTAGAGTAGACTTGTAAGACATATTTTATGTAAAAGGAGGTGCTGAATCCAATGGTGAAAACCGCAATGTCCTATCTTTAGCCGTTTAGGACATCGAGTAAAATGGAGAATATTAGATATTTAAAAATGTGATATATAAACCTTTTATTCGTTTGTACCTTTATCAACACTTGAGAGTAGACTTATAGGACTTATTTAATGTAAAATGAGGTGCTGAATCCACTGATAAAAACCGCAATGTCCTATCTTTAACCGTTTAGGAGATCGAGTAAAATGGAGAATAATAGATATTTAAAAATGTCATATATAAACATTTTATTCGGTTGTACCTCTATCAACTCTTGAGAGTAGACTTAAAGGACTTATTTAATCTAGAATGAGGTGCTAAATCCACTGATGAAAACCGCAATGTCCTATCTTTAACAGTTTAGGAGATCGAGTAAAATGGAGAATAATAGATATTAAAAAATGTGTTATATAAACATTTTATTCGTTTGTACCTCTATCAACACTTGAGAGTAGACTTGTAAGACTTATTTTATGTAAAAGGCGGTGCTGAATCCAATGGTGAAAACCGCAATGTCCTATCATTAACCGTTTAGGACATCGAGTAAAATGGAGAATATTAGATATTTAAAAATGTGATATATAAACCTTTTATTCGCTTGTACCTTTATCAACTTTTGGGAGTAGACTTATAGGACTTATTTTATGTAAAATGTGGTGCTGAATTTACTGGTGAAAACCGCAATCTCCTATCTTTATCGGTTTAGGAGAACGAGTAAAATTGAAAATAATAGATATTTAAAAATTTATATGTAAACATTTTATTCGTTTGTACCTTTATCAACACTTGAGAGTAAACTTATAGGACTTATTTTATGTAAACTGAGGTGCTGAATCCACTGATGAAAACCGCAATGTCCTATCTTTAACCTTTTAGGAGATCGAGTAAAATGGAGATTAATAGATATTTAAAAATGGGATATATTAACATTTTTTTCGTTTGTACCTTTATCAACTCTTTAGAGTAGACTTGTAAGACTTATTTTATGTAAAAGGAGGTGCTGAATCCAATGGTGAAAACCGCAATGTCCTATTTTTAACTGTTTAGGTGATCGAGTAAAATGGAGAATAATAGATATTTAAAAATGTGATATATAAACATTTCATTCGTTTGTACGTTTATCGACTCTTGAGAGTAGACTTATGGAACTTATATTATGTTAAATGAGGTGCTGAATCCACCTATGAAAACCGCAATGTCCTATCTTTAACCATTTATGAGATCGAGTAAAATGGAGGATAATAGATATTAAAAAATGTGTTATATAAACATTTTATTCGTTTGTACCTTTATCAACACTTGAGAGTAGACTTGTAAGACTTATTTCATGTAAAAGGCGGTGCTGAATCCAATGGTGAAAACCGCAATGTCCTATCATTAACCGTTTAGGACATCGAGTAAAATGGAGAATATTAGATATTTAAAAATGTGATATATAAACCTTTTATTCGTTTGTACCTTTATCAACTTTTGAGAGTAGACTTATAGGACTTATTTTATGTAAAATGTGGTGCTGAATTTACTGGTGAAAACCGCAATCTCCTATCTTTATCGGTTTAGGAGAACGAGTAAAATTGAAAATAATAGATATTTAAAAATTTATATGTAAACATTTTATTCGTTTGTACCTTTATCAACACTTGAGAGTAAACTTATAGGACTTATTTTATGTAAACTGAGGTGCTGAATCCACTGATGAAAACCGCAATGTCCTATCTTTAACCTTTTAGGAGATCGAGTAAAATGGAGATTAATAGATATTTAAAAATGGGACATATTAACATTTTTTTCGTTTGTACCTTTATCAACTCTTTAGAGTAGACTTGTAAGACTTATTTTATGTAAAAGGAGGTGCTGAATCCAATGGTGAAAACCGCAATGTCCTATCTTTAACCGTTTAGGAGATCGAGTAAAATGGAGGATAATAGATATTTAAAAATGTGATATATTAACATTTTTTTTGTTTGTACCTTTATCAACTCTTTGGAATAGACTTGTAAGACTTATTTTATGGAAAAGGAGGTGCTGAATCCAATGGTGAAAACCGCAATGTCCTATCTTTAACCGTTTAGGACATCGTGTAAAATGGAGAATATTAGATATTTAAAAATGTGATATATAAACCTGTTATTCGTTTGTACCTTTATCAACTTTTGAGAGTAGACTTATAAGACTTATTTTATGTAAAATGAGGTGCTGAATCCACTGGTGGAAACCGCAATGTCCTATCTTTAACCGTTTAGGAGATCGAGTAAAATGGAGAATAATAGATATTTAAAAATGTGATATATAAACATTTTATTCGTTTGTACCTTTATCAACTTTTGAGAGTAGACTTATAGGACTTATTTTATGTAAAATGTGGTGCTGAATTTACTGGTGAAAACCGCAATCTCCTATCTTTATCGGTTTAGGAGAACGAGTAAAATTGAAAATAATAGATATTTAAAAATTTATATGTAAACATTTTATTCGTTTGTACCTTTATCAACACTTGAGAGTAAACTTATAGGACTTATTTTATGTAAACTGAGGTGCTGAATCCACTGATGAAAACCGCAATGTCCTATCTTTAACCGTTTAGGAGATCGAGTAAAATGGAGAATAATAGGTATTTGAAAATGTGATATATAAACATTTTATTCGTTTGTACCTTTATCAACTCTTTAGAGTAGTCTTATAGAATTAATTTTATGTAAAATGAGGTGCTGAATTCACTGGTGAAAACCGCAATGTCCTATCTTTAACTGTTTAGGTGATCGAGTAAAATGGAGAATAATAGATATTTAAGAATGTGATATATAAACATTTTTTTCGTTTGTACTTTTATCAACTCTTTAGAGTAGACTTATAGGACTTATGTTATGTAAAATGAGGTGCTGAAGCCACTGGAAAAACCGCAATGTCCTATCTTTAACCGTTTAGGAGATCGAGTAAAATGGAGAATAATAGGTATTTGAAAATGTGATATATAAACATTTTATTCTTTTGTACCTTTATCAACACTTGAGAGTAGACTTATAGGACTTATTTTATGTAAAATGAGGTGCTGAATCCACTGATGAAAACCGCAATGTGCTATCTTTAACCATTTAGGAGATCGAGTATAATGGAGAATAATAGATATTAAAAAATGTGTTATATAAACATTTTATTCGTTTGTACCTTTATCAACACTTGAGAGTAGACTTATAGGACTTATTTTATGTAAACTGAGGTGCTGAATCCAATGGTGAAAACCGCAATGTCCTATCTTTAACCGTTTAGGAGATCGAGTAAAATGGAGGATAATAGATATTTAAAAATGTGATATATAAACATTTCATTCGTTTGTACGTTTATCGACTCTTGAGAGTAGACTTATGGAACTTATATTATGTTAAATGAGGTGCTGAATCCACTTATGAAAACCGCAATGTCCTATCTTTAACCATTTATGAGATCGAGTAAAATGGAGGATAATAGATATTAAAAAATGTGTTATATAAACATTTTATTCGTTTGTACCTTTATCAACACTTGAGAGTAGACTTGTAAGACTTATTTTATGTAAAAGGCGGTGCTGAATCCAATGGTGAAAACCGCAATGTCCTATCATTAACCGTTTAGGAGATCGAGTAAAATGGAGATTAATAGATATTTAAAAATGGGATATATTAACATTTTTTTCGTTTGTACCTTTATCAACTCTTTAGAGTAGACTTGTAAGACTTATTTTATGTAAAAGGAGGTGCTGAATCAAATGGTGAAAACCGCAATGTCCTATCTTTAACCGTTTAGGAGATCGAGTAAAATGGAGGATAATAGATATTTAAAAATGTGATATATTAACATTTTTTTCGTTTGTACCTTTATCAACTCTTTGGAATAGACTTGTAAGACTTATTTTATGGAAAAGGAGGTGCTGAATCCAATGGTGAAAACCGCAATGTCCTATCTTTAACCGTTTAGGACATCGTGTAAAATGGAGAATATTAGATATTTAAAAATGTGATATATAAACCTGTTATTCGTTTGTACCTTTATCAACTTTTGAGAGTAGACTTATAAGACTTATTTTATGTAAAATGAGGTGCTGAATCCACTGGTGGAAACCGCAATGTCCTATCTTTAACCGTTTAGGAGATCGAGTAAAATGGAGAATAATAGATATTTAAAAATGTGATATATAAACATTTTATTCGTTTGTACCTTTATCAACTTTTGAGAGTAGACTTATAGGACTTATTTTATGTAAAATGTGGTGCTGAATTTACTGGTGAAATCCGCAATCTCCTATCTTTATCGGTTTAGGAGAACGAGTAAAATTGAAAATAATAGATATTTAAAAATTTATATGTAAACATTTTATTCGTTTGTACCTTTATCAACACTTGAGAGTAAACTTATAGGACTTATTTTATGTAAACTGAGGTGCTGAATCCACTGATGAAAACCGCAATGTCCTATCTTTAACCGTTTAGGAGATCGAGTAAAATGGAGAATAATAGGTATTTGAAAATGTGATATATAAACATTTTATTCGTTTGTACCTTTATCAACTCTTTAGAGTAGTCTTATAGAATTAATTTTATGTAAAATGAGGTGCTGAATTCACTGGTGAAAACCGCAATGTCCTATCTTTAACTGTTTAGGTGATCGAGTAAAATGGAGAATAATAGGTATTTGAAAATGTGATATATAAACATTTTATTCGTTTGTACCTTTATCAACTCTTTAGAGTAGTCTTATAGAATTAATTTTATGTAAAATGAGGTGCTGAATTCACTGGAAAAACCGCAATGTCCTATCTTTAACCGTTTAGGAGATCGAGTAAAATGGAGAATAATAGGTATTTGAAAATGTGATATATAAACATTTTATTCTTTTGTACCTTTATCAACACTTGAGAGTAGACTTATAGGACTTATTTTATGTAAAATGAGGTGCTGAATCCACTGATGAAAACCGCAATGTGCTATCTTTAACCATATAGGAGATCGAGTATAATGGAGAATAATAGATATTAAAAAATGTGTTATATAAACATTTTATTCGTTTGTTCCTTTATCAACACTTGAGAGTAGACTTATAGGACTTATTTAATGTAAAATGAGGTGCTTAATCCACTGATGAAATCCGCAATGTCCTATCTTTAACCGTTTAGGAGATCGAGTAAAATGGAGAATAATAGATATTAAAAAATGTGTTATATAAACATTTTATTCGTTTGTACCTTTATCAACACTTGAGAGTAGACTTATAGGACTTATTTTATGTAAAATGAGGTGCTGAATCCACTGATGAAAACCGCAATGTCCTATCTTTAACCATTTAGGAGATCGAGTATAATGGAGAATAATAGATATTAAAAAATGTGTTATATAAACATTTTATTCGTTTGTACCTTTATCAACACTTGAGAGTAGACTTATAGGACTTATTTAATGTAAAATGAGGTGCTGAATCCACTGATGAAAACCGCAATGTCCTATCTTTAACCGTTTAGGAGATCGAGTAAAATGGAGATTAATAGATATTTAAAAATGGGATATATTAACATTTTTTCGTTTGTACCTTTATCAACTCTTTAGAGTAGACTTATAAGACTTATTTTATGTAAAATGAGGTGCTGAATCCACTGGTGAAAACCGCAATGTCTTATCTTTAACTGTTTAGGAGATCGAGTAAAATGGAGAATAGTAGACATTTAAAAATGTGATATATAAACATTATATTCGTTTGTACCTTGATCAACTCTTTAGAGTAGACTTGTAAGACTTATTTTATGTAAAAGGAGGTGCTGAATCCAATGGTGAAAACCGCAATGTCCTATCTTTAACCGTTTAGGAGATCGAGTAAAATGGAGGATAATAGATATTTAAAAATGTGATATATTAACATTTTTTTCGTTTGTACCTTTATCAACTCTTTAGAATAGACTTGTAAGACTTATTTTATGGAAAAGGAGGTGCTGAATCCAATGGTGAAAACCGCAATGTCCTATCTTTAACCGTTTAGGACATCGAGTAAAATGGAGAATATTAGATATTTAAAAATGTGATGTATAAACCTGTTATTCGTTTGTACCTTTATCAACTTTTGAGAGTAGACTTATAAGACTTATTTTATGTAAAATGAGGTGCTGAATCCACTGGTGGAAACCGCAATGTCCTATCTTTAACCGTTTAGGAGATCGAGTAAAATGGAGAATAATAGATATTTAAAAATGTGATATATAAACACTTTATTCGTTTGTACCTTTATCAACTTTTGAGAGTAGACTTATAGGACTTATTTTATGTAAAATGTGGTGCTGAATTTACTGGTGAAAACCGCAATCTCCTATCTTTATCGGTTTAGGAGAACGAATAAAATTGAAAATAATAGATATTTAAAAATTTATATGTAAACATTTTATTCGTTTGTACCTTTATCAACACTTGAGAGTAAACTTATAGGACTTATTTTATGTAAACTGAGGTGCTGAATCCACTGATGAAAACCGCAATGTCCTATCTTTAACCGTTTAGGAGATCGAGTAAAATGGAGAATAATAGGTATTTGAAAATGTGATATATAAACATTTTATTCGTTTGTACCTTTATCAACTCTTTAGAGTAGTCTTATAGAATTAATTTTATGTAAAATGAGGTGCTGAATTCACTGGTGAAAACCGCAATGTCCTATCTTTAACTGTTTAGGTGATCGAGTAAAATGGAGAATAATAGATATTTAAAAATGTGATATATAAACATTTCATTCGTTTGTACGTTTATCGACTCTTGAGAGTAGACTTATGGAACTTATATTATGTTAAATGAGGTGCTGAATCCACTTATGAAAACCGCAATGTCCTATCTTTAACCATTTATGAGATCGAGTAAAATGGAGGATAATAGATATTTAAAAATGTGTTATATAAACATTTTATTCGTTTGTACCTTTATCAACACTTGAGAGTAGACTTATAGGACTTATTTTATGTAAACTGAGGTGCTGAATCCACTCATGAAAACCGCAATGTCCTATCTTTAACCATTTAGGAGATCGAGTAAAATAGAGAATAATAGATATTTAAAAATGTCATATATAAACATTTTATTCGGTTGTACCTTTATCAACTCTTGAGAGTAGACTTAAAGGTCTTATTTAATCTAAAATGAGGAGCTAAATCCACTGATGAAAACCGCAATGTACTATCTTTAACCGTTTAGGAGATCGAGTAAAATTGAGAATAATAGATATTAAAAAATGTGTTATATAAACATTTTATTCGTTTGTACCTTTATCAACACTTGAGAGTAGACTTATAGGACTTATTTAATGTAAAATGAGGTGCTAAATCCACTGATGAAATCCGCAATGTCCTATCTTTAACCGTTTAGGAGATCGAGTAAAATGGAGAATAATAGATATTTAAAAATGTCATATATAAACATTTTATTCGGTTGTACCTTTATCAACTCTTGAGAGTATACTTAAAGGACTTATTTAATCTAAAATGAGGTGCTAAATCCACTGATGAAAACCGCAATGTCCTATCTTTAACCGTTTAGGAGATCGAGTAAAATGGAGAATAATAGATATTAAAAAATGTGTTATATAAACATTTTATTCGTTTGTACCTTTATCAACACTTGAGAGTAGACTTATAGGACTTATTTTATGTAAAATGAGGTGCTGAATCCACTGATGAAAACCGCAATGTCCTATCTTTAACCATTTAGGAGATCGAGTATAATGGAGAATAATAGATATTAAAAAATGTGTTATATAAACATTTTATTCGTTTGTACCTTTATCAACACTTGAGAGTAGACTTATAGGACTTATTTAATGTAAAATGAGGTGCTGAATCCACTGATGAAAACCGCAATGTCCTATCTTTAACCTTTTAGGAGATCGAGTAAAATGGAGATTAATAGATATTTAAAAATGGGATATATTAACATTTTTTTCGTTTGTACCTTTATCAACTCTTTAGAGTAGACTTGTAAGACTTATTTTATGTAAAAGAAGGTGCTGAATTTAATGGTGAAAACCGCAATGTCCTATCTTTAACCGTTTAGGAGATCGAGTAAAATGGAGGATAATAGATATTTAAAAATGTGATATATTAACATTTTTTTCGTTTGTACCTTTATCAACTCTTTAGAGTAGACTTGTAAGACATATTTTATGTAAAAGGAGGTGCTGAATCCAATGGTGAAAACCGCAATGTCCTATCTTTAGCCGTTTAGGACATCGAGTAAAATGGAGAATATTAGATATTTAAAAATGTGATATATAAACATTTTATTCGGTTGTACCTCTATCAACTCTTGAGAGTAGACTTAAAGGACTTATTTAATCTAGAATGAGGTGCTAAATCCACTGATGAAAACCGCAATGTCCCATCTTTAACAGTTTAGGAGATCGAGTAAAATGGAGAATAATAGATATTAAAAAATGTGTTATATAAACATTTTATTCGTTTGTACCTTTATCAACACTTGAGAGTAGACTTGTAAGACTTATTTTATGTAAAAGGCGGTGCTGAATCCAATGGTGAAAACCGCAATGTCCTATCATTAACCGTTTAGGACATCGAGTAAAATGGAGATTAATAGATATTTAAAAATGGGATATATTAACATTTTTTTCGTTTGTACCTTTATCAACTCTTTAGAGTAGACTTGTAAGACTTATTTTATGTAAAAGGAGGTGCTGAATCCAATGGTGAAAACCGCAATGTCCTATCTTTAACTGTTTAGGTGATCGAGTAAAATGGAGATTAATAGATATTTAAAAATGGGATATATTAACATTTTTTTCGTTTGTACCTTTATCAACTCTTTAGAGTAGACTTGTAAGACTTATTTTATGTAAAAGGAGGTGCTGAATCCAATGGTGAAAACCGCAATGTCCTATCTTTAACTGTTTAGGTGATCGAGTAAAATGGAGAATAATAGATATTTAAAAATGTGATATATAAACATTTCATTCGTTTGTACGTTTATTGACTCTTGAGAGTAGACTTATGGAACTTATATTATGTTAAATGAGGTGCTGAATCCACCTATGAAAACCGCAATGTCCTATCTTTAACCATTTATGAGATCGAGTAAAATGGAGTATAATAGATACTAAAAAATGTGTTATATAAACATTTTATTCGTTTGTACCTTTATCAACACTTGAGAGTAGACTTGTAAGACTTATTTTATGTAAAAGGCGGTGCTGAATCCAATGGTGAAAACCGCAATGTCCTATCATTAACCGTTTAGGACATCGAGTAAAATGGAGAATATTAGATATTTAAAAATGTGATATATAAACCTTTTATTCGTTTGTACCTTTATCAACTTTTGAGAGTAGACTTATAGGACTTATTTTATGTAAAATGTGGTGCTGAATTTACTGGTGAAAACCGCAATCTCCTATCTTTATCGGTTTAGGAGAACGAGTAAAATTGAAAATAATAGATATTTAAAAATTTATATGTAAACATTTTATTCGTTTGTACCTTTATCAACACTTGAGAGTAAACTTATAGGACTTATTTTATGTAAACTGAGGTGCTAAATCCACTGATGAAAACCGCAATGTCCTATCTTTAACCTTTTAGGAGATCGAGTAAAATGGAGATTAATAGATATTTAAAAATGGGATATATTAACATTTTTTTCGTTTGTACCTTTATCAACTCTTTAGAGTAGACTTGTAAGACTTATTTTATGTAAAAGGAGGTGCTGAATCCAATGGTGAAAACCGCAATGTCCTATCTTTAACCGTTTAGGAGATCGAGTAAAATGGAGGATAATAGATATTTAAAAATGTGATATATTAACATTTTTTTCGTTTGTACCTTTATCAACTCTTTGGAATAGACTTGTAAGACTTATTTTATGGAAAAGGAGGTGCTGAATCCAATGGTGAAAACCGCAATGTCCTATCTTTAACCGTTTAGGACATCGTGTAAAATAGAGAATATTAGATATTTAAAAATGTGATATATAAACCTGTTATTCGTTTGTACCTTTATCAACTTTTGAGAGTAGACTTATAAGACTTATTTTATGTAAAATGAGGTGCTGAATCCACTGGTGGAAACCGCAATGTCCTATCTTTAACCGTTTAGGAGATCGAGTAAAATGGAGAATAATAGATATTTAAAAATGTGATATATAAACATTTTATTCGTTTGTACCTTTATCAACTTTTGAGAGTAGACTTATAGGACTTATTTTATGTAAAATGTGGTGCTGAATTTACTGGTGAAAACCGCAATCTCCTATCTTTATCGGTTTAGGAGAACGAGTAAAATTGAAAATAATAGATATTTAAAAATTTATATGTAAACATTTTATTCGTTTGTACCTTTATCAACACTTGAGAGTAAACTTATAGGACTTATTTTATGTAAACTGAGGTGCTGAATCCACTGATGAAAACCGCAATGTCCTATCTTTAACCGTTTAGGAGATCGAGTAAAATGGAGAATAATAGGTATTTGAAAATGTGATATATAAACATTTTATTCGTTTGTACCTTTATCAACTCTTTAGAGTAGTCTTATAGAATTAATTTTATGTAAAATGAGGTGCTGAATTCACTGGTGAAAACCGCAATGTCCTATCTTTAACTGTTTAGGTGATCGAGTAAAATGGAGAATAATAGATATTTAAGAATGTGATATATAAACATTTTTTTCGTTTGTACTTTTATCAACTCTTTAGAGTAGACTTATAGGACTTATGTTATGTAAAATGAGGTGCTGAAGCCACTGGAAAAACCGCAATGTCCTATCTTTAACCGTTTAGGAGATCGAGTAAAATGGAGAATAATAGGTATTTGAAAATGTGATATATAAACATTTTATTCTTTTGTACCTTTATCAACACTTGAGAGTAGACTTATAGGACTTATTTTATGTAAAATGAGGTGCTGAATCCACTGATGAAAACCGCAATGTGCTATCTTTAACCATTTAGGAGATCGAGTATAATGGAGAATAATAGATATTAAAAAATGTGTTATATAAACATTTTATTCGTTTGTACCTTTATCAACACTTGAGAGTAGACTTATTGGACTAAATTTATGTAAAATGAGGTGCTGAATCCACTGGTGAAAACCGCAATGTCCTATCTTTAACTGTTTAGTAGATCGAGTAAAATGGAGAATAATAGATATTTATAAATGCGATATATAAACATTTTATTCGTTTGTACCTTGATCAACTCTTTAGAGTAGACTTATAGGACTTATGTTATGTAAAATGAGGTGCTGAATCCACTGATGAAAACCGCAATGTGCTATCTTTAACCATTTAGGAGATCGAGTATAATGGAGAATAATAGATATTTAAAAATGTCATATATAAACATTTTATTCGGATGTACCTTTATCAACTCTTGAGAGTAGACTTAAAGGTCTTATTTAATCTAAAATGAGGAGCTAAATCCACTGATGAAAACCGCAATGTACTATCTTTAACCGTTTAGGAGATCGAGTAAAATTGAGAATAATAGATATTAAAAAATGTGTTATATAAACATTTTATTCGTTTGTACCTTTATCAACACTTGAGAGTAGACTTATAGGACTTATTTAATGTAAAAAGAGGTGCTTAATCCACTGATGAAATCCGCAATGTCCTATCTTTAACCGTTTAGGAGATCGGGTAAAATGGAGAATAATGGATATTTAAAAATGTCATATATAAACATTTTATTCGGTTGTACCTTTATCAACTCTTGAGAGTAGACTTAAAGGACTTATTTAATCTAAAATGAGGTGCTAAATCCACTGATGAAAACCGCAATGTCCTATCTTTAACCGTTTAGGAGATCGAGTAAAATGGAGAATAATAGATATTAAAAAATGTGTTATATAAACATTTTATTCGTTTGTACCTTTATCAACACTTGAGAGTAGACTTATAGGACTTATTTTATGTAAAATGAGGTGCTGAATCCACTGATGAAAACCGCAATGTCCTATCTTTAACCATTTAGGAGATCGAGTATAATGGAGAATAATAGATATTAAAAAATGTGTTATATAAACATTTTATTCGTTTGTACCTTTATCAACACTTGAGAGTAGACTTATAAGACTTATTTAATGTAAAATGAGGTGCTGAATCCACTGATGAAAACCGCAATGTCCTATCTTTAACCGTTTAGGAGATCGAGTAAAATGGAGATTAATAGATATTTAAAAATGGGATATATTAACATTTTTTCGTTTGTACCTTTATCAACTCTTTAGAGTAGACTTATAAGACTTATTTTATGTAAAATGAGGTGCTGAATCCACTGGTGAAAACCGCAATGTCCTATCTTTAACTGTTTAGGAGATCGAGTAAAATGGAGAATAGTAGACATTTAAAAATGTGATATATAACCGTTTTATTCGTTTGTACCTTTATCAACTCTTTAGAGTAGACTTATAGGACTAAATTTATGTAAAATGAGGTGCTGAATCCACTGGTGAAAACCGCAATGTCCTATCTTTAACCGTTTAGGAGATCGAGTAAAATGGAGATTAATAGATATTTAAAAATGGGATATATTAACATTTTTTCGTTTGTACCTTTATCAACTCTTTAGAGTAGACTTATAAGACTTATTTTATGTAAAATGAGGTGCTGAATCCACTGATGAAAACCGCAATGTCCTATCTTTAACCATTTAGGAGATCGAGTAAAATGGAGAATAATAGATATTAAAAAATGTGTTATATAAACATTTTTTCGTTTGTACTTTTATCAACACTTGAGAGTAGACTTATAGGACTTATTTAATGTAAAATGAGGTGCTGAATCCACTGGTGAAAACCGCAATGTCCTATCTTTAACTGTTTAGTAGATCGAGTAAAATGGAGAATAATAGATATTTATAAATGTGATATATAAACATTTTATTCGTTTGTACCTTTATCAACTCTTTAGAGTAGACTTATAGGACTTAGTTTAAGTAAAATGAGGCGCAGAATCCACTGGTGAAAATCGCAATGTCCTATCTTTAACCGTTTAGGACATCGAGTTAAATGGAGAATAATAGATATTTCAAAATGTGATATATAAACATTTTATTCGTTTGTACCTTTATCAACTTTTGAGAGTAGGCTTATAGGACATATTTTATGAAAAATGAGGTGCTGAATCCACTGGTGAAAACCGCAATGTCCTATTTTTAACCGTTTAAGAGAAAGAGTAAAATGGAGAATAATATATATTTAAGAATGTGATATATAACCGTTTTATTCGTTTGTACCTTTATCAACTCTCTAGAGTAGACTTATAGGACTAAATTTATGTAAAATGAGGTGCTGAATCCACTGGTGAAAACCGCAATGTCCTATCTTTAACTGTTTAGGAGTTCGAGTAAAATGGAGAATAATTGACATTTAAAAAGGTGATATATAAACATTTTATTCGTTTGTACCTTTATCAACTCTTTAGAGTAGACTTATAGGACTTATTTTATGTAAAATAAAGTGCTGAATACACTGGTGAAAACCGCAATGTCCTATCATTAACCGTTTAGGAGATCGAGTAAAATGGAAAATAATAGATATTTAAAAATGTGATATATAAACATTTTTTTCGTTTGTACCTTTATTAACTCTTTAGAGTAGACTTATAGGACTTATTTAATCTAAAATGAGGTGCTAAATCCACTGATGAAAACCGCAATGTCCTATCTTTAACCGTTTAGGAGATCGAGTAAAATGGAGAATGATAGATATTAAAAAATGTGGTATATAAACATTTTATTCGTTTGTACCTTTATCAACACTTGAGAGTAGACTTATAGGACCTATTTTATGTAAAATAAGGTGCTGAATCCACTGATGAAAACCGCAATGTCCTATCTTTATCCATTTAGGAGATCGAGTATAATGGAGAATAATAGATATTAAAAAATGTGTTATATAAACATTTTATTCGTTTGTACCTTTATCAACACTTGAGAGTAGACGTATAGGACTTATTTTATGTAAACTGAAGTGCTGAATCCACTGATGAAAACCGCAATGTCCTATCTTTAACCATTTAGGAGATCGAGTAAAATAGAGAATAATAGATATTTAAAAATGTCATATATAAACATTTTATTCGGTTGTACCTTTATCAACTCTTGAGAGTAGACTTAAAGGTCTTATTTAATCTAAAATGAGGTGCTAAATCCACTGATGAAAACCGCAATGTCCTATCTTTAACCGTTTAGGAGATCGAGTAAAATGGAGAATAATAGATATTAAAAAATGTGTTATATAAACATTTTTTCGTTTGTACTTTTATCAACACTTGAGAGTAGACTTATAGGACTTATTTAATGTAAAATGAGGTGCTGAATCCACTGATGAAAACCGCAATGTCCTATCTTTAACCGTTTAGGAGATCGAGTAAAATGGAGAATAATAGATATTTAAAAATGTCATATATAAACATTTTATTCGGTTGTACCTTTATCAACTCTTGAGAGTAGACTTAAAGGACTTATTTAATCTAAAATGAGGTGCTAAATCCACTGATGAAAACCGCAATGTCCTATCTTTAACCGTTTAGGAGATCGAGTAAAATGGAGAATAATAGATATTTAAAAATTTATATATAAACATTTTATTCGTTTGTACCTTTATCAACTTTTAGAGTAGTCTTATAAAACTAATTTTATGTAAAATGAGGTGCTGAATTCACTGGTGAAAACCGCAATGTCCTATCTTTAACTGTTTAGGTGATCGAGTAAAATGGAGAATAATAGATATTTAAGAATGTGATATATAAACATTTTTTTCGTTTGTACTTTTATCAACTCTTTAGAGTAGACTTATAGGACTTATGTTATGTAAAATGAGGTGCTGAAGCCACTGGAAAAACCGCAATGTCCTATCTTTAACCGTTTAGGAGATCGAGTAAAATGGAGAATAATAGGTATTTGAAAATGTGATATATAAACATTTTATTTGTTTGTACCTTTATCAACTCTTTAGAGTAGTCTTATAGAACTAATTTTATGTAAAATGAGGTGCTGAATTCACTGGAGAAAACCGCAATGTCCTATCTTTAAATGTTTAGGAGATCGAGTAAAATGGAGAATAATAGATATTTAAGAATGTGATATATAAACATTTTATTTGTTTGTACCTTTAATAAGTCTCGAGAGTTGACTTCTAGGAATTATTTTATGTAAAATGAGGTGCTGAATCTACTGGTGAAAACCGCAATGTCCTATCTTTAACCGTTTAAGAGTAAGAGTAAAATGGAGAATAATATATATTTAAAAATGTGATATATAACCATTTTATACGTTTGTACCTTTATCAACTCTTTAGAGTAGACTTATTGGACTAAATTTATGTAAATGAGGTGCTGAATCCACTGGTGAAAACCGCAATGTCCTATCTTTAACTGTTTAGGAGATCGAGTAAAATGGAGAATAATAGATATTTATATATGTGATATATAAACATTTTATTTGTTTGTACCTTTATTAAGTCTCGAGAGTTGACTTCTAGGAATTATTTTATGTAAAATGAGGTGCTGAATCCACTGGTGAAAACCGCAATGTCCTATCTTTAACCGTTTAAGAGTAAGAGTAAAATGGAGAATAATATATATTTAAAAATGTGATATATAACCATTTTATACGTTTGTACCTTTATCAACTCTTTAGAGTAGACTTATTGGACTAAATTTATGTAAAATGAGGTGCTGAATCCACTGGTGAAAACCGCAATGTCCTATCTTTAACTGTTTATTAGATCGAGTAAAATGGAGAATAATAGATATTTATAAATGTGATATATAAACATTTTATTCGTTTGTACCTTTATCAACTCTTTAGAGTAGACTTATAGGACTTAGTTTAAGTAAAATGAGGCGCTGAATCCACTGGTGAAAATCGCAATGTCCTATCTTTAACCGTTTAGGACATCGAGTAAAATGGAGAATAATATATATTTAAGAATGTGATATATAACCATTTTATTCGTTTGTACCTTTATCAACTCTTTAGAGTAGACTTATATGACTAAATTTATGTAAAATGAGGTGCTGAATATACTGGTGAAAACCGCAATGTCCTATCTTTAACTGTTTAGGAGATCGAGTAAAATGGAGAATAATAGATATTTATAAATGTGATATATAAACATTTTATTCGTTTGTACCTTTATCAACTCTTTAGAGTAGACTAATAGGACTTAGTTTAAGTAAAATGAGGCGCAGAATCCACTGGTGAAAATCGCAATGTCCTATCTTTAACCGTTTAGGACATCGAGTAAAATGGAGAATAATATATATTTAAGAATGTGATATATAACCATTTTATTCGTTTGTTCCTTTATCAACTCTTTAGAGTAGACTTATAGGACTAAATTTATGTAAAATGAGGTGCTGAATATACTGGTGAAAACCGCAATGTCCTATCTTTAACTGTTTAGGAGATCGAGTAAAATGGAGAATAATAGATATATATAAATGTGATATATAAACATTTTATTCGTTTGTACCTTTATCAACTCTTTAGAGTAGACTTATAGGACTTATTTTATGTAAAATAAAGTGCTGAATTCACTGGTGAAAACCGCAATGTCCTATCATTAACCGTTTAGGAGATCGAGTAAAATGGAAAATAATAGATATTTAAAAATGTGATATATAAACATTTTTTTCGTTTGTACCTTTATTAACTCTTTAGAGTAGACTTATAGGACTTATTTTATGTAAAATAAAGTGCTGAATCCACTGGTGAGAACCGCAATGTCCTATCTTTAACTGTTTAGGTGATCGAGTAAAATGGAGAATAATAGATATTTAAAAATGTGATATATAAACATTTCATTCGTTTGTACGTTTATCAACTCTTGAGAGTAGACTTATGGGACTTATATTATGTTAAATGAGGTGCTGAATCCACTTATGAAAACCGCAATGTCCTATCTTTAACCATTTATGAGATCGAGTAAAATGGAGGATAATAGATATTAAAAAATGTGTTATATAAACATTTTATTCGTTTGTACCTTTATCAACACTTGAGAGTAGACTTATAGGACTTATTTTATGTAAAATGAGGTGCTGAATCCACTGATGAAAACCGCAATGTCCTATCTTTAACCATTTAGGAGATCGAGTATAATGGAGAATAATAGATATTAAAAAATGTATTATATAAACATTTTATTCGTTTGTACCATTATCAACACTTGAGAGTAGACTTATAGGACTTATTTAATGTAAAATGAGGTGCTGAATCCACTGATGAAAACCGCAATGTCCTATCTTTAACCTTTTAGGAGATCGAGTAAAATGGAGATTAATAGATATTTAAAAATGGGATATATTAACATTTTTTTCGTTTGTACCTTTATCAACTCTTTAGAGTAGACTTGTAAGACTTATTTTATGTAAAAGAAGGTGCTGAATTTAATGGTGAAAACCGCAATGTCCTATCTTTAACCGTTTAGGAGATCGAGTAAAATGGAGGATAATAGATATTTAAAAATGTGATATATTAACATTTTTTTCGTTTGTACCTTTATCAACTCTTTAGAGTAGACTTGTAAGACATATTTTATGTAAAAGGAGGTGCTGAATCCAATGGTGAAAACCGCAATGTCCTATCTTTAACCGTTTAGGACATCGAGTAAAATGGAGAATATTAGATATTTAAAAATGTGATATATAAACCTTTTATTCGTTTGTACCTTTATCAACTTTTGAGAGTAGACTTATAAGACTTATTTTATGTAAAATGAGGTGCTGAATCCACTGGTGGAAACCGCAATGTCCTATCTTTAACCGTTTAGGAGATCGAGTAAAATGGAGAATAATAGATATTTAAAAATGTGATATATAAACTTTTTATTCGTTTGTACCTTTATCAACTTTTGAGAGTAGACTTATAGGACTTATTTTATGTAAAATGTGGTGCTGAATTTACTGGTGAAAACCGCAATGTCCTATCTTTATCGGTTTAGGAGATCGAGTAAAATGGAAAATAATAGATATTTAAAAATTTATATATAAACATTTTATTCGTTTGTACCTTTATCAACTCTTTAGAGTAGTCTTATAGAACTAATTTTATGTAAAATGAGTTGCTGAATTCACTGGTGAAAACCGCAATGTCCTATTTTTAACCATTTATGAGATCGAGTAAAATGGAGGATAATAGATATTTAAATTGTGATATATAAAAATTTTATTCATTTTTTACCTTTATCAACTCTTGAGAGTAGACTTCTAGGAATTATTTTATGTAAAATGAGGTGCTGAATCCACTGGTGAAAACCGCAATGTCCTATCTTTAACCGTTTAAGAGTAAGAGTAAAATGGAGAATAATATATATTTAAAAATGTGATATATAACCATTTTATACGTTTGTACCTTTATCAACTCTTTAGAGTAGACTTATTGGACTAAATTTATGTAAAATGAGGTGCTGAATCCACTGGTGAAAACCGCAATGTCCTATCTTTAACTGTTTAGGAGATCGAGTAAAATGGAGAATAATAGATATTTATAAATGTGATATATAAACATTTTATTCGTTTGTACCTTTATCAACTCTTTAGAGTAGACTTATAGGACTTATTTTATGTAAAATGAGGTGCTGAATCCACTGATGAAAACCGCAATGTCCTATCTTTATCCATTTAGGAGATCGAGTATAATGGAGAATAATAGATATTAAAAAATGTGTTATATAAACATTTTATTCGTTTGTACCTTTATCAACACTTGAGAGTAGACGTATAGGACTTATTTTATGTAAACTGAAGTGCTGAATCCACTGATGAAAACCGCAATGTCCTATCTTTAACCATTTAGGAGATCGAGTAAAATAGAGAATAATAGATATTTAAAAATGTCATATATAAACATTTTATTCGGTTGTACTTTTATCAACTCTTGAGAGTAGACTTAAAGGTCTTATTTAATCTAAAATGAGGTGCTAAATCCACTGATGAAAACCTCAATGTCCTATCTTTAACCGTTTAGGAGATCGAGTAAAATGGAGAATAATAGATATTAAAAAATGTGTTATATAAACATTTTTTCGTTTGTACTTTTATCAACACTTGAGAGTAGACTTATAGGACTTATTTAATGTAAAATGAGGTGCTGAATCCACTGGTGAAAACCGCAATGTCCTATCTTTAACTGTTTAGTAGATCGAGTAAAATGGAGAATAATAGATATTTATAAATGTGATATATAAACATTTTATTCGTTTGTACCTTTATCAACTCTTTAGAGTAGACTTATAGGACTTAGTTTAAGTAAAATGAGGCGCAGAATCCACTGGTGAAAATCGCAATGTCCTATCTTTAACCGTTTAGGACATCGAGTTAAATGGAGAATAATAGATATTTCAAAATGTGATATATAAACATTTTATTCGTTTGTACCTTTATCAACTTTTGAGAGTAGGCTTATAGGACATATTTTATGAAAAATGAGGTGCTGAATCCACTGGTGAAAACCGCAATGTCCTATTTTTAACCGTTTAAGAGAAAGAGTAAAATGGAGAATAATATATATTTAAGAATGTGATATATAACCGTTTTATTCGTTTGTACCTTTATCAACTCTCTAGAGTAGACTTATAGGACTAAATTTATGTAAAATGAGGTGCTGAATCCACTGGTGAAAACCGCAATGTCCTATCTTTAACTGTTTAGGAGTTCGAGTAAAATGGAGAATAATTGACATTTAAAAAGGTGATATATAAACATTTTATTCGTTTGTACCTTCATCAACTCTTTAGAGTAGACTTATAGGACTTATTTTATGTAAAATAAAGTGCTGAATACACTGGTGAAAACCGCAATGTCCTATCATTAACCGTTTAGGAGATCGAGTAAAATGGAAAATAATAGATATTTAAAAATGTGATATATAAACATTTTTTTCGTTTGTACCTTTATTAACTCTTTAGAGTAGACTTATAGGACTTATTTAATCTAAAATGAGGTGCTAAATCCACTGATGAAAACCGCAATGTCCTATCTTTAACCGTTTAGGAGACCGAGTAAAATGGAGAATGATAGATATTAAAAAATGTGGTATATAAACATTTTATTCGTTTGTACCTTTATCAACACTTGAGAGTAGACTTATAGGACCTATTTTATGTAAAATAAGGTGCTGAATCCACTGATGAAAACCGCAATGTCCTATCTTTATCCATTTAGGAGATCGAGTATAATGGAGAATAATAGATATTAAAAAATGTGTTATATAAACATTTTATTCGTTTGTACCTTTATCAACACTTGAGAGTAGACGTATAGGACTTATTTTATGTAAACTGAAGTGCTGAATCCACTGATGAAAACCGCAATGTCCTATCTTTAACCATTTAGGAGATCGAGTAAAATAGAGAATAATAGATATTTAAAAATGTCATATATAAACATTTTATTCGGTTGTACCTTTATCAACTCTTGAGAGTAGACTTAAAGGTCTTATTTAATCTAAAATGAGGTGCTAAATCCACTGATGAAAACCGCAATGTCCTATCTTTAACCGTTTAGGAGATCGAGTAAAATGGAGAATAATAGATATTAAAAAATGTGTTATATAAACATTTTTTCGTTTGTACTTTTATCAACACTTGAGAGTAGACTTATAGGACTTATTTAATGTAAAATGAGGTGCTGAATCCACTGATGAAAACCGCAATGTCCTATCTTTAACCGTTTAGGAGATCGAGTAAAATGGAGAATAATAGATATTTAAAAATGTCATATATAAACATTTTATTCGGTTGTACCTTTATCAACTCTTGAGAGTAGACTTAAAGGACTTATTTAATCTAAAATGAGGTGCTAAATCCACTGATGAAAACCGCAATGTCCTATCTTTAACCGTTTAGGAGATCGAGTAAAATGGAGAATAATAGATATTTAAAAATTTATATATAAACATTTTATTCGTTTGTACCTTTATCAACTTTTAGAGTAGTCTTATAAAACTAATTTTATGTAAAATGAGGTGCTGAATTCACTGGTGAAAACCGCAATGTCCTATCTTTAACTGTTTAGGTGATCGAGTAAAATGGAGAATAATAGATATTTAAGAATGTGATATATAAACATTTTTTTCGTTTGTACTTTTATCAACTCTTTAGAGTAGACTTATAGGACTTATGTTATGTAAAATGAGGTGCTGAAGCCACTGGAAAAACCGCAATGTCCTATCTTTAACCGTTTAGGAGATCGAGTAAAATGGAGAATAATAGGTATTTGAAAATGTGATATATAAACATTTTATTTGTTTGTACCTTTATCAACTCTTTAGAGTAGTCTTATAGAACTAATTTTATGTAAAATGAGGTGCTGAATTCACTGGAGAAAACCGCAATGTCCTATCTTTAAATGTTTAGGAGATCGAGTAAAATGGAGAATAATAGATATTTAAGAATGTGATATATAAACATTTTATTTGTTTGTACCTTTAATAAGTCTCGAGAGTTGACTTCTAGGAATTATTTTATGTAAAATGAGGTGCTGAATCTACTGGTGAAAACCGCAATGTCCTATCTTTAACCGTTTAAGAGTAAGAGTAAAATGGAGAATAATATATATTTAAAAATGTGATATATAACCATTTTATACGTTTGTACCTTTATCAACTCTTTAGAGTAGACTTATTGGACTAAATTTATGTAAATGAGGTGCTGAATCCACTGGTGAAAACCGCAATGTCCTATCTTTAACTGTTTAGGAGATCGAGTAAAATGGAGAATAATAGATATTTATATATGTGATATATAAACATTTTATTTGTTTGTACCTTTATTAAGTCTCGAGAGTTGACTTCTAGGAATTATTTTATGTAAAATGAGGTGCTGAATCCACTGGTGAAAACCGCAATGTCCTATCTTTAACCGTTTAAGAGTAATAGTAAAATGGAGAATAATATATATTTAAAAATGTGATATATAACCATTTTATACGTTTGTACCTTTATCAACTCTTTAGAGTAGACTTATTGGACTAAATTTATGTAAAATGAGGTGCTGAATCCACTGGTGAAAACCGCAATGTCCTATCTTTAACTGTTTATTAGATCGAGTAAAATGGAGAATAATAGATATTTATAAATGTGATATATAAACATTTTATTCGTTTGTACCTTTATCAACTCTTTAGAGTAGACTTATAGGACTTAGTTTAAGTAAAATGAGGCGCTGAATCCACTGGTGAAAATCGCAATGTCCTATCTTTAACCGTTTAGGACATCGAGTAAAATGGAGAATAATATATATTTAAGAATGTGATATATAACCATTTTATTCGTTTGTACCTTTATCAACTCTTTAGAGTAGACTTATATGACTAAATTTATGTAAAATGAGGTGCTGAATATACTGGTGAAAACCGCAATGTCCTATCTTTAACTGTTTAGGAGATCGAGTAAAATGGAGAATAATAGATATTTATAAATGTGATATATAAACATTTTATTCGTTTGTACCTTTATCAACTCTTTAGAGTAGACTAATAGGACTTAGTTTAAGTAAAATGAGGCGCAGAATCCACTGGTGAAAATCGCAATGTCCTATCTTTAACCGTTTAGGACATCGAGTAAAATGGAGAATAATATATATTTAAGAATGTGATATATAACCATTTTATTCGTTTGTTCCTTTATCAACTCTTTAGAGTAGACTTATAGGACTAAATTTATGTAAAATGAGGTGCTGAATATACTGGTGAAAACCGCAATGTCCTATCTTTAACTGTTTAGGAGATCGAGTAAAATGGAGAATAATAGATATATATAAATGTGATATATAAACATTTTATTCGTTTGTACCTTTATCAACTCTTTAGAGTAGACTTATAGGACTTATTTTATGTAAAATAAAGTGCTGAATTCACTGGTGAAAACCGCAATGTCCTATCATTAACCGTTTAGGAGATCGAGTAAAATGGAAAATAATAGATATTTAAAAATGTGATATATAAACATTTTTTTCGTTTGTACCTTTATTAACTCTTTAGAGTAGACTTATAGGACTTATTTTATGTAAAATAAAGTGCTGAATCCACTGGTGAGAACCGCAATGTCCTATCTTTAACTGTTTAGGTGATCGAGTAAAATGGAGAATAATAGATATTTAAAAATGTGATATATAAACATTTCATTCGTTTGTACGTTTATCAACTCTTGAGAGTAGACTTATGGGACTTATATTATGTTAAATGAGGTGCTGAATCCACTTATGAAAACCGCAATGTCCTATCTTTAACCATTTATGAGATCGAGTAAAATGGAGGATAATAGATATTAAAAAATGTGTTATATAAACATTTTATTCGTTTGTACCTTTATCAACACTTAAGAGTAGACTTATAGGACTTATTTTATGTAAAATGAGGTGCTGAATCCACTGATGAAAACCGCAATGTCCTATCTTTAACCATTTAGGAGATCGAGTATAATGGAGAATAATAGATATTAAAAAATGTATTATATAAACATTTTATTCGTTTGTACCATTATCAACACTTGAGAGTAGACTTATAGGACTTATTTAATGTAAAATGAGGTGCTGAATCCACTGATGAAAACCGCAATGTCCTATCTTTAACCTTTTAGGAGATCGAGTAAAATGGAGATTAATAGATATTTAAAAATGGGATATATTAACATTTTTTTCGTTTGTACCTTTATCAACTCTTTAGAGTAGACTTGTAAGACTTATTTTATGTAAAAGAAGGTGCTGAATTTAATGGTGAAAACCGCAATGTCCTATCTTTAACCGTTTAGGAGATCGAGTAAAATGGAGGATAATAGATATTTAAAAATGTGATATATTAACATTTTTTTCGTTTGTACCTTTATCAACTCTTTAGAGTAGACTTGTAAGACATATTTTATGTAAAAGGAGGTGCTGAATCCAATAGTGAAAACCGCAATGTCCTATCTTTAACCGTTTAGGACATCGAGTAAAATGGAGAATATTAGATATTTAAAAATGTGATATATAAACCTTTTATTCGTTTGTACCTTTATCAACTTTTGAGAGTAGACTTATAAGACTTATTTTATGTAAAATGAGGTGCTGAATCCACTGGTGGAAACCGCAATGTCCTATCTTTAACCGTTTAGGAGATCGAGTAAAATGGAGAATAATAGATATTTAAAAATGTGATATATAAACTTTTTATTCGTTTGTACCTTTATCAACTTTTGAGAGTAGACTTATAGGACTTATTTTATGTAAAATGTGGTGCTGAATTTACTGGTGAAAACCGCAATGTCCTATCTTTATCGGTTTAGGAGATCGAGTAAAATGGAAAATAATAGATATTTAAAAATTTATATATAAACATTTTATTCGTTTGTACCTTTATCAACTCTTTAGAGTAGTCTTATAGAACTAATTTTATGTAAAATGAGTTGCTGAATTCACTGGTGAAAACCGCAATGTCCTATTTTTAACCATTTATGAGATCGAGTAAAATGGAGGATAATAGATATTTAAATTGTGATATATAAAAATTTTATTCATTTTTTACCTTTATCAACTCTTGAGAGTAGACTTCTAGGAATTATTTTATGTAAAATGAGGTGCTGAATCCACTGGTGAAAACCGCAATGTCCTATCTTTAACCGTTTAAGAGTAAGAGTAAAATGGAGAATAATATATATTTAAAAATGTGATATATAACCATTTTATACGTTTGTACCTTTATCAACTCTTTAGAGTAGACTTATTGGACTAAATTTATGTAAAATGAGGTGCTGAATCCACTGGTGAAAACCGCAATGTCCTATCTTTAACTGTTTAGGAGATCGAGTAAAATGGAGAATAATAGATATTTATAAATGTGATATATAAACATTTTATTCGTTTGTACCTTTATCAACTCTTTAGAGTAGACTTATAGGACTTAGTTTAAGTAAAATGAGGCGCAGAATCCACTGGTGAAAATCGCAATGTCCTATCTTTAACCGTTTAGGACATCGAGTTAAATGGAGAATAATAGATATTTCAAAATGTGATATATAAACATTTTATTCGTTTGTACCTTTATCAACTTTTGAGAGTAGGCTTATAGGACATATTTTATGAAAAATGAGGTGCTGAATCCACTGGTGAAAAGCGCAATGTCCTATTTTTAACCGTTTAAGAGAAAGAGTAAAATGGAGAATAATATATATTTAAGAATGTGATATATAACCATTTTATTCGTTTGTACCTTTATCAACTCTTTAGAGTAGACTTATAGGACTTATTTTATGTAAAATAAAGTGCTGAATACACTGGTGAAAACCGCAATGTCCTATCATTAACCGTTTAGGAGATCGAGTAAAATGGAAAATAATAGATATTTAAAAATGTGATATATAAACATTTTTTTCGTTTGTACCTTTATTAACTCTTTAGAGTAGACTTATAGGACTTATTTAATCTAAAATGAGGTGCTAAATCCACTGATGAAAACCGCAATGTCCTATCTTTAACCGTTTAGGAGATCGAGTAAAATGGAGAATGATAGATATTAAAAAATGTAGTATATAAACATTTTATTCGTTTGTACCTTTATCAACACTTGAGAGTAGACTTATAGGACTTATTTTATGTAAAATAAGGTGCTGAATCCACTGATGAAAACCGCAATGTCCTATCTTTATCCATTTATTAGATCGAGTATAATGGAGAATAATAGATATTAAAAAATGTGTTATATAAACATTTTATTCGTTTGTACCTTTATCAACACTTGAGAGTAGACGTATAGGACTTATTTTATGTAAACTGAAGTGCTGAATCCACTGATGAAAACCGCAATGTCCTATCTTTAACCATTTAGGAGATCGAGTAAAATAGAGAATAATAGATATTTAAAAATGTCATATATAAACATTTTATTCGGTTGTACCTTTATCAACTCTTGAGAGTAGACTTAAAGGTCTTATTTAATCTAAAATGAGGTGCTAAATCCACTGATGAAAACCGCAATGTCCTATCTTTAACCGTTTAGGAGATCGAGTAAAATGGAGAATAATAGATATTAAAAAATGTGTTATATAAACATTTTTTCGTTTGTACTATTATCAACACTTGAGAGTAGACTTATAGGACTTATTTAATGTAAAATGAGGTGCTGAATCCACTGATGAAAACCGCAATGTCCTATCTTTAACCGTTTAGGAGATCGAGTAAAATGGAGAATAATAGATATTTAAAAATGTCATATATAAACATTTTATTCGGTTGTACCTTTATCAACTCTTGAGAGTAGACTTAAAGGACTTATTTAATCTAAAATGAGGTGCTAAATCCACTGATGAAAACCGCAATGTCCTATCTTTAACCGTTTAGGAGATCGAGTAAAATGGAGAATAATAGATATTTAAAAATTTATATATAAACATTTTATTCGTTTGTACCTTTATCAACTTTTAGAGTAGTCTTATAAAACTAATTTTATGTAAAATGAGGTGCTGAATTCACTGGTGAAAACCGCAATGTCCTATCTTTAACTGTTTAGGTGATCGAGTAAAATGGAGAATAATAGATATTTAAGAATGTGATATATAAACATTTTTTTCGTTTGTACTTTTATCAACTCTTTAGAGTAGACTTATAGGACTTATGTTATGTAAAATGAGGTGCTGAAGCCACTGGAAAAACCGCAATGTCCTATCTTTAACCGTTTAGGAGATCGAGTAAAATGGAGAATAATAGGTATTTGAAAATGTGATATATAAACATTTTATTTGTTTGTACCTTTATCAACTCTTTAGAGTAGTCTTATAGAACTAATTTTATGTAAAATGAGGTGCTGAATTCACTGGAGAAAACCGCAATGTCCTATCTTTAAATGTTTAGGAGATCGAGTAAAATGGAGAATAATAGATATTTAAGAATGTGATATATAAACATTTTATTTGTTTGTACCTTTAATAAGTCTCGAGAGTTGACTTCTAGGAATTATTTTATGTAAAATGAGGTGCTGAATCTACTGGTGAAAACCGCAATGTCCTATCTTTAACCGTTTAAGAGTAAGAGTAAAATGGAGAATAATATATATTTAAAAATGTGATATATAACCATTTTATACGTTTGTACCTTTATCAACTCTTTAGAGTAGACTTATTGGACTAAATTTATGTAAATGAGGTGCTGAATCCACTGGTGAAAACCGCAATGTCCTATCTTTAACTGTTTAGGAGATCGAGTAAAATGGAGAATAATAGATATTTATATATGTGATATATAAACATTTTATTTGTTTGTACCTTTATTAAGTCTCGAGAGTTGACTTCTAGGAATTATTTTATGTAAAATGAGGTGCTGAATCCACTGGTGAAAACCGCAATGTCCTATCTTTAACCGTTTAAGAGTAATAGTAAAATGGAGAATAATATATATTTAAAAATGTGATATATAACCATTTTATACGTTTGTACCTTTATCAACTCTTTAGAGTAGACTTATTGGACTAAATTTATGTAAAATGAGGTGCTGAATCCACTGGTGAAAACCGCAATGTCCTATCTTTAACTGTTTATTAGATCGAGTAAAATGGAGAATAATAGATATTTATAAATGTGATATATAAACATTTTATTCGTTTGTACCTTTATCAACTCTTTAGAGTAGACTTATAGGACTTAGTTTAAGTAAAATGAGGCGCTGAATCCACTGGTGAAAATCGCAATGTCCTATCTTTAACCGTTTAGGACATCGAGTAAAATGGAGAATAATATATATTTAAGAATGTGATATATAACCATTTTATTCGTTTGTACCTTTATCAACTCTTTAGAGTAGACTTATATGACTAAATTTATGTAAAATGAGGTGCTGAATATACTGGTGAAAACCGCAATGTCCTATCTTTAACTGTTTAGGAGATCGAGTAAAATGGAGAATAATAGATATTTATAAATGTGATATATAAACATTTTATTCGTTTGTACCTTTATCAACTCTTTAGAGTAGACTAATAGGACTTAGTTTAAGTAAAATGAGGCGCAGAATCCACTGGTGAAAATCGCAATGTCCTATCTTTAACCGTTTAGGACATCGAGTAAAATGGAGAATAATATATATTTAAGAATGTGATATATAACCATTTTATTCGTTTGTTCCTTTATCAACTCTTTAGAGTAGACTTATAGGACTAAATTTATGTAAAATGAGGTGCTGAATATACTGGTGAAAACCGCAATGTCCTATCTTTAACTGTTTAGGAGATCGAGTAAAATGGAGAATAATAGATATATATAAATGTGATATATAAACATTTTATTCGTTTGTACCTTTATCAACTCTTTAGAGTAGACTTATAGGACTTATTTTATGTAAAATAAAGTGCTGAATTCACTGGTGAAAACCGCAATGTCCTATCATTAACCGTTTAGGAGATCGAGTAAAATGGAAAATAATAGATATTTAAAAATGTGATATATAAACATTTTTTTCGTTTGTACCTTTATTAACTCTTTAGAGTAGACTTATAGGACTTATTTTATGTAAAATAAAGTGCTGAATCCACTGGTGAGAACCGCAATGTCCTATCTTTAACTGTTTAGGTGATCGAGTAAAATGGAGAATAATAGATATTTAAAAATGTGATATATAAACATTTCATTCGTT
This sequence comes from Silvanus unidentatus, assembly GCA_963930825.1. NCBI lineage: Eukaryota > Metazoa > Arthropoda > Insecta > Coleoptera > Silvanidae > Silvanus > Silvanus unidentatus. Next base: position 5,175,964 of record OZ005761.1, on the reverse strand, counting down.
TGTACGTTTATCAACTCTTGAGAGTAGACTTATGGGACTTATATTATGTTAAATGAGGTGCTGAATCCACTTATGAAAACCGCAATGTCCTATCTTTAACCATTTATGAGATCGAGTAAAATGGAGGATAATAGATATTAAAAAATGTGTTATATAAACATTTTATTCGTTTGTACCTTTATCAACACTTGAGAGTAGACTTATAGGACTTATTTTATGTAAAATGAGGTGCTGAATCCACTGATGAAAACCGCAATGTCCTATCTTTAACCATTTAGGAGATCGAGTATAATGGAGAATAATAGATATTAAAAAATGTATTATATAAACATTTTATTCGTTTGTACCATTATCAACACTTGAGAGTAGACTTATAGGACTTATTTAATGTAAAATGAGGTGCTGAATCCACTGATGAAAACCGCAATGTCCTATCTTTAACCTTTTAGGAGATCGAGTAAAATGGAGATTAATAGATATTTAAAAATGGGATATATTAACATTTTTTTCGTTTGTACCTTTATCAACTCTTTAGAGTAGACTTGTAAGACTTATTTTATGTAAAAGAAGGTGCTGAATTTAATGGTGAAAACCGCAATGTCCTATCTTTAACCGTTTAGGAGATCGAGTAAAATGGAGGATAATAGATATTTAAAAATGTGATATATTAACATTTTTTTCGTTTGTACCTTTATCAACTCTTTAGAGTAGACTTGTAAGACATATTTTATGTAAAAGGAGGTGCTGAATCCAATGGTGAAAACCGCAATGTCCTATCTTTAACCGTTTAGGACATCGAGTAAAATGGAGAATATTAGATATTTAAAAATGTGATATATAAACCTTTTATTCGTTTGTACCTTTATCAACTTTTGAGAGTAGACTTATAAGACTTATTTTATGTAAAATGAGGTGCTGAATCCACTGGTGGAAACCGCAATGTCCTATCTTTAACCGTTTAGGAGATCGAGTAAAATGGAGAATAATAGATATTTAAAAATGTGATATATAAACTTTTTATTCGTTTGTACCTTTATCAACTTTTGAGAGTAGACTTATAGGACTTATTTTATGTAAAATGTGGTGCTGAATTTACTGGTGAAAACCGCAATGTCCTATCTTTATCGGTTTAGGAGATCGAGTAAAATGGAAAATAATAGATATTTAAAAATTTATATATAAACATTTTATTCGTTTGTACCTTTATCAACTCTTTAGAGTAGTCTTATAGAACTAATTTTATGTAAAATGAGTTGCTGAATTCACTGGTGAAAACCGCAATGTCCTATTTTTAACCATTTATGAGATCGAGTAAAATGGAGGATAATAGATATTTAAATTGTGATATATAAAAATTTTATTCATTTTTTACCTTTATCAACTCTTGAGAGTAGACTTCTAGGAATTATTTTATGTAAAATGAGGTGCTGAATCCACTGGTGAAAACCGCAATGTCCTATCTTTAACCGTTTAAGAGTAAGAGTAAAATCGAGAATAATATATATTTAAAAATGTGATATATAACCATTTTATACGTTTGTACCTTTATCAACTCTTTAGAGTAGACTTATTGGACTAAATTTATGTAAAATGAGGTGCTGAATCCACTGGTGAAAACCGCAATGTCCTATCTTTAACTGTTTAGGAGATCGAGTAAAATGGAGAATAATAGATATTTATAAATGTGATATATAAACATTTTATTCGTTTGTACCTTTATCAACTCTTTAGAGTAGACTTATAGGACTTAGTTTAAGTAAAATGAGGCGCAGAATCCACTGGTGAAAATCGCAATGTCCTATCTTTAACCGTTTAGGACATCGAGTTAAATGGAGAATAATAGATATTCCAAAATGTGATATATAAACATTTTATTCGTTTGTACCTTTATCAACTTTTGAGAGTAGGCTTATAGGACATATTTTATGAAAAATGAGGTGCTGAATCCACTGGTGAAAAGCGCAATGTCCTATTTTTAACCGTTTAAGAGAAAGAGTAAAATGGAGAATAATATATATTTAAGAATGTGATATATAACCATTTTATTCGTTTGTACCTTTATCAACTCTTTAGAGTAGACTTATAGGACTAAATTTATGTAAAATGAGGTGCTGAATCCACTGATGAAAACCGCAATGTCCTATCTTTAACCTTTTAGGAGATCGAGTAAAATGGAGATTAATAGATATTTAAAAATGGGATATATTAACATTTTTTTCGTTTGTACCTTTATCAACTCTTTAGAGTAGACTTGTAAGACTTATTTTATGTAAAAGGAGGTGCTGAATCCAATGGTGAAAACCGCAATGTCCTATCTTTAACTGTTTAGGAGATCGAGTAAAATGGAGAATAGTAGACATTTAAAAAGGTGATATATAAACATTTTATTCGTTTGTACCTTGATCAACTCTTTAGAGTAGACTTATAGGACTTAGTTTAAGTAAAATGAGGCGCAGAATCCACTGGTGAAATTCGCAATGTCCTATCTTTAACCGTTTAGGACATCGAGTAAAATGGAGAATAATATATATTTAAGAATGTGATATATAACCATTTTATTCGTTTGTACCTTTATCAACTCTTTAGAGTAGACTTATAGGACTAAATTTATGTAAAATGAGGTGCTGAATATACTGGTGAAAACCGCAATGTCCTATCTTTAACTGTTTAGGAGATCGAGTAAAATGGAGAATAATAGATATTTATAAATGTGATATATAAACATTTTATTCGTTTGTACCTTTATCAACTCTTTAGAGTAGACTTATAGGACTTAGTTTAAGTAAAATGAGGCGCAGAATCCACTGGTGAAAATCGCAATGTCCTATCTTTAACCGTTTAGGACATCGAGTAAAATGGAAAATAATATATATTTAAGAATGTGATATATAACCATTTTATTCGTTTGTACCTTTATCAACTCTTTAGAGTAGACTTATAGGACTAAATTTATGTAAAATGAGGTGCTGAATATACTGGTGAAAACCGCAATGTCCTATCTTTAACTGCTTAGGAGATCGAGTAAAATGGAGAATAATAGATATATATAAATGTGATATATAAACATTTTATTCGTTTGTACCTTTATCAACTCTTTAGAGTAGACTTATAGGACTTATTTTATGTAAAATAAAGTGCTGAATTCACTGGTGAAAACCGCAATGTCCTATCATTAACCGTTTAGGAGATCGAGTAAAATGGAAAATAATAGATATTTAAAAATGTGATATATAAACATTTTTTTCGTTTGTACCTTTATTAACTCTTTAGAGTAGACTTATAGGACTTATTTTATGTAAAATAAAGTGCTGAATCCACTGGTGAAAACCGCAATGTCCTATCTTTAACTGTTTAGGTGATCGAGTAAAATGGAGAATAATAGATATTTAAAAATGTGATATATAAACATTTCATTCGTTTGTACGTTTATCAACTCTTGAGAGTAGACTTATGGGACTTATATTATGTTAAATGAGGTGCTGAATCCACTTATGAAAACCGCAATGTCCTATCTTTAACCATTTATGAGATCGAGTAAAATGGAGGATAATAGATATTAAAAAATGTGTTATATAAACATTTTATTCGTTTGTACCTTTATCAACACTTGAGAGTAGACTTATAGGACTTATTTTATGTAAAATGAGGTGCTGAATCCACTGATGAAAACCGCAATGTCCTATCTTTAACCATTTAGGAGATCGAGTATAATGGAGAATAATAGATATTAAAAAATGTATTATATAAACATTTTATTCGTTTGTACCATTATCAACACTTGAGAGTAGACTTATAGGACTTATTTAATGTAAAATGAGGTGCTGAATCCACTGATGAAAACCGCAATGTCCTATCTTTAACCTTTTAGGAGATCGAGTAAAATGGAGATTAATAGATATTTAAAAATGGGATATATTAACATTTTTTTCGTTTGTACCTTTATCAACTCTTTAGAGTAGACTTGTAAGACTTATTTTATGTAAAAGAAGGTGCTGAATTTAATGGTGAAAACCGCAATGTCCTATCTTTAACCGTTTAGGAGATCGAGTAAAATGGAGGATAATAGATATTTAAAAATGTGATATATTAACATTTTTTTCGTTTGTACCTTTATCAACTCCTTAGAGTAGACTTGTAAGACATATTTTATGTAAAAGGAGGTGCTGAATCCAATGGTGAAAACCGCAATGTCCTATCTTTAACCGTTTAGGACATCGAGTAAAATGGAGAATATTAGATATTTAAAAATGTGATATATAAACCTTTTATTCGTTTGTACCTTTATCAACTTTTGAGAGTAGACTTATAAGACTTATTTTATGTAAATTGAGGTGCTGAATCCACTGGTGGAAACCGCAATGTCCTATCTTTAACCGTTTAGGAGATCGAGTAAAATGGAGAATAATAGATATTTAAAAATGTGATATATAAACTTTTTATTCGTTTGTACCTTTATCAACTTTTGAGAGTAGACTTATAGGACTTATTTTATGTAAAATGTGGTGCTGAATTTACTGGTGAAAACCGCAATGTCCTATCTTTATCGGTTTAGGAGATCGAGTAAAATGGAAAATAATAGATATTTAAAAATTTATATATAAACATTTTATTCGTTTGTACCTTTATCAACTCTTTAGAGTAGTCTTATAGAACTAATTTTATGTAAAATGAGTTGCTGAATTCACTGGTGAAAACCGCAATGTCCTATTTTTAACCATTTATGAGATCGAGTAAAATGGAGGATAATAGATATTTAAATTGTGATATATAAAAATTTTATTCATTTTTTACCTTTATCAACTCTTGAGAGTAGACTTCTAGGAATTATTTTATGTAAAATGAGGTGCTGAATCCACTGGTGAAAACCGCAATGTCCTATCTTTAACCGTTTAAGAGTAAGAGTAAAATGGAGAATAATATATATTTAAAAATGTGATATATAACCATTTTATACGTTTGTACCTTTATCAACTCTTTAGAGTAGACTTATTGGACTAAATTTATGTAAAATGAGGTGCTGAATCCACTGGTGAAAACCGCAATGTCCTATCTTTAACTGTTTAGGAGATCGAGTAAAATGGAGAATAATAGATATTTATAAATGTGATATATAAACATTTTATTCGTTTGTACCTTTATCAACTCTTTAGAGTAGACTTATAGGACTTAGTTTAAGTAAAATGAGGCGCAGAATCCACTGGTGAAAATCGCAATGTCCTATCTTTAACCGTTTAGGACATCGAGTTAAATGGAGAATAATAGATATTTCAAAATGTGATATATAAACATTTTATTCGTTTGTACCTTTATCAACTTTTGAGAGTAGGCTAATAGGACATATTTTATGAAAAATGAGGTGCTGAATCCACTGGTGAAAAGCGCAATGTCCTATTTTTAACCGTTTAAGAGAAAGAGTAAAATGGAGAATAATATATATTTAAGAATGTGATATATAACCATTTTATTCGTTTGTACCTTTATCAACTCTTTAGAGTAGACTTATAGGACTAAATTTATGTAAAATGAGGTGCTGAATCCACTGGTGAAAACCGCAATGTCCTATCTTTAACTGTTTAGGAGATCGAGTAAAATGGAGAATAATAGATATTTATAAATGTGATATATAAACATTTTATTCGTTTGTACCTTTATCAACTCTTTAGAGTAGACTTATAGGACTTAGTTTAAGTAAAATGAGGCGCAGAATCCACTGGTGAAAATCGCAATGTCCTATCTTTAACCGTTTAGGACATCGAGTAAAATGGAGAATAATATATATTTAAGAATGTGATATATAACCATTTTATTCGTTTGTACCTTTATCAACTCTTTAGAGTAGACTTATAGGACTAAATTTATGTAAAATGAGGTGCTGAATATACTGGTGAAAACCGCAATGTCCTATCTTTAACTGTTTAGGAGATCGAGTAAAATGGAGAATAATAGATATTTATAAATGTGATATATAAACATTTTATTCGTTTGTACCTTTATCAACTCTTTAGAGTAGACTTATAGGACTTAGTTTAAGTAAAATGAGGAGCAGGATCCACTGGTGAAAATCGCAATGTCCTATCTTTAACCGTTTAGGACATCGAGTAAAATGGAGAATAATATATATTTAAGAATGTGATATATAACCATTTTATTCGTTTGTACCTTTATAAACTCTTTAGAGAAGACTTATAGGACTAAATTTATGTAAAATGAAGTGCTGAATATACTGGTGAAAACCGCAATGTCCTATCTTTAACTGTTTAGGAGATCGAGTAAAATGGAGAATAATAGATATATATAAATGTGATATATAAACATTTTATTCGTTTGTACCTTTATCAACTCTTTAGAGTAGACTTATAGGACTTATTTTATATAAAATAAAGTGCTGAATTCACTGGTGAAAACCGCAATGTCCTATCATTAACCGTTTAGGAGATCGAGTAAAATGGAGAATAATAGATATTTAAAAATGTGATATATAAACATTTCATTCGTTTGTACCTTTATCAACACTTGAGAGTAGACTTATAGGACTTATTTTATGTAAAATGAGGTGCTGAATCCACTGATGAAAACCGCAATGTCCTATCTTTAACCATTTAGGAGATCGAGTATAATGGAGAATAATAGATATTAAAAAATGTGTTATATAAACATTTTATTCGTTTGTACGTTTATCAACTCTTGAGAGTAGACTTATGGGACTTATATTATGTTAAATGAGGTGCTGAATCCACTTATGAAAACCGCAATGTCCTATCTTTAACCATTTATGAGATCGAGTAAAATGGAGGATAATAGATATTAAAAAATGTGTTATATAAACATTTTATTCGTTTGTACCTTTATCAACACTTGAGAGTAGACTTATAGGACTTATTTTATGTAAAATGAGGTGCTGAATCCACTGATGAAAACCGCAATGTCCTATCTTTAACCATTTAGGAGATCGAGTATAATGGAGAATAATAGATATTAAAAAATGTGTTATATAAACATTTTATTCGTTTGTACCTTTATCAACACTTGAGAGTAGACTTATAGGACTTATTTAATGTAAAATGAAGTGCTGAATCCACTGATGAAAACCGCAATGTCCTATCTTTAACCTTTTAGGAGATCGAGTAAAATGGAGATTAATAGATATTTAAAAATGGGATATATTAACATTTTTTTCGTTTGTACCTTTATCAACTCTTTAGAGTAGACTTGTAAGACTTATTTTATGTAAAAGAAGGTGCTGAATTTAATGGTGAAAACCGCAATGTCCTACCTTTAACCGTTTAGGAGATCGAGTAAAATGGAGGATAATAGATATTTAAAAATGTGATATATTAACATTTTTTTCGTTTGTACCTTTATCAACTCTTTAGAGTAGACTTGTAAGACATATTTTATGTAAAAGGAGGTGCTGAATCCAATGGTGAAAACCGCAATGTCCTATCTTTAACCGTTTAGGACATCGAGTAAAATGGAGAATATTAGATATTTAAAAATGTGATATATAAACCTTTTATTCGTTTGTACCTTTATCAACTTTTGAGAGTAGACTTATAAGACTTATTTTATGTAAAATGAGGTGCTGAATCCACTGGTGGAAACCGCAATGTCCTATCTTTAACCGTTTAGGAGATCGAGTAAAATGGAGAATAATAGATATTTAAAAATGTGATATATAAACATTTTATTCGTTTGTACCTTTATCAACTTTTGAGAGTAGACTTATAGGACTTATTTTATGTAAAATGTGGTGCTGAATTTACTGGTGAAAACCGCAATGTCCTATCTTTATCGGTTTAGGAGATCGAGTAAAATGGAAAATAATAGATATTTAAAAATTTATATATAAACATTTTATTCGTTTGTACCTTTATCAACTCTTTAGAGTAGTCTTATAGAACTAATTTTATGTAAAATGAGTTGCTGAATTCACTGGTGAGAACCGCAATGTCCTATCTTTAACTGTTTAGGTGATCGAGTAAAATGGAGAATAATAGATATTTAAAAATGTGATATATAAACATTTTATTCGTTTGTACGTTTATCAACTCTTGAGAGTAGACTTATGGGACTTATATTATGTTAAATGAGGTGCTGAATCCACTTATGAAAACCGCAATGTCCTATTTTTAACCATTTATGAGATCGAGTAAAATGGAGGATAATAGATATTTAAAAATGTGTTATATAAACATTTTATTCGTTTGTACCTTTATCAACACTTGAGAGTAGACTTATAGGACTTATTTTATGTAAACTGAGGTGCTGAATTCACTGATGAAAACCGCAATGTCCTATCTTTAACCATTTAGGAAATCGAGTAAAATAGAGAATAATAGATATTTAAAAATGTCATATATAAACATTTTATTCGGTTGTACCTTTATCAACTCTTGAGAGTAGACTTAAAGGTCTTATTTAATCTAAAATGAGGTGCTAAATCCACTGATGAAAACCGCAATGTCCTATCTTTAACCGTTTAGGAGATCGAGTAAAATGGAGAATAATAGATATTAAAAAATGTGTTATATAAACATTTTATTCGTTTGTACCTTTATCAACACTTGAGAGTAGACTTGTAAGACTTATTTTATGTAAAAGGCGGTGCTGAATCCAATGGTGAAAACCGCAATGTCCTATCTTTAACCGTTTAGGACATCGAGTAAAATGGAGAATATTAGATATTTAAAAATGTGATATATAAACCTTTTATTCGTTTGTACCTTTATCAACTTTTGAGAGTAGACTTATAGAACTTATTTTATGAAAAATGTGGTGCTGAATTTACTGGTGAAAACCGCAATGTCCTATCTTTATCGGTTTAGGAGATCGAGTAAAATGGAAAATAATAGATATTTAAAAATTTATATATAAACATTTTATTCGTTTGTACCTTTATCAACTTTTAGAGTAGTCATATAGAACTAATTTTATGTAAAATGAGGTGCTGAATTCACTGGTGAAAACCGCAATGTCCTATCTTTAACTGTTTAGGTGATCGAGTAAAATGGAGAATAGTAGATATTTAAGAATGTGATATATAAACATTTTTTTCGTTTGAACTTTTATCAACTCTTTAGAGTAGACTTATAGGACTTATGTTATGTAAAATGAGGTGCTGAAGCCACTGGAAAAACCGCAATGTCCTATCTTTAACCGTTTAGGAGATCGAGTAAAATGGAGAATAATAGGTATTTGAAAATGTGATATATAAACATTTTATTCGTTTGTACCTTTATCAACTCTTTAGTGTAGTCTTATAGAACTAATTTTATGTAAAATGAGGTGCTAAATTCACTGGAGAAAACCGCAATGTCCTATCTTTAAATGTTTAGGAGATCGAGAAAAATGGAGAATAATAGATATTTAAGAATGTGGTATATAAACATTTTATTTGTTTGTACCTTTATTAAGTCTCGAGAGTTGACTTCTAGGAATTATTTTATGTAAAATGAGGTGCTGAATCCACTGGTGAAAACCGCAATGTCCTATCTTTAACTGTTTAGGAGATCGAGTAAAATGGAGAATAATAGATATTTATAAATGTGATATATAAACATTTTATTCGTTTGTACCTTTATCAACTCTTTAGAGTAGACTTATAGGAATTAGTTTAAGTAAAATGAGGCGCAGAATCCACTGGTGATAATCGCAATGTCCTATCTTTAACCGTTTAGGACATCGAGTTAAATGGAGAATAATAGATATTTCAATATGTGGTATATAACCATTTTATACGTTTGTACCTTTATCAACTCTTTAGAGTAGACTTATTGGACTAAATTTATGTAAAATGAGGTGCTGAATCCACTGGTGAAAACCGCAATGTCCTATCTTTAACCATTTAGGAGATCGAGTATAATGGAGAATAATAGATATTAAAAAATGTGTTATATAAACATTTTATTCGTTTGTACCTTTATCAACACTTGAGAGTGGACTTATAGGACTTATTGTATGTAAAATGAAGTGCTGAATCCACTGATGAAAACCGCAATGTCCTATCTTTAACCGTTTAGGAGATCGAGTAAAATGGATATTAATAGATATTTAAAAATGTGATATATAAACATTTTTTTCGTTTGTACCTTTATTAACTCTTTAGAGTAGACTTATAGGACTTATTGTATGTAAAACGAGGTGCTTAATCCACTGGTGAACACCGCAATGTCCTATCTTTAACCGTTTAGGAGATCGAGTAAAATGGAAAATAATATATATTTAAAAATGTGATATATAAACATTTTTTTCGTTTGTACCTTTATTAACTCTTTAGAGTAGACTTATAGGACTTATTTTATGTAAAATTAGGTGCTGAATCCACTGATGAAAACCGCAATGTCCTATCTTTAACCTTTTAGGAGATCGAGTATAATGGAGAATAATAGATATTAAAAAATGTGTTATATAAACATTTTATTCGTTTGTACCTTTATCAACACTTGAGAGTAGACTTATAGGACTTATTTTATGTAAAATGAGGTGCTGAATCCACTGATGAAAACCGCAATGTCTTATCTTTAACCATTTAGGAGATCGAGTATAATGGAGAATAATAGATATTTAAAAATGTGTTATATTAACATTTTTTTCGTTTGTACCTTTATCAACTCTTTAAAGTAGACTTGTAAGACTTATTTTATGTAAAAGGAGGTGCTGAATCCAATGGTGAAAACCGCAATGTCCTATCTTTAACCGTTTAGGACATCGAGTAAAATGGAGAATATTAGATATTTAAAAATGTGATATATAAACCTTTTATTCGTTTGTACCTTTATCAACTTTTGAGAGTAGACTTATAGAACTTATTTTATGTAAAATGTGGTGCTGAATTTACTGGTGAAAACCGCAATGTCCTACCTTTATCGGTTTAGGAGATCGAGTATAATGGAGAATAATAGATATTTAAGAATGTGATATATAAACATTTTTTTCGTTTGTACTTTTATCAACTCTTTAGAGTAGACTTATAGGACTTATGTTATGTAAAATGACGTGCTGAAGCCACTGGAAAAACCGCAATGTCCTATCTTTAACCGTTTAGGAGATCGAGTAAAATGGAGAATAATAGGTATTTGAAAATGTGATATATAAACATTTTATTCGTTTGTACCTTTATCAACTCTTTAGAGTAGTCTTATAAAACTAATTTTATGTAAAATGAGGTGCTGAATTCACTGGTGAAAACCGCAATGTCCTATCTTTAACTGTTTAGGTGATCGAGTAAAATGGAGAATAATAGATATTTAAGAATGTGATATATAAACATTTTTTTCGTTTGTACTTTTATCATCTCTTTAGAGTAGACTTATAGGACTTATGTTTTGTAAAATGAGGTGCTGAAGCCACTGGAAAAACCGCAATGTCCTATCTTTAACCGTTTAGGAGATCGAGTAAAATGGAGAATAATAGGTATTTGAAAATGTGATATATAAACATTTTATTCGTTTGTACCTTTATCAACTCTTTAAAGTAGTCTTATAGAACTAATTTTATGTAAAATGAGGTGCTGAATTCACTGGAGAAAACCGCAATGTCCTATCTTTAAATGTTTAGGAGATCGAGTAAAATGGAGAATAATAGATATTTAAGAATGTGATATATAAACATTTTATATGTTTGTACCTTTAATAAGTCTCGAGAGTTGACTTCTAGGAATTATTTTATGTAAAATGGGTGCTGAATCTACTGGTGAAAACCGCAATGTCCTATCTTTAACCGTTTAAGAGTAAGAGTAAAATGGAGAATAATATATATTTAAAAATGTGATATATAACCATTTTATACGTTTGTACCTTTATCAACTCTTTAGAGTAGACTTATTGGACTAAATTTATGTAAAATGAGGTGCTGAATCCACTGGTGAAAACCGCAATGTCCTATCTTTAACTGTTTAGGAGATCGAGTAAAATGGAGAATAATAGATATTTATATATGTGATATATAAACATTTTATTTGTTTGTACCTTTATTAAGTCTCGAGAGTTGACTTCTAGGAATTATTTTATGTAAAATGAGGTGCTGAATCCACTGGTGAAAACCGCAATGTCCTATCTTTAACCGTTTAAGAGTAAGAGTAAAATGGAGAATAATATATATTTAAAAATGTGATATATAACCATATTATACGTTTGTACCTTTATCAACTTTTTAGAGTAGACTTATTGGACTAAATTTATGTAAAATGAGGTGCTGAATCCACTGGTGAAAACCGCAATGTCCTATCTTTAACTGTTTAGGAGATCGAGTAAAATGGAGAATAATAGATATTTATAAATGTGATATATAAACATTTTATTCGTTTGTACCTTTATCAACTCTTTAGAGTAGACTTATAGGACTTAGTTTAAGTAAAATAAGGCGCAGAATCCACTGGTGAAAATCGCAATGTCCTATCTTTAACCGTTTAGGACATCGAGTAAAATGGAGAATAATATATATTTAAGAATGTGATATATAACCATTTTATCCGTTTGTACCTTTATCAACTCTTTAGAGTAGACTTATAGGACTAAATTTATGTAAAATGAGGTGCTGAATATACTGGTGAAAACCGCAATGTCCTATCTTTAACTGTTTAGGAGATCGAGTAAAATGGAGAATAATAGATATATATAAATGAGATATATAAACATTTTATTCGTTTGTACCTTTATCAACTCTTTAGAGTAGACTTATAGGACTTATTTTATGTAAAATAAAGTGCTGAATTCACTGGTGAAAACCGCAATGTCCTATCATTAACCGTTTAGGAGATCGAGTAAAATGGAAAATAATAGATATTTAAAAATGTGATATATAAACATTTTTTTCGTTTGTACCTTTATTAACTCTTTAGAGTAGACTTATAGGACTTATTTTATGTAAAATAAAGTGCTGAATCCACTGGTGAAAACCGCAATGTCCTATCTTTAACTGTTTAGGTGATCGAGTAAAATGGAGAATAATAGATATTTAAAAATGTGATATATAAACATTTCATTCGTTTGTACGTTTATCAACTCTTGAGAGTAGACTTATGGGACTTATATTATGTTAAATGAGGTGCTGAATCCACTTATGAAAACCGCAATGTCCTATCTTTAACCATTTATGAGATCGAGTAAAATGGAGGATAATAGATATTAAAAAATGTGTTATATAAACATTTTATTCGTTTGTACCTTTATCAACACTTGAGAGTAGACTTATAGGACTTATTTTATGTAAAATGAGGTGCTGAATCCACTGATGAAAACCGCAATGTCCTATCTTTAACCATTTAGGAGATCGAGTATAATGGAGAATAATAGATATTAAAAAATATGTTATATAAACATTTTATTCGTTTGTACCTTTTTCAACACTTGAGAGTAGACTTATAGGACTTATTTAATGTAAAATGAGGTGCTGAATCCACTGATGAAAACCGCAATGTCCTATCTTTAACCTTTTAGGAGATCGAGTAAAATGGAGATTAATAGATATTTAAAAATGGGATATATTAACATTTTTTTCGTTTGTACCTTTATCAACTCTTTAGAGTAGACTTGTAAGACTTATTTTATGTAAAAGAAGGTGCTGAATTTAATGGTGAAAACCGCAATGTCCTATCTTTAACCGTTTAGGAGATCGAGTAAAATGGAGGATAATAGATATTTAAAAATGTGATATATTAACATTTTTTTCGTTTGTACCTTTATCAACTCTTTAGAGTAGACTTGTAAGACATATTTTATGTAAAAGGAGGTGCTGAATCCAATGGTGAAAACCGCAATGTCCTATCTTTAACCGTTTAGGACATCGAGTAAAATGGAGAATATTAGATATTTAAAAATGTGATATATAAACCTTTTATTCGTTTGTACCTATATCAACTTTTGAGAGTAGACTTATAGGACTTATTTTATGTAAAATGTGGTGCTGAATTTACTGGTGAAAACCGCAATGTCCTATCTTTATCGGTTTAGGAGATCGAGTAAAATGGAAAATAATAGATATTTAAAAATTTATATATAAACATTTTATTCGTTTGTACCTTTATCAACTCTTTAGAGTAGTCTTATAGAACTAATTTTATGTAAAATGAGTTGCTGAATTCACTGGTGAAAACCGCAATATCCTATCTTTAACTGTTTAGGTGATCGAGTAAAATGGAGAATAATAGATATTTAAAAATGTGATATATAAACATTTTATTCGTTTGTACGTTTATCAACTCTTGAGAGTAGACTTATGGGACTTATATTATGTTAAATGAGGTGCTGAATCCACTTATGAAAACCGCAATGTCCTATTTTTAACCATTTATGAGATCGAGTAAAATGGAGGATAATAGATATTTAAAAATGTGTTATATAAACATTTTATTCGTTTGTACCTTTATCAACACTTGAGAGTAGACTTATAAGACTTATTTTATGTAAAATGAGGTGCTGAATCCACTGGTGGAGACCGCAATGTCCTATCTTTAACCGTTTAGGAGATCGAGTAAAATGGAGAATAATAGATATTTAAAAATGTGATATATAAACATTTTATTCGTTTGTACCTTTATCAACTTTTGAGAGTAGACTTATAGGACTTATTTTATGTAAAATGTGGTGCTGAATTTACTGGTGAAAACCGCAATGTCCTATCTTTATCGGTTTAGGAGATCGAGTAAAATTGAAAATAATAGATATTTAAAAATTTATATATAAACATTTTATTCGTTTGTACCTTTATCAACACTTGAGAGTAAACTTATAGGACTTATTTTATGTAAACTGAGGTGCTGAATCCACTGATGAAAACCGCAATGTCCTATCTTTAACCGTTTAGGAGATCGAGTAAAATGGAGAATAATAGATATTTAAGAATGTGATATATAAACATTTTTTTCGTTTGTACTTTTATCAACTCTTTAGAGTAGACTTATAGGACTTATTTTATGTAAAATAAAGTGCTGAATCCACTGGTGAAAACCGCAATGTCCTATCATTTACCGTTTAGGAGATCGAGTAAAATGGAAAATAATAGATATTTAAAAATGTGATATATAAACATTCTTTTCGTTTGTACCTTTATTAACTCTTTAGAGTAGACTTATAGAACTTATTATATGTAAAACGAGGTGCTGAATCCACTGGTGAAAACCGCAATGTCCTCTCTTTAACCGTTTAGGAGATCGAGTAAAATGGAGAATAATAGATATATAAAAATGTGATTCATAAACATTTTATTCGTTTGTACCTTTATCAACTCTTGAGAGTAGACTTATAAAACTTATTATATGTAAAATGAGGTGCTGAATCCACTGGTTAAAACCGCAATGTCCTATCTTTAACCGTTTAGGAGATCGAGTAAAATGGAGATTAATAGATATTTAAAAATGGGATATATTAACATTTTTTCGTTTGTACCTTTATCAACTCTTTAGAGTAGACTTATAAGACTTATGTTATGTAAAATGAGGTGCTGAAGCCACTGGAAAAACCGCAATGTCCTATCTTTAACCGTTTAGGAGATCGAGTAAAATGGAGAATAATAGGTATTTAAAAATGTGATATATAAACATTTTATACGTTTGTACCTTTATCAACTCTTTAGAGTAGACTTATTGGACTAAATTTATGTAAAATGAGGTGCTGAATCCACTGGTGAAAACCGCAATGTCCTATCTTTAACCGTTTAAGAGTAAGAGTAAAATGGAGAATAATATATATTTAAAAATGTGATATATAACCATTTTATACGTTTGTACCTTTATCAACTCTTTAGAGTAGACTTATTGGACTAAATTTATGTAAAATGAGGTGCTGAATCCACTGGTAAAAACCGCAATGTCCTATCTTTAACTGTTTAGGAGATCGAGTAAAATGGAGAATAATAGATATTTATAAATGTGATATATAAACATTTTATTCGTTTGTACCATTATCAACTCTTTAGAGTAGACTTATAGGACTTAGTTTAAGTAAAATGAGGCGCAGAATCCACTGGTGAAAATCGCAATGTCCTATCTTTAACCGTTTAGGACATCGAGTAAAATGGAGAATAATATATATTTAAGAATGTGATATATAACCATTTTATTCGTTTGTACCTTTATCAACTCTTTAGAGTAGAATTATAGGACTAAATTTATGTAAAATAAAGTGCTGAATTCACTGGTGAAAACCGCAATGTCCTATCATTAACCGTTTAGGAGATCGAGTAAAATGGAAAATAATAGATATTTAAAAATGTGATATATAAACATTTTTTTCGTTTGTACCTTTATTAACTCTTTAGAGTAGACTTATAGGACTTATTTTATGTAAAATAAAGTGCTGAATCCACTGGTGAAAACCGCAATGTCCTATCTTTAACTGTTTAGGTGATCGAGTAAAATGGAGAATAATAGATATTTAAAAATGTGATATATAAACATTTCATTCGTTTGTACCTTTATCAACACTTGAGAGTAGGCTTATAGGACTTATTTAATGTAAAATGAGGTGCTGAATCCACTGATGAAAACCGCAATGTCCTATCTTTAACCATTTAGGAGATCGAGTAAAATAGAGAATAATAGATATTTAAAAATGTCATATATAAACATTTTATTCGGTTGTACCTTTATCAACTCTTGAGAGTAGACTTAAAGGTCTTATTTAATCTAAAATGAGGAGCTAAATCCACTGATGAAAACCGCAATGTACTATCTTTAACCGTTTAGGAGATCGAGTAAAATTGAGAATAATAGATATTTAAAAATGTCATATATAAACATTTTATTCGGTTGTACCTTTATCAACACTTGAGAGTAGGCTTATAGGACTTATTTAATGTAAAATGAGGTGCTGAATCCACTGATGAAAACCGCAATGTCCTATCTTTAACCGTTTAGGAGATCGAGTAAAATGGAGAATAATAGATATTTAAAAATGTCATATATAAACATTTTATTCGGTTGTACCTCTATCAACTCTTGAGAGTAGACTTGAAGGACTTATTTAATCTAGAATGAGGTGCTAAATCCACTGATGAAAACCGCAATGTCCTATCTTTAACAGTTTAGGAGATCGAGTAAAATGGAGAATAATAGATATTAAAAAATGTGTTATATAAACATTTTATTCGTTTGTACCTTTATCAACACTTGAGAGTAGACTTGTAAGACTTATTTTATGTAAAAGGCGGTGCTGAATCCAATGGTGAAAACCGCAATGTCCTATCATTAACAGTTTAGGACATCGAGTAAAATGGAGAATATTAGATATTTAAAAATGTGATATATAAACCTTTTATTCGTTTGTACCTTTATCAACTTTTGAGAGTAGACTTATAGGACTTATTTTATGTAAAATGTGGTGCTGAATTTACTGGTGGTGAAAACCGCAATGTCCTATCTTTATCGGTTTAGGAGATCGAGTAAAATGGAAAATAATAGATATTTTAAAATTTATATATAAACATTTTATTCGTTTGTACCTTTATCAACTTTTAGAGTAGTCTTATAGAACTAATTTTATGTAAAATGAGGTGCTGAATTCACTGGTGAAAACCGCAATGTCCTATCTTTAACTGTTTAGGTGATCGAGTAAAATGGAGAATAATAGGTATTTGAAAATGTGATATATAAACATTTTATTCGTTTGTACCTTTATCAACTCTTTAGAGTAGTCTTATAGAACTAATTTTATGTAAAATGAGGTGCTGAATTCACTGGTGAAAACCGCAATGTCCTATCTTTAACTGTTTAGGTGATCGAGTAAAATGGAGAATAGTAGATATTTAAGAATGTGATATATAAACATTTTTTTCGTTTGTACTTTTATCAACTCTTTAGAGTAGACTTATAGGACTTATGTTATGTAAAATGAGGTGCTGAAGCCACTGGAAAAACCGCAATGTAATATCTTTAACCGTTTAGGAGATCGAGTAAAATGGAGAATAATAGGTATTTGAAAATGTGATATATAAACATTTTATTCGCTTGTACCTTTATCAACTCTTTAGTGTAGTCTTATAGAACTAATTTTATGTAAAATGAGGTGCTGAATTCACTGGAGAAAACCGCAATGTCCTATCTTTAAATGTTTAGGAGATCGAGTAAAATGGAGAATAATAGATATTTAAGAATGTGGTATATAAATATTTTATTTGTTTGTACCTTTATTAAGTCTCGAGAGTTGACTTCTAGGAATTATTTTATGTAAAATGAGGTGCTGAATCCACTGGTGAAAACTGCAATGTCCTATCTTTAACCGTTTAAGAGTAAGAGTAAAATGGAGAATAATATATATTTAAAAATGTGATATATAACCATTTTATTCGTTTGTACCTTTATCAACCCGTGAGAGTAGACTTATAGGACTTATTTTATGTAAAATAAGTTGCTGAATTCACTGGTGAAAACCGCAATGTCCTATCTTTTACCGTTTAGGAGATCGAGTGAAATGGAGAATAATAGATATTTGAAAATGTGATATATATACATTTTATTCGTTTGTACCTTTATCAACTCTTGAGAGTAGACTTAAAGGCCTTATTTTATGTAAAATGAGGTGCTGAATTTACTGGTGAAAACCGCGATGTCCTATCTTTAACCGATTTGGAGATCGAGTAAAATGGAGTATAATAGATATTTGAAAATGTGGTATATAAACATTTTACTCGTTTGTACTTTTATCAACTCTTGAGAGTAGACTTATAGGACTTATTTTATGTAAAATGAGGTGCTGAATCCACTGGTGAAAACCGCGATGTCCTATCTTCAACCGTTTAGAAGATCGAGTAAAATGGAATATAATAGATATGTGAAAATGAGATATATAAACATTTTATTCGATTGTCCCTTTATCAACTTTTGAGAGTAGACTTATAGGACTTATTTTATGTAAAATGAGGTGCTGAATCCACTGGTTAAAACCGCGATGTCCTATCTTTAACCGTTTAGGAGATCGAGTAAAATGGAAAATAATAGATATTTGAAAATGTGATATATAAACATTTTATTCGTTTGTACCTTTATCAACTCTTTAGAGTAGACTTATAGGACTCATTTTATGTAAAATAAGGTGCTAAATCCACTGGTGACAATCGCGATGTCCTATCTTTAACCGTTTAGGAAATCGAGTAAAATGGAGAATAATAGATATTTGAAAATGTGATATATAAACATTTTATTCGTTGATACCTTTGTCAACTCTTGAGAGTAGACTTATAGGACTTATTTTATGTAAAATGAGGTGCTGAATATACTGGTGAAAACCGCGATGTCCTATCTTTAACCGTTTAGGATATCGAGTAAAATTGAGAATAATAGATATTTAAATATGTGATATATAAACATTTTATTCGTTTGTACCTTTATCAACTCTTAAGAGTAGTCTTATAGGACTTATTTTATGTAAAATGAGGTGCTGAATCCACTGGTGAAAACCGCGATGTCCCATCTTTAACTGTTTAGGAGATCGAGTAAAATGGAATATAATAGATATTTGAACATGTGATATATAAACAATTTCTTCGATTGTACCTTTATCAACTCTTGAGAGTAGACTTATAGGACTTATTTAATGTAAAATGAGGTGCTAAATCCACTGGTAAAAACTGCGATGTTCTATCTTGAACCGTTTAGGAGATCGAGTAAAATAAAAAATATTAGATATTTGAAAATGTGATATATAAACATTTTAATCGTTTGTACCATTATCAACCCTTGAGAGTAGACTTATATTACTTATTTTATGTAAAATGAAGTGCTGAATCCACTGGTAAAAACTGCGATGCCTTATCTTTAACCGTTTAGAAGATCGAGTAAAATGGAAAGTAATAGATATTTGACATTGTGATATATAAAATTTTATTTGTTTGTACCTTTATCAACTTTTGAGAGTCGACTTATAGGACTTATTTTATGTAAAATGAGGTGCTGAATCCACTGATGAAAACCGCAATGTCCTATCTTTAACCATTTAGGAGATCGAGTATAATGGAGAATAATAGTTATTTGAAAATGTGTTATATAAACATTTTATTCGTTTGTACCTTTATCAACACTTGAGAGTAGACTTATAGGACTTATTTAATGTAAAATGAGGTGCTGAATCCACTGATGAAAACCGCAATGTCGTATCTAACCTTTTAGGAGATCGAGTAAAATGGAGTATATTAGATATTTAAAAATGTAATATATAAACCTTTTATTCGTTTGTACCTTTATCAACTTTTGAGAGTAGACTTATAAGACTTATTTTATGTAAAATGAGGTGCTGAATCCACTGGTGGAAACCGCAATGTCCTATCTTTAACCGTTTAGGAGATCAAGTAAAATGGAGAATAATAGATATTTAAAAATGTGATATATAAACATTTTATTCGTTTGTACCTTTATCAACTTTTGAGAGTAGACTTATAGGACTTATTTTATGTAAAATGTGGTGCTGAATTTATTGGTGAAAACCGCAATGTCCTATCTTTATCGGTTTAGGAGATCGAGTTAAATGGAAAATAATAGATATTTAAAAATTTATATATAAACATTTTATTCGTTTGTACCTTTATCAACTCTTTAGAGTAGTCTTATAGAACTAATTTTATGTAAAATGAGGTGCTGAATTCACTGGTGAAAACCGCAATGTCCTATCTTTAACTGTTTAGGTGATCGAGTAAAATGGAGAATAATAGATATTTAAAAATGTGATATATAAACATTTTATTCGTTTGTAAGTTTATCAACTATTGAGAGTAGACTTATGGGACTTATAATATGTTAAATGAGGTGCTGAATCCACTTATGAAAACCGCAATGTCCTATCTTTAACCATTTATGAGATCGAGAAAAATGGAGGATAATAGATATTTAAAAATGTGTTATATAAACATTTTATTCGTTTGTACCTTTATCAACACTTGAGAGTAGACTTATAAGACTTATTTTATGTAAAATGAGGTGCTGAATCCACTGGTGGAAACCGCAATGTCCTATCTTTAACCGTTTAGGAGATCAAGTAAAATAGAGAATAATAGATATTTAAAAATGTCATATATAAACATTTTATTCGGTTGTACCTTTATCAACTCTTGAGAGTAGACTTAAAGGTCTTATTTAATCTAAAATGAGGTGCTAAATCCACTGATGAAAACCGCAATGTCCTATCTTTAACCGTTTAGGAGATCGAGTAAAATGGAGAATAATAGATATTAAAAAATGTGTTATATAAACATTTTATTCGTTTGTACCTTTATCAACACTTGAGAGTAGACTTATAGGACTTATTTAATGTAAAATGAGGTGCTGAATCCACTGATGAAAACCGCAATGTCCTATCTTTAACCGTTTAGGAGATCGAGTAAAATGGAGGATAATAGATATTTAAAAATGTGTTATATAAACATTTTATTCGTTTGTACCTTTATCAACTCTTGAGAGTAGACTTATGGGACTTATATTATGTTAAATGAGGTGCTGAATCCACTTATGAAAACCGCAATGTCCTATCTTTAACCGTTTAGGTGATCGAGTAAAATGGAGAATAATAGATATTTAAAAATGTGAAATATAAACATTTTATTCGTTTGTACGTTTATCAACTCTTGAGAGTAGACTTATGGGACTTATATTATGTTAAATGAGGTGCTGAATCCACTTATGAAAACCGCAATGTCCTATCTTTAACCATTTATGAGATCGAGTAAAATGGAGGATAATAGATATTTAAAAATGTCATATATAAACATTTTATTCGTTTGTACCTTTATCAACACTTGAGAGTAGACTTATAGGACTTATTTTATGTAAACTGAGGTGCTGAATTCACTGATGAAAACCGCAATGTCCTATCTTTAACCATTTAGGAGATCGAGTAAAATAGAGAATAATAGATATTTAAAAATGTCATATATAAACATTTTATTCGGTTGTACCTTTATCAACTCTTGAGAGTAGACTTAAAGGTCTTATTTAATCTAAAATGAGGTGCTAAATCCACTGATGAAAACCGCAATGTCCTATCTTTAACCGTTTAGGAGATCGAGTAAAATGGAGAATAATAGATATTAAAAAATGTGTTATATAAACATTTTATTCGTTTGTACCTTTATCAACACTTGAGAGTAGACTTATAGGACTTATTTAATGTAAAATGAGGTGCTGAATCCACTGATGAAAACCGCAATGTCCTATCTTTAACCGTTTAGGAGATCGAGTAAAATGGAGAATAATAGATATTTAAAAATGTCATATATAAACATTTTATTCGGTTGTACCTTTATCAACTCTTGAGAGTAGACTTAAAGGACTTATTTAATCTAGAATGAGGTGCTAAATCCACTGATGAAAACCGCAATGTCCTATCTTTAACAGTTTAGGAGATCGAGTAAAATGGAGAATAATAGATATAAAAAAATGTGTTATATAAACATTTTATTCGTTTGTACCTTTATCAACACTTGAGAGTAGACTTATAGGACTTATTTTATGTAAAATTAGGTGCTGAATCCACTGATGAAAACCGCAATGTCCTATCTTTAACCATTTAGGAGATCGAGTATAATGGAGAATAATAGATATTAAAAAATGTGTTATATAAACATTTTATTCGTTTGTACCTTTATCAACACTTGAGAGTAGACTTATAGGACTTATTTTATGTAAAATGAGGTGCTGAATCCACTGATGAAAACCGCAATGTCCTATCTTTAACCATTTAGGAGATCGAGTATAATGGAGAATATTAGATATTTAAAAATGTGATATATAAACCTTTTATTCGTTTGTACCTTTATCAACTTTTGAGAGTAGACTTATAGGACTTATTTTATGTAAAATGTGGTGCTGAATTTACTGGTGAAAACCGCAATGTCCTATCTTTATCGGTTTAGGAGATCGAGTAAAATGGAAAATAATAGATATTTAAAAATTTATATATAAACATTTTATTCGTTTGTACCTTTATCAACTTTTAGAGTAGTCTTATAGAACTAATTTTAGGTAAAATGAGGTGCTGAATTCACTGGTGAAAACCGCAATGTCCTTTCTTTAACTGTTTAGGTGATCGAGTAAAATGGAGAATAATAGATATTTAAGAATGTGATATATCAAAATTTTTTTCGTTTGTACTTTTATCAACTCTTTAGAGTAGACTTATAGGACTTATGTTATGTAAAATGAGGTGCTGAAGCCACTGGAAAAACCGCAATGTCCTATCTTTAACCGTTTAGGAGATCGAGTAAAATGGAGATTAATAGATACTTAAAAATGTGATATATAAACATTTTTTTCGTTTGTACCTTTATTAACTCTTTAGAGTAGACTTATAGGACTTATTGTATGTAAAACGAGGTGCTTAATCCACTGGTGAACACCGCAATGTCCTATCTTTAACCGTTTAGGAGATCGAGTAAAATGGAAAATAATAGATATTTAAAAATGTGATATATAAACATTTTTTTCGTTTGTACCTTTATTAACTCTTTAGAGTAGACTTATAGGACTTATTATATGTAAAACGGGGTGCTTAATCCACTGGTGAACACCGCAATGTCCTATCTTTAACCGTTTAGGAGATCGAGTAAAATGGAGAATAATAGATATTAAAAAATGTGTTATATAAACATTTTATTCGGTTGCACCTTTATCAACACTTGAGAGTAGACTTATAGGACTTATTTTATGTAAAATGAGGTGCTGAATCCACTGATGAAAACCGCAATGTCTTATCTTTAACCATTTAGGAGATCGAGTATAATGGAGAATAATAGATATTTAAAAATGTGATATATTAACATTTTTTTCGTTTGTACCTTTATCAACTCTTTAAAGTAGACTTGTAAGACTTATTTTATGTAAAAGGAGGTGCTGAATCCAATGGTGAAAACCGCAATGTCCTATCTTTAACCGTTTAGGACATCGAGTAAAATGGAGAATATTAGATATTTAAAAATGTGATATATAAACCTTTTATTCGTTTGTACCTTTATCAACTTTTGAGAGTAGACTTATAGAACTTATTTTATGTAAAATGTGGTGCTGAATTTACTGGTGAAAACCGCAATGTCCTATCTTTATCGGTTTAGGAGATCGAGTATAATGGAGAATAATAGATATTTAAGAATGTGATATATAAACATTTTTTTCGTTTGTACTTTTATCAACTCTTTAGAGTAGACTTATAGGACTTATGTTATGTAAAATGAGGTGCTGAAGCCACTGGAAAAACCGCAATGTCCTATCTTTAACCGTTTAGGAGATCGAGTAAAATGGAGAATAATAGATATTTGAAAATGTGATATATAAACATTTTATTCGTTTGTACCTTTATCAACTCTTTAGAGTAGTCTTATAAAACTAATTTTATGTAAAATGAGGTGCTGAATTCACTGGTGAAAACCGCAATGTCCTATCTTTAACTGTTTAGGTGATCGAGTAAAAAGGAGAATAATAGATATTTAAGAATGTGATATATAAACATTTTTTTCGTTTGTACTTTTATCAACTCTTTAGAGTAGACTTATAGGACTCATGTTATGTAAAATGAGGTGCTGAAGCCACTGGAAAAACCGCAATGTCCTATCTTTAACCGTTTAGGAGATCGAGTAAAATGGATAATAATAGGTATTTGAAAATGTGATATATAAACATTTTATTCGTTTGTACCTTTATCAACTCTTTAGAGTAGTCTTATAGAACTAATTTTATGTAAAATGAGGTGCTGAATTCACTGGAGAAAACCGCAATGTCCTATCTTTAAATGTTTAGGAGATCGAGTAAAATGGAGAATAATAGATATTTAAGAATGTGATATATAAACATTTTATTTGTTTGTACCTTTAATAAGTCTCGAGAGTTGACTTCTAGGAATTATTTCATGTAAAATGAGGTGCTGAATCTACTGGTGAAAACCGCAATGTCCTATCTTTAACCGTTTAAGAGTAAGAGTAAAATGGAGAATAATATATATTTAAAAATGTGATATATAACCATTTCATACGTTTGTACCTTTATCAACTCTTTAGAGTAGACTTATTGGACTAAATTTATGTAAAATGAGGTGCTGAATCCACTGGTGAAAACCGCAATGTCCTATCTTTAACTGTTTTGGAGATCGAGTAAAATGGAGAATAATAGATATTAAAAAATGTGTTATATAAACATTTTATTCGTTTGTACCTTTATCAACACTTGAGAGTAGACTTATAGGACTTATTTTATGTAAAATGAGGTGCTGAATCCACTGATGAAAACCGCAATGTCCTATCTTTAACCATTTAGGAGATCGAGTATAATGGAGAATAATAGATATTAAAAAATGTGTTATATAAACATTTTATTCGTTTGTACCTTTATCAACACTTGAGAGTAGACTTATAGGACTTATTTAATGTAAAATGAGGTGCTGAATCCACTGATGAAAACCGCAATGTCGTATCTTTAACCGTTTAAGAGTAAGAGTAAAATGGAGAATAATATATATTTAGAAATGTGATATATAACCATTTTATACGTTTGTACCTTTATCAACTCTTTAGAGTAGACTTATTGGACTAAATTTATGTAAAATGAGGTGCTGAATCCACTGGTGAAAACCGCAATGTCCTATCTTTAACTGTTTAGGAGATCGAGTAAAATGGAGATTAATAGATATTTATAAATGTGATATATAAACATTTTATTCGTTTGTACCTTTATCAACTCTTTAGAGTAGACTTATAGGACTTAGTTTAAGTAAAATGAGGCGCAAAATCCACTGGTGAAAATCGCAATGTCCTATCTTTAACCGTTTAGGACATCGAGTAAAATGAAGAATAATATATATTTAAGAATGTGATATATAAACATTTTATTCGTTTGTACCTTTATCAACTCTTTAGAGTAGACTTATAGGACTTATTTTATGTAAAATAAAGTGCTGAATTCACTGGTGAAAACCGCAATGTCCTATCATTAACCGTTTAGGAGATCGAGTAAAATGGAAATTAATAGATATTTAAAAATGTGATATATAAACATTTTTTTCGTTTGTACCTTTATTAACTCTTTAGAGTAGACTTATAGGACTTATTTTATGTAAAATAAAGTGCTGAATCCACTGGTGAAAACCGCAATGTCCTATCTTTAACTGTTTAGGTGATCGTGTAAAATGGAGAATAATAGATATTTAAAAATGTGATATATAAACATTTCATTCGTTTGTACGTTTATCAACTCTTGAGAGTAGACTTATGGGACTTATATTATGTTAAATGAGGTGCTGAATCCACCTATGAAAACCGCAATGTCCTATCTTTAACCATTTATGAGATCGAGTAAAATGGAGGATAATAGATATTTAAAAATGTGTTATATAAACATTTTATTCGTTTGTACCTTTATCAACACTTGAGAGTAGACTTATAGGACTTATTTTATGTAAACTGAGGTGCTGAATCCACTGATGAAAACCGCAATGTCCTATCTTTAACCATTTAGGAGATCGAGTAAAATAGAGAATAATAGATATTTAAAAATGTCATATATAAACATTTTATTCGGTTGTACCTTAATCAACTCTTGAGAGTAGACTTAAAGGTCTTATTTAATCTAAAATGAGGTGCTAAATCCACTGATGAAAACCGCAATGTACTATCTTTAACCGTTTAGGAGATCGAGTAAAATTGAGAATAATAGATATTAAAAAATGTGTTATATAAACATTTTATTCGTTTGTACCTTTATCAACACTTGAGAGTAGACTTATAGGACTTATTTAATGTAAAATGAGGTGCTTAATCCACTGATGAAAACCGCAATGTCCTATTTTTAACCGTTTAGGAGATCGAGTAAAATGGAGAATAATAGATATTTAAAAATGTCATATATAAACATTTTATTCGGTTGTACCTTTATCAACTCTTGAGAGTAGACTTAAAGGACTTATTTAATCTAAAGTGAGGTGCTAAATCCACTGATGAAAACCGCAATGTCCTATCTTTAACCGTTTAGGAGATCGAGTAAAATGGAGAATAATAGATATTTAAAAATGTGATATATAAACATTTTATTCGTTTGTACCTTTATCAACTTTTGAGAGTAGTCTTATAGAACTAATTTTATGTAAAATGAGGTGCTGAATTCACTGGTGAAAACCGCAATGTCCTATCTTTAACTGTTTAGGTGATCGAGTAAAATGGAGAATAATAGATATTTAAAAATGTGATATATAAACATTTTATTCGTTTGTACGTTTATCAACTCCTGAGAGTAGACTTATGGGACTTATATTATGTTAAATGAAATGCTGAATCCACTTATGAAAACCGCAATGTCCTATCTTTAACCATTTATGAGATCGAGTAAAATGGACGATAATAGATATTTAAAAATGTGTTATATAAACATTTTATTCGTTTGTACCTTTATCAACACTTAAGAGTAGACTTATAGGACTTATTTAATGTAAAATGAGGTGCTGAATCCACTGATGAAAACCGCAATGTCCTATCTTTAACCGTTTAGGAGATCGAGTAAAATGGAGAATAATAGATATTTAAAAATGTCATATATAAACATTTTATTCGGTTGTACCTTTATCAACTCTTGAGAGTAGACTTAAAGGACTTATTTAATTTAGAATGAGGTGCTAAATCCACTGATGAAAACCGCAATGTCCTATCTTTAACAGTTTAGGAGATCGTGTAAAATGGAGATTAATAGATATTTAAAAATAGGATATATTAACATTTTTTTCGTTTGTACCTTTATCAACTCTTTAGAGTAGACTTGTAAGACTTATTTTATGTAAAAGGAGGTGCTGAATTTAATGGTGAAAACCGCAATGTCCTATCTTTAACCGTTTAGGAGATCGAGTAAAATGGAGGATAATAGATATTTAAAAATGTGATATATTAACATTTTTTTCGTTTGTACCTTTATCAACTCTTTAGAGTAGACTTCTAAGACATATTTTATGTAAAAGGAGGTGCTGAATCCAATGGTGAAATATGCAATGTCCTATCTTTAACCGTTTAGGACATCGAGTAAAATGGAGAATATTAGATATTTAGAAATGTGATATATAAACCTTTTATTCGTTTGTACCTTTATCAACTTTTGAGAGTAGACTTATAAGACTTATTTAATGTAAAATGAGGTGCTGAATCCACTGGTGGAAACTGCAATGTCCTATCTTTAACCGTTTAGGAGATCGAGTAAAATGGAGGATAATAGATATTTAAAAATGTGATATATTAACATTTTTTTCGTTTGTACCTTTATCAACTCTTTAGAGTAGACTTCTAAGACATATTTTATGTAAAAGGAGGTGCTGAATCCAATGGTGAAATATGCAATGTCCTATCTTTAACCGTTTAGGACATCGAGTAAAATGGAGAATATTAGATATTTAGAAATGTGATATATAAACCTTTTATTCGTTTGTACCTTTATCAACTTTTGAGAGTAGACTTATAAGACTTATTTTATGTAAAATGAGGTGCTGAATCCACTGGTGGAAACCGCAATGTCCTATCTTTAACCGTTTAGGAGATCGAGTAAAATGGAGAATAATAGATATTTAAAAATGTGATATATAAACATTTTATTCGTTTGTACCTTTATCAACTTTTGAGAGTAGACTTATAGGACTTATTTTATGTAAAATGAGGTGCTGAATCCACTGGTGGAAACCGCAATGTCCTATCTTTAACCGTTTAGGAGATCGAGTAAAATGGAGAATAATAGATATTTAAAAATGTGATATATAAACATTTTATTCGTTTGTACCTTTATCAACTTTTGAGAGTAGTCTTATAGAACTAATTTTATGTAAAATGAGGTGCTGAATTCACTGGTGAAAACCGCAATGTCCTATCTTTAACTGTTTAGGTGATCGAGTAAAATGGAGAATAATAGATATTTAAAAATGTGATATATAAACATTTTATTCGTTTGTACGTTTATCAACTCCTGAGAGTAGACTTATGGGACTTATATTATGTTAAATGAAATGCTGAATCCACTTATGAAAACCGCAATGTCCTATCTTTAACCATTTATGAGATCGAGTAAAATGGAGGATAATAGATATTTAAAAATGTGTTATATAAACATTTTATTCGTTTGTACCTTTATCAACACTTAAGAGTAGACTTATAGGACTTATTTAATGTAAAATGAGGTGCTGAATCCACTGATGAAAACCGCAATGTCCTATCTTTAACCGTTTAGGAGATCGAGTAAAATGGAGAATAATAGATATTAAAAAATGTGTTATATAAACATTTTATTCGTTTGTACCTTTATCAACACTTGAAAGTAGACTTATAGGACTTATTTAATGTAAAATGAGGTGCTGAATCCACTGATGAAAACCGCAATGTCCTATCTTTAACCGTTTAGGAGATCGAGTAAAATGGAGAATAATAGATATTTAAAAATGTCATATATAAACATTTTATTCGGTTGTACCTTTATCAACTCTTGAGAGTAGACTTAAAGGACTTATTTAATTTAGAATGAGGTGCTAAATCCACTGATGAAAACCGCAATGTCCTATCTTTAACAGTTTAGGAGATCGTGTAAAATGGAGAATAATAGATATTAAAAAATGTGTTATATAAACATTTTATTCGTTTGTACCTTTATCAACACTTGAAAGTAGACTTATAGGACTTATTTTATGTAAAATTAGGTGCTGAATCCACTGGTGAAAACCGCAATGTCCTATCTTTAACTGTTTAGGAGATCGAGTAAAATGGAGAATAATAGACATTTAAAAAGGTGATATATAAACATTTTATTCGTTTGTACCTTTATCAACTCTTTAGAGTAGACTTATAGGACTTATTTTATGTTAAATAAAGTGCTGAATCCACTGGTGAAAACCGCAATGTCCTATCATTAACCGTTTAGGAGATCAAGTAAAATGGAAAATAATAGATATTTAAAAATGTGATATATAAACATTTTTTTCGTTTGTACCTTTATTAACTCTTTAGAGTAGACTTATGGGACTTATTTTATGTAAAATAAAGTGCTGAATCCACTGGTGAAAACCGCAATGTCCTATCTTTAACCTTTTAGGAGATCGAGTAAAATGGAGATTAATAGATATTTAAAAATAGGATATATTAACATTTTTTTCGTTTGTACCTTTATCAACTCTTTAGAGTAGACTTGTAAGACTTATTTTATGTAAAAGGAGGTGCTGAATTTAATGGTGAAAACCGCAATGTCCTATCTTTAACCGTTTAGGAGATCGAGTAAAATGGAGGATAATAGATATTTAAAAATGTGATATATTAACATTTTTTTCGTTTGTACCTTTATCAACTCTTTAGAGTAGACTTCTAAGACATATTTTATGTAAAAGGAGGTGCTGAATCCAATGGTGAAATATGCAATGTCCTATCTTTAACCGTTTAGGACATCGAGTAAAATGGAGAATATTAGATATTTAGAAATGTGATATATAAACCTTTTATTCGTTTGTACCTTTATCAACTTTTGAGAGTAGACTTATAAGACTTATTTTATGTAAAATGAGGTGCTGAATCCACTGGTGGAAACTGCAATGTCCTATCTTTAACCGTTTAGGAGATCGAGTAAAATGGAGGATAATAGATATTTAAAAATGTGATATATTAACATTTTTTTCGTTTGTACCTTTATCAACTCTTTAGAGTAGACTTCTAAGACATATTTTATGTAAAAGGAGGTGCTGAATCCAATGGTGAAATATGCAATGTCCTATCTTTAACCGTTTAGGAGATCGAGTAAAATGGAGAATAATAGATATTTAAAAATGTGATATATAAACATTTTATTCGTTTGTACCTTTATCAACTTTTGAGAGTAGACTTATAATACTTATTTTATGTAAAATGAGGTGCTGAATCCACTGGTGGAAACCGCAATGTCCTATCTTTAACCGTTTAGGAGATCGAGTAAAATGGAGAATAATAGATATTTAAAAATGTGATATATAAACATTTTATTCGTTTGTACCTTTATCAACTTTTGAGAGTAGTCTTATAGAACTAATTTTATGTAAAATGAGGTGCTGAATTCACTGGTGAAAACCGCAATGTCCTATCTTTAACTGTTTAGGTGATCGAGTAAAATGGAGAATAATAGATATTTAAAAATGTGATATATAAACATTTTATTCGTTTGTACGTTTATCAACTCCTGAGAGTAGACTTATGGGACTTATATTATGTTAAATGAAATGCTGAATCCACTTATGAAAACCGCAATGTCCTATCTTTAACCATTTATGAGATCGAGTAAAATGGAGGATAATAGATATTAAAAAATGTGTTATATAAACATTTTATTCGTTTGTACCTTTATCAACACTTGAGAGTAGACTTATAGGACTTATTTAATGTAAAATGAGGTGCTGAATCCACTGATGAAAACCGCAATGTCGTATCTTTAACCGTTTAAGAGTAAGAGTAAAATGGAGAATAATATATATTTAGAAATGTGATATATAACCATTTTATACGTTTGTACCTTTATCAACTCTTTAGAGTAGACTTATTGGACTAAATTTATGTAAAATGAGGTGCTGAATCCACTGGTGAAAACCGCAATGTCCTATCTTTAACTGTTTAGGAGATCGAGTAAAATGGAGATTAATAGATATTTATAAATGTGATATATAAACATTTTATTCGTTTGTACCTTTATCAACTCTTTAGAGTAGACTTATAGGACTTAGTTTAAGTAAAATGAGGCGCAAAATCCACTGGTGAAAATCGCAATGTCCTATCTTTAACCGTTTAGGACATCGAGTAAAATGAAGAATAATATATATTTAAGAATGTGATATATAAACATTTTATTCGTTTGTACCTTTATCAACTCTTTAGAGTAGACTTATAGGACTTATTTTATGTAAAATAAAGTGCTGAATTCACTGGTGAAAACCGCAATGTCCTATCATTAACCGTTTAGGAGATCGAGTAAAATGGAAATTAATAGATATTTAAAAATGTGATATATAAACATTTTTTTCGTTTGTACCTTTATTAACTCTTTAGAGTAGACTTATAGGACTTATTTAATGTAAAATGAGGTGCTTAATCCACTGATGAAAACCGCAATGTCCTATTTTTAACCGTTTAGGAGATCGAGTAAAATGGAGAATAATAGATATTTAAAAATGTCATATATAAACATTTTATTCGGTTGTACCTTTATCAACTCTTGAGAGTAGACTTAAAGGACTTATTTAATCTAAAGTGAGGTGCTAAATCCACTGATGAAAACCGCAATGTCCTATCTTTAACCGTTTAGGAGATCGAGTAAAATGGAGAATAATAGATATTTAAAAATGTGATATATAAACATTTTATTCGTTTGTACCTTTATCAACATTTGAGAGTAGTCTTATAGAACTAATTTTATGTAAAATGAGGTGCTGAATTCACTGGTGAAAACCGCAATGTCCTATCTTTAACTGTTTAGGTGATCGAGTAAAATGGAGAATAATAGATATTTAAAAATGTGATATATAAACATTTTATTCGTTTGTACGTTTATCAACTCCTGAGAGTAGACTTATGGGACTTATATTATGTTAAATGAAATGCTGAATCCACTTATGAAAACCGCAATGTCCTATCTTTAACCATTTATGAGATCGAGTAAAATGGACGATAATAGATATTTAAAAATGTGTTATATAAACATTTTATTCGTTTGTACCTTTATCAACACTTAAGAGTAGACTTATAGGACTTATTTAATGTAAAATGAGGTGCTGAATCCACTGATGAAAACCGCAATGTCCTATCTTTAACCGTTTAGGAGATCGAGTAAAATGGAGAATAATAGATATTTAAAAATGTCATATATAAACATTTTATTCGGTTGTACCTTTATCAACTCTTGAGAGTAGACTTAAAGGACTTATTTAATTTAGAATGAGGTGCTAAATCCACTGATGAAAACCGCAATGTCCTATCTTTAACAGTTTAGGAGATCGTGTAAAATGGAGAATAATAGATATTAAAAAATGTGTTATATAAACATTTTATTCGTTTGTACCTTTATCAACACTTGAAAGTAGACTTATAGGACTTATTTTATGTAAAATTAGGTGCTGAATCCACTGATGAAAACCGCAATGTCCTATCTTTAACTGTTTAGGAGATCGAGTAAAATGGAGAATAATAGACATTTAAAAAGGTGATATATAAACATTTTATTCGTTTGTACCTTTATCAACTCTTTAGAGTAGACTTATAGGACTTATTTTATGTTAAATAAAGTGCTGAATCCACTGGTGAAAACCGCAATGTCCTATCATTAACCGTTTAGGAGATCAAGTAAAATGGAAAATAATAGATATTTAAAAATGTGATATATAAACATTTTTTTCGTTTGTACCTTTATTAACTCTTTAGAGTAGACTTATGGGACTTATTTTATGTAAAATAAAGTGCTGAATCCACTGGTGAAAACCGCAATGTCCTATCTTTAACCTTTTAGGAGATCGAGTAAAATGGAGATTAATAGATATTTAAAAATAGGATATATTAACATTTTTTTCGTTTGTACCTTTATCAACTCTTTAGAGTAGACTTGTAAGACTTATTTTATGTAAAAGGAGGTGCTGAATTTAATGGTGAAAACCGCAATGTCCTATCTTTAACCGTTTAGGAGATCGAGTAAAATGGAGGATAATAGATATTTAAAAATGTGATATATTAACATTTTTTTCGTTTGTACCTTTATCAACTCTTTAGAGTAGACTTCTAAGACATATTTTATGTAAAAGGAGGTGCTGAATCCAATGGTGAAATATGCAATGTCCTATCTTTAACCGTTTAGGACATCGAGTAAAATGGAGAATATTAGATATTTAGAAATGTGATATATAAACCTTTTATTCGTTTGTACCTTTATCAACTTTTGAGAGTAGACTTATAAGACTTATTTTATGTAAAATGAGGTGCTGAATCCACTGGTGGAAACTGCAATGTCCTATCTTTAACCGTTTAGGAGATCGAGTAAAATGGAGGATAATAGATATTTAAAAATGTGATATATTAACATTTTTTTCGTTTGTACCTTTATCAACTCTTTAGAGTAGACTTCTAAGACATATTTTATGTAAAAGGAGGTGCTGAATCCAATGGTGAAATATGCAATGTCCTATCTTTAACCGTTTAGGACATCGAGTAAAATGGAGAATATTAGATATTTAGAAATGTGATATATAAACCTTTTATTCGTTTGTACCTTTATCAACTTTTGAGAGTAGACTTATAAGACTTATTTTATGTAAAATGAGGTGCTGAATCCACTGGTGGAAACCGCAATGTCCTATCTTTAACCGTTTAGGAGATCGAGTAAAATGGAGAATAATAGATATTTAAAAATGTGATATATAAACATTTTATTCGTTTGTACCTTTATCAACTTTTGAGAGTAGACTTATAGGACTTATTTTATGTAAAATGAGGTGCTGAATCCACTGGTGGAAACCGCAATGTCCTATCTTTAACCGTTTAGGAGATCGAGTAAAATGGAGAATAATAGATATTTAAAAATGTGATATATAAACATTTTATTCGTTTGTACCTTTATCAACTTTTGAGAGTAGTCTTATAGAACTAATTTTATGTAAAATGAGGTGCTGAATTCACTGGTGAAAACCGCAATGTCCTATCTTTAACTGTTTAGGTGATCGAGTAAAATGGAGAATAATAGATATTTAAAAATGTGATATATAAACATTTTATTCGTTTGTACGTTTATCAACTCCTGAGAGTAGACTTATGGGACTTATATTATGTTAAATGAAATGCTGAATCCACTTATGAAAACCGCAATGTCCTATCTTTAACCATTTATGAGATCGAGTAAAATGGAGGATAATAGATATTTAAAAATGTGTTATATAAACATTTTATTCGTTTGTACCTTTATCAACACTTAAGAGTAGACTTATAGGACTTATTTAATGTAAAATGAGGTGCTGAATCCACTGATGAAAACCGCAATGTCCTATCTTTAACCGTTTAGGAGATCGAGTAAAATGGAGAATAATAGATATTTAAAAATGTCATATATAAACATTTTATTCGGTTGTACCTTTATCAACTCTTGAGAGTAGACTTAAAGGACTTATTTAATTTAGAATGAGGTGCTAAATCCACTGATGAAAACCGCAATGTCCTATCTTTAACAGTTTAGGAGATCGTGTAAAATGGAGAATAATAGATATTAAAAAATGTGTTATATAAACATTTTATTCGTTTGTACCTTTATCAACACTTGAAAGTAGACTTATAGGACTTATTTTATGTAAAATTAGGTGCTGAATCCACTGGTGAAAACCGCAATGTCCTATCTTTAACTGTTTAGGAGATCGAGTAAAATGGAGATTAATAGACATTTAAAAAGGTGATATATAAACATTTTATTCGTTTGTACCTTTATCAACTCTTTAGAGTAGACTTATAGGACTTATTTTATGTAAAATAAAGTGCTGAATCCACTGGTGAAAACCGCAATGTCCTATCTTTAACTGTTTAGGTGATCGAGTAAAATGGAGAATAATAGATATTTAAAAATGTGATATATAAACATTTTATTCGTTTGTACGTTTATCAACTCTTGAGAGTAGACTTATGGGACTTATATTATGTTAAATGAGGTGCTGAATCCACTTATGAAAACCGCAATGTCCTATTTTTAACCGTTTAGGAGATCGAGTAAAATGGAGAATAATAAATATTTAAAAATGTCATATATAAACATTTTATTCGGTTGTACCTTTATCAACTCTTGAGAGTAGACTTAAAGGACTTATTTAATCTAAAATGAGGTGCTAAATCCACTGATGAAAACCGCAATGTCCTATCTTTAACCGTTTAGGAGATCGAGTAAAATGGAGAATAATAGATATTAAAAAATGTGTTATATAAACATTTTATTCGTTTGTACCTTTATCAACACTTGAGAGTAGACTTATAGGACTTATTTTATGTAAAATGAAGTGCTGAATCCACTGATGAAAACCGCAATGTCCTATCTTTAACCGTTTAGGAGATCGAGTAAAATGGATATTAATAGATATTTAAAAATGTGATATATAAACATTTTTTTCGTTTGTACCTTTATTAACTCTTTAGAGTAGACTTATAGGACTTATTGTATGTAAAACGAGGTGCTTAATCCACTGGTGAACACCGCAATGTCCTATCTTTAACCGTTTAGGACATCGAGTAAAATGGAGAATATTAGATATTTAGAAATGTGATATATAAACCTTTTATTCGTTTGTACCTTTATCAACTTTTGAGAGTAGACTTATAAGACTTATTTTATGTAAAATGAGATGCTGAATCCACTGGTGGAAACCGCAATGTCCTATCTTTAACCGTTTAGGAGATCGAGTAAAATGGAGGATAATAGATATTTAAAAATGTGATATATTAACATTTTTTTCGTTTGTACCTTTATCAACTCTTTAGAGTAGACTTCTAAGACATATTTTATGTAAAAGGAGGTGCTGAATCCAATGGTGAAATATGCAATGTCCTATCTTTAACCGTTTAGGACATCGAGTAAAATGGAGAGTATAAGATATTTAAAAATGTGATATATAAACATTTTATTCGTTTGTACCTATATCAACACTTGAGAGTAGACTTATAGGACTTATTTTATGTAAAATAAAGTGCTGAATCCACTGGTGAAAACCGCAATGTCCTATCTTTAACTGTTTAGGTGATCGAGTAAAATGGAGAATAATAGATATTTAAAAATGTGATATATAAACATTTTATTCGTTTGTACCTTTATCAACTCTTTAAAGTAGACTTGTAAGACTTATTTTATGTAAAAGGAGGTGCTGAATCCAATGGTGAAAACCGCAATGTCCTATCTTTAACCGTTTAGGACATCGAGTAAAATGGAGAATATTAGATATTTAAAAATGTGATATATAAACCTTTTATTCGTTTGTACCTTTATCAACTTTTGAGAGTAGACTTATAGAACTTATTTTATGTAAAATGTGGTGCTGAATTTACTGGTGAAAACCGCAATGTCCTATCTTTATCGGTTTAGGAGATCGAGTATAATGGAGAATAATAGATATTTAAGAATGTGATATATAAACATTTTTTTCGTTTGTACTTTTATCAACTCTTTAGAGTAGACTTATAGGACTTATGTTATGTAAAATGAGGTGCTGAAGCCACTGGAAAAACCGCAATGTCCTATCTTTAACCGTTTAGGAGATCGAGTAAAATGGAGAATAATAGGTATTTGAAAATGTGATATATAAACATTTTATTCGTTTGTACCTTTATCAACTCTTTAAAGTAGTCTAATAGAACTAATTTTATGTAAAATGAGGTGCTGAATTCACTGGTGAAAACCGCAATGTCCTATCTTTAACTGTTTAGGTGATCGAGTAAAATGGAGAATAATAGATATTTAAAAATGTGATATATAAACATTTCATTCGTTTGTACGTTTATCAACTCTTGAGAGTAGACTTATGGGACTTATATTATGTTAAATGAGGTGCTGAATCCACTTATGAAAACCGCAATGTCCTATCTTTAACCATTTATGAGATCGAGTAAAATGGAGGATAATAGATATTAAAAAATGTGATATATAAACCTTTTATTCGTTTGTACCTTTATCAACTTTTGAGAGTAGACTTATAAGACTTATTTTATGTAAAATGATGTGCTGAATCCACTGGTGGAAACCGCAATGTCCTATCTTTAACTGTTTAGGTGATCGAGTAAAATGGAGAATAATAGATATTTAAAAATGTGATATATAAACATTTTATTCGTTTGTACGTTTATCAACTCTTGAGAGTAGACTTATGGGACTTATATTATGTTAAATGAGGTGCTGAATCCACTGATGAAAACCGCAATGTCCTATCTTTAACCATTTAGGAAATCGAGTAAAATAGAGAATAATAGATATTTAAAAATGTCATATATAAACATTTTATTCGGTTGTACCTTTATCAACTCTTGAGAGTAGACTTAAAGGTCTTATTTAATCTAAAATGAGGTGCTAAATCCACTGATGAAAACCGCAATGTCCTATCTTTAACCGTTTAGGAGATCGAGTAAAATGGAGAATAATAGATATTAAAAAATGTGTTATATAAACATTTTATTCGTTTGTACCTTTATCAACACTTGAGAGTAGACTTATAGGACTTATTTAATATAAAATGAGGTGCTGAATCCACTGATGAAAACCGCAATGTCCTATCTTTAACCGTTTAGGAGATCGAGTAAAATGGAGAATAATAGATATTTAAAAATGTCATATATAAACATTTTATTCGGTTGTACCTTTATCAACTCTTGAGAGTAGACTTAAAGGACTTATTTAATCTAGAATGAGGTGCTAAATCCACTGATGAAAACCGCAATGTCCTATCTTTAACAGTTTAGGAGATCGAGTAAAATGGAGAATAATAGATATTAAAAAATGTGTTATATAAACATTTTATTCGTTTGTACCTTTATCAACACTTGAGAGTAGACTTGTAAGACTTATTTTATGTAAAAGGCGGTGCTGAATCAAATGGTGAAAACCGCAATGTCCTATCTTTAACCGTTTAGGACATCGAGTAAAATGGAGAATATTAGATATTTAAAAATGTGATATATAAACCGTTTATTCGTTTGTACCTTTATCAACTTTTGAGAGTAGACTTATAGGACTTATTTTATGTAAAATGTGGTGCTGAATTTACTGGTGAAAACCGCAATGTCCTATCTTTATCGGTTTAGGAGATCGAGTAAAATGGAAAATAATAGATATTTAAAAATTTATATATAAACATTTTATTCGTTTGTACCTTTATCAACTTTTAGAGTAGTCTTATAGAACTAATTTTATGTAAAATGAGGTGCTGAATTCACTGGTGAAAACCGCAATGTCCTATCTTTAACTGTTTAGGTGATCGAGTAAAATGGAGAATAGTAGATATTTAAGAATGTGATATATAAACATTTTTTTCGTTTGTACTTTTATCAACTCTTTAGAGTAGACTTATAGGACTTATGTTATGTAAAATGAGGTGCTGAAGCCACTGGAAAAACCGGAATGTCCTATCTTTAACCGTTTAGGAGATCGAGTAAAATGGAGAATAATAGGTATTTGAAAATGTGATATATAAACATTTTATTCGTTTGTACCTTTATCAACTCTTTAGTGTAGTCTTATAGAACTAATTTTATGTAAAATGAGGTGCTGAATTCACTGGAGAAAACCGCAATGTCCTATCTTTAAATGTTTAGGAGATCGAGTAAAATGGAGAATAATAGATATTTAAGAATGTGGTATATAAACATTTTATTTGTTTGTACCTTTATTAAGTCTCGATAGTTGACTTCTAGGAATTATTTTATGTAAAATGAGGTGCTGAATCCACTGGTGAAAACCGCAATGTCCTATCTTTAACCGTTTAAGAGTAAGAGTAAAATGGAGAATAATATATATTTAAAAATGTGATATATAACCATTTTATACGTTTGTACCTTTATCAACTCTTTAGAGTAGACTTATTGGACTAAATTTATGTAAAATGAGGTGCTGAATCCACTGGTGAAAACCGCAATGTCCTATCTTTAACTGTTTAGGAGATCGAGTAAAATGGAGAATAATAGATATTTATAAATGTGATATATAAACATTTTATTCGTTTGTACCTTTATCAACTCTTTAGAGTAGACTTATAGGACTTAGTTTAAGTAAAATGAGGCGCAGAATCCACTGGTGAAAATCGCAATGTCCTATCTTTAACCGTTTAGGACATCGAGTTAAATGGAGAATAATAGATATTTCAAAATGTGATATATAACCATTTTATACGTTTGTACCTTTATCAACTCTTTAGAGTAGACTTATTGGACTAAATTTATGTAAAATGAGGTGCTGAATCCACTGGTGAAAACCGCAATGTCCTATCTTTAACCATTTAGGAGATCAAGTATAATGGAGAATAATAGATATTAAAAAATGTGTTATATAAACATTTTATTCGTTTGTACCTTTATCAACACTTGAGAGTAGACTTATAAGACTTATTTTATGTAAAATGAAGTGCTGAATACACTGATGAAAACCGCAATGTCCTATCTTTAACCGTTTAGGAGATCGACTAAAATGGATATTAATAGATATTTAAAAATGTGATATATAAACATTTTTTTCGTTTGTACCTTTATTAACTCTTTAGAGTAGACTTATAGGACTTATTGTATGTAAAACGAGGTGCTTAATCCACTGGTGAACACCGCAATGTCCTATATTTAACCGTTTAGGAGATCGAGTAAAATGGAAAATAATAGATATTTAAAAATGTGATATATAAACATTTTTTTCGTTTGTACCTTTATTAACTCTTTAGAGTAGACTTATAGGACTTATTAAATGTAAAGCGGGGTGCTTAATCCACTGGTGAACACCGCAATGTCCTATCTTAAACCGTTTAGGAGATCGAGTAAAATGGAGAATAATAGATATTAAAAAATGTGTTATATAAACATTTTATTCGTTTGTACCTTTATCAACACTTGAGAGTAGACTTATAGGACTTATTTTATGTAAAATTAGGTGCTGAATCCACTGATGAAAACCGCAATGTCCTATCTTTAACTGTTTAGGAGATCGAGTAAAATGGAGAATAATAGATATATATAAATGTGATATATAAACATTTTATTCGTTTGTACCTTTATCAACTCTTTAGAGTAGACTTATAGGACTTATTTTATGTAAAATAAAGTGCTGAATCCACTGATGAAAACCGCAATGTCTTATCTTTAACCATTTAGGAGATCGAGTATAATGGAGAATAATAGATATTTAAAAATGTGATATATTAACATTTTTTTCGTTTGTACCTTTATCAACTCTTTAAAGTAGACTTGTAAGACTTATTTTATGTAAAAGGAGGTGCTGAATCCAATGGTGAAAACCGCAATGTCCTATCTTTAACCGTTTAGGACATCGAGTAAAATGGAGAATATTAGATATTTAAAAATGTGATATATAAACCTTTTATTCGTTTGTACCTTTATCAACTTTTGAGAGTAGACTTATAGAACTTATTTTATGTAAAATGTGGTGCTGAATTTACTGGTGAAAACCGCAATGTCCTATCTTTATCGGTATAGGAGATCGAGTATAATGGAGAATAATAGATATTTAAGAGTGTGATATATAAACATTTTTTTCGTTTGTACTTTTATCAACTCTTTAGAGTAGACTTATAGGACTTATGTTATGTAAAATGAGGTGCTGAAGCCACTGGAAAAACCGCAATGTCCTATCTTTAACCGTTTAGGAGATCGAGTAAAATGGAGAATAATAGGTATTTGAAAATGTGATATATAAACATTTCATTCGTTTGTACCTTTATCAACTCTTTAGAGTAGTCTTATAAAACTAATTTTATGTAAAATGAGGTGTTGAATTCACTGGTGAAAACCGCAATGTCCTATCTTTAACTGTTTAGGTGATCGAGTAAAATGGAGAATAATAGATATTTAAGAATGTGATATATAAACATTTTTTTCGTTTGTACTTTTATCATCTCTTTAGAGTAGACTTATAGGACTTATGTTTTGTAAAATGAGGTGCTGAAGCCACTGGAAAAACCGCAATGTCCTATCTTTAACCGTTTAGGAGATCGAGTAAAATGGAGAATAATAGGAATTTGAAAATGTGATATATAAACATTTTATTCGTTTGTACCTTTATCAACTCTTTAAAGTAGTCTTATAGAACTAATTTTATGTAAAATGAGGTGCCGAATCCACTGGTGAAAACCGCAATGTCCTATATTTAACTGTTTAGGAGATCGAGTAAAATGGAGAATAATAGATATTTATAAATGTGATATATAAACATTTTATTCGTTTGTACCTTTATCAACTCTTTAGAGTAGACTTATAGGACTTAGTTTAAGTAAAATGAGGCGCAGAATCCACTGGTGAAAATCGCAATGTCCTATCTTTAACCGTTTAGGACATCGAGTTAAATGGAGAATAATAGATATTTCAAAATGTGATATATAACCATTTTATACGTTTGTACCTTTATCAACTCTTTAGAGTAGACTTATTGGACTAAATTTATGTAAAATGAGGTGCTGAATCCACTGATAAAAACCGCAATGTCCTATCTTTAACTGTTTAGGAGATCGAGTAAAATGGAGAATAATAGATATTTATATATGTGATATATAAACATTTTATTTGTTTGTACCTTTAATAAGTCTCGAGAGTTGACTTCTAGGAATTATTTTATGTAAAATGAGGTGCTGAATCTACTGGTGAAAACCGCAATGTCCTATCTTTAACCGTTTAAGAGTAAGAGTAAAATGGAGAATAATATATATTTAAAAATGTGATATATAACCATTTTATACGTTTGTACCTTTATCAACTCTTTAGAGTAGACTTATTGGACTAAATTTATGTAAAATGAGGTGCTGAATCCACTGGTGAAAACCGCAATGTCCTATCTTTAACTGTTTAGGAGATCGAGTAAAATGGAGAATAATAGATATTTATATATGTGATATATAAACATTTTATTTGTTTGTACCTTTATTAAGTCTCGAGAGTTGACTTCTAGGAATTATTTTATGTAAAATGAGGTGCTGAATCCACTGGTGAAAACCGCAATGTCCTATCTTTAACCGTTTAAGAGTAAGAGTAAAA
The DNA here is from genome assembly GCA_963930825.1 of Silvanus unidentatus. Lineage (NCBI taxonomy): Eukaryota > Metazoa > Arthropoda > Insecta > Coleoptera > Silvanidae > Silvanus > Silvanus unidentatus. Next base: position 5,133,292 of record OZ005761.1, on the reverse strand, counting down.
TGGAGAATAATATATATTTAAAAATGTGATATATAACCATTTTATACGTTTGTACCTTTATCAACTCTTTAGAGTAGACTTATTGGACTAAATTTATGTAAAATGAGGTGCTGAATCCACTGGTGAAAACCGCAATGTCCTATCTTTAACTGTTTAGGAGATCGAGTAAAATGGAGAATAATAGATATTTATAAATGTGATATATAAACATTTTATTCGTTTGTACCTTTATCAACTCTTTAGAGTAGACTTATAGGACTTAGTTTAATTAAAATGAGGCGCAGAATCCACTGGTGAAAATCGCAATGTCCTATCTTTAACCGTTTAGGACATCGAGTAAAATGGAGAATAATATATATTTAAGAATGTGATATATAACCGTTTTATTCGTTTGTACCTTTATCAACTCTTTAGAGTAGACTTATAGGACTAAATTTATGTAAAATGAGGTGCTGAATATACTGGTGAAAACCGCAATGTCCTATCTTTAACTGTTTAGGAGATCGAGTAAAATGGAGAATAATAGATATTTAAGAATGTGGTATATAAACATTTTATTTGTTTGTACCTTTATTAAGTCTCGAGAGTTGACTTCTAGGAATTATTTTATGTAAAATGAGGTGCTGAATCCACTGGTGAAAACCGCAATGTCCTATCTTTAACCGTTTAAGAGTAAGAGTAAAATGGAGAATAATATATATTTAAAAATGTGATATATAACCATTTTATACGTTTGTACCTTTATCAACTCTTTAGAGTAGACTTATTGGACTAAATTTATGTAAAATGAGGTGCTGAATCCACTGGTGAAAACCGCAATGTCCTATCTTTAACTGTTTAGGAGATCGAGTAAAATGGAGAATAATATATATTTAAAAATGTGATATATAACCATTTTATACGTTTGTACCTTTATCAACTCTTTAGAGTAGACTTATAGGACTTATGTTATGTAAAATGAGGTGCTGAAGCCACTGGAAAAACCGCAATGTCCTATCTTTAACCGTTTAGGAGATCGAGTAAAATGGAGAATAATAGGTATTTGAAAATGTGATATATAAACATTTTATTCGTTTGTACCTTTATCAACTCTTTAGAGTAGTCTTATAAAACTAATTTTATGTAAAATGAGGTGCTGAATTCACTGGTGAAAACCGCAATGTTCTATCTTTAACTGTTTAGGTGATCGAGTAAAATGGAGAATAATAGATATTTAAGAATGTGATATATAAACATTTTTTTCGTTTGTACTTTTATCATCTCTTTAGAGTAGACTTATAGGACTTATGTTTTGTAAAATGAGGTGCTGAAGCCACTGGAAAAACCGCAATGTCCTATCTTTAACCGTTTAGGAGATCGAGTAAAATGGAGAATAATAGGTATTTGAAAATGTGATATATAAACATTTTATTCGTTTGTACCTTTATCAACTCTTTAAAGTAGTCTTATAGAACTAATTTTATGTAAAATGAGGTGCTGAATTCACTGGAGAAAACCGCAATGTCCTATCTTTAAATGTTTAGGAGATCGAGTAAAATGGAGAATAATATATATTTAAGAATGTGATATATAACCATTTTATTCGTTTGTACCTTTATCAACTCTTTAGAGTAGACTTATAGGACTAAATTTATGTAAAATGAGGTGCTGAATTTACTGGTGAAAACCGCAATGTCCTATCTTTATCGGATTAGGAGATCGAGTAAAATGGAAAATAATAGATATTTAAAAATTTATATATAAACATTTTATTTGTTTGTACCTTTATTAAGTCTCGAGAGTTGACTTCTAGGAATTATTTTATGTAAAATGAGGTGCTGAATTCACTGGTGAAAACCGCAATGTCCTATCTTTAACCGTTTAAGAGTAAGAGTAAAATGGAGAATAATATATATTTAAAAATGTGATATATAACCATTTTATACGTTTGTACCTTTATCAACTTTTTAGAGTAGACTTATTGGACTAAATTTATGTAAAATGAGGTGCTGAATCCACTGGTGAAAACCGCAATGTCCTATCTTTAACTGTTTAGGAGATCGAGTAAAATGGAGAATAATAGATATTTATAAATGTGATATATAATTATTTTATTCGTTTGTACCTTTATCAACTCTTTAGAGTAGACTTATAGGACTTAGTTTAAGTAAAATGAGGCGCAGAATCCACTGGTGAAAATCGCAATGTCCTATCTTTAACCGTTTAGGACATCGAGTAAAATGGAGAATAATATATATTTAAGAATGTGATATATAACCATTTTATTCGTTTGTACCTTTATCAACTCTTTAGAGTAGACTTATAGGACTAAATTTATGTAAAATGAGGTGCTGAATCCACTGGTGAAAACCGCAATGTCCTATCTTTAACTGTTTAGGAGATCGAGTAAAATGGAGAATAGTAGACATTTAAAAAGGTGATATATAAACATTTTATTCGTTTGTACCTTGATCAACTCTTTAGAGTAGACTTATAGGACTTAGTTTAAGTAAAATGAGGCGCAGAATCCACTGATGAAAACCGCAATGTCCTATCTTTAACCGTTTAGGACATCGAGTAAAATGGAGAATAATATATATATAAAAATGTGATATATAAACATTTTTTTCGTTTGTACCTTTATTAACTCTTTAGAGTAGACTTATAGGACTTATTGTATGTAAAACGAGGTGCTTAATCCACTGGTGAACACCGCAATGTCCTATCTTTAACCGTTTAGGAGATCGAGTAAAATGGAAAATAATAGATATTTAAAAATGTGATATATAAACATTTTTTTCGTTTGTACCTTTATTAACTCTTTAGAGTAGACTTATAGGACTTATTAAATGTAAAACGGGGTGCTTAATCCACTGGTGAACACCGCAATGTCCTATCTTAAACCGTTTAGGAGATCGAGTAAAATGGAGAATAATAGATATTAAAAAATGTGTTATATAAACATTTTATTCGTTTGTACCTTTATCAACACATGAGAGTAGACTTATAGGACTTATTTTATGTAAAATTAGGTGCTGAATCCACTGATGAAAACCGCAATGTCCTATCTTTAACCTTTTAGGAGATCGAGTATAATGGAGAATAATAGATATTAAAAAATGTGTTATATAAACATTTTATTCGTTTGTACCTTTATCAACACTTGAGAGTAGACTTATAGAACTTATTTTATGTAAAATGTGGTGCTGAATTTACTGGTGAAAACCGCAATGTCCTATCTTTATCGGTTTAGGAGATCGAGTATAATGGAAAATAATAGATATTTAAAAATTTATATATAAACATTTTATTTGTTTGTACCTTTATTAAGTCTCGAGAGTTGACTTCTAGGAATTATTTTATGTAAAATGAGGTGCTGAATCCACTGGTGAAAACCGCAATGTCCTATCTTTAACCGTTTAAGAGTAAGAGTAAAATGGAGAATAATATATATTTAAAAATGTGATATATAACCATTTTATACGTTTGTACCTTTATCAACTTTTTAGAGTAGACTTATTGGACTAAATTTATGTAAAATGAGGTGCTGAATCCACTGGTGAAAACCGCAATGTCCTATCTTTAACTGTTTAGGAGATCGAGTAAAATGGAGAATAATAGATATTTATAAATGTGATATATAATTATTTTATTCGTTTGTACCTTTATCAACTCTTTAGAGTAGACTTATAGGACTTAGTTTAAGTAAAATGAGGCGCAGAAACCACTGGTGAAAATCGCAATGTCCTATCTTTAACCGTTTAGGACATCGAGTAAAATGGAGAATAATATATATTTAAGAATGTGATATATAACCATTTTATTCGTTTGTACCTTTATCAACTCTTTAGAGTAGACTTATAAGACTTATTTTATGTAAAATGAGGTGCTGAATCCACTGGTGGAAACTGCAATGTCCTATCTTTAACCGTTTAGGAGATCGAGTAAAATGGAGGATAATAGATATTTAAAAATGTGATATATTAACATTTTTTTCGTTTGTACCTTTATCAACTCTTTAGAGTAGACTTCTAAGACATATTTTATGTAAAAGGAGGTGCTGAATCCAATGGTGAAATATGCAATGTCCTATCTTTAACCGTTTAGGACATCGAGTAAAATGGAGAATATTAGATATTTAGAAATGTGATATATAAACCTTTTATTCGTTTGTACCTTTATCAACTTTTGAGAGTAGACTTATAAGACTTATTTTATGTAAAATGAGGTGCTGAATCCACTGGTGGAAACCGCAATGTCCTATCTTTAACCGTTTAGGAGATCGAGTAAAATGGAGAATAATAGATATTTAAAAATGTGATATATAAACATTTTATTCGTTTGTACCTTTATCAACTTTTGAGAGTAGACTTATAGGACTTATTTTATGTAAAATGAGGTGCTGAATCCACTGGTGGAAACCGCAATGTCCTATCTTTAACCGTTTAGGAGATCGAGTAAAATGGAGAATAATAGATATTTAAAAATGTGATATATAAACATTTTATTCGTTTGTACCTTTATCAACTTTTGAGAGTAGTCTTATAGAACTAATTTTATGTAAAATGAGGTGCTGAATTCACTGGTGAAAACCGCAATGTCCTATCTTTAACTGTTTAGGTGATCGAGTAAAATGGAGAATAATAGATATTTAAAAATGTGATATATAAACATTTTATTCGTTTGTACGTTTATCAACTCCTGAGAGTAGACTTATGGGACTTATATTATGTTAAATGAAATGCTGAATCCACTTATGAAAACCGCAATGTCCTATCTTTAACCATTTATGAGATCGAGTAAAATGGAGGATAATAGATATTTAAAAATGTGTTATATAAACATTTTATTCGTTTGTACCTTTATCAACACTTAAGAGTAGACTTATAGGACTTATTTAATGTAAAATGAGGTGCTGAATCCACTGATGAAAACCGCAATGTCCTATCTTTAACCGTTTAGGAGATCGAGTAAAATGGAGAATAATAGGTATTTAAAAATGTCATATATAAACATTTTATTCGGTTGTACCTTTATCAACTCTTGAGAGTAGACTTAAAGGACTTATTTAATTTAGAATGAGGTGCTAAATCCACTGATGAAAACCGCAATGTCCTATCTTTAACAGTTTAGGAGATCGTGTAAAATGGAGAATAATAGATATTAAAAAATGTGTTATATAAACATTTTATTCGTTTGTACCTTTATCAACACTTGAAAGTAGACTTATAGGACTTATTTTATGTAAAATTAGGTGCTGAATCCACTGGTGAAAACCGCAATGTCCTATCTTTAACTGTTTAGGAGATCGAGTAAAATGGAGATTAATAGACATTTAAAAAGGTGATATATAAACATTTTATTCGTTTGTACCTTTATCAACTCTTTAGAGTAGACTTATAGGACTTATTTTATGTAAAATAAAGTGCTGAATCCACTGGTGAAAACCGCAATGTCCTATCTTTAACTGTTTAGGTGATCGAGTAAAATGGAGAATAATAGATATTTAAAAATGTGATATATAAACATTTTATTCGTTTGTACGTTTATCAACTCTTGAGAGTAGACTTATGGGACTTATATTATGTTAAATGAGGTGCTGAATCCACTTATGAAAACCGCAATGTCCTATTTTTAACCGTTTAGGAGATCGAGTAAAATGGAGAATAATAGATATTTAAAAATGTCATATATAAACATTTTATTCGGTTGTACCTTTATCAACTCTTGAGAGTAGACTTAAAGGACTTATTTAATCTAAAATGAGGTGCTAAATCCACTGATGAAAACCGCAATGTCCTATCTTTAACCGTTTAGGAGATCGAGTAAAATGGAGAATAATAGATATTAAAAAATGTGTTATATAAACATTTTATTCGTTTGTACCTTTATCAACACTTGAGAGTAGACTTATAGGACTTATTTTATGTAAAATGAAGTGCTGAATCCACTGATGAAAACCGCAATGTCCTATCTTTAACCGTTTAGGAGATCGAGTAAAATGGATATTAATAGATATTTAAAAATGTGATATATAAACATTTTTTTCGTTTGTACCTTTATTAACTCTTTAGAGTAGACTTATAGGACTTATTGTATGTAAAACGAGGTGCTTAATCCACTGGTGAACACCGCAATGTCCTATCTTTAACCGTTTAGGACATCGAGTAAAATGGAGAATATTAGATATTTAGAAATGTGATATATAAACCTTTTATTCGTTTGTACCTTTATCAACTTTTGAGAGTAGACTTATAAGACTTATTTTATGTAAAATGAGATGCTGAATCCACTGGTGGAAACCGCAATGTCCTATCTTTAACCGTTTAGGAGATCGAGTAAAATGGAGGATAATAGATATTTAAAAATGTGATATATTAACATTTTTTTCGTTTGTACCTTTATCAACTCTTTAGAGTAGACTTCTAAGACATATTTTATGTAAAAGGAGGTGCTGAATCCAATGGTGAAATATGCAATGTCCTATCTTTAACCGTTTAGGACATCGAGTAAAATGGAGAGTATAAGATATTTAAAAATGTGATATATAAACATTTTATTCGTTTGTACCTATATCAACACTTGAGAGTAGACTTATAGGACTTATTTTATGTAAAATAAAGTGCTGAATCCACTGGTGAAAACCGCAATGTCCTATCTTTAACTGTTTAGGTGATCGAGTAAAATGGAGAATAATAGATATTTAAAAATGTGATATATAAACATTTTATTCGTTTGAACCTTTATCAACTCTTTAAAGTAGACTTGTAAGACTTATTTTATGTAAAAGGAGGTGCTGAATCCAATGGTGAAAACCGCAATGTCCTATCTTTAACCGTTTAGGACATCGAGTAAAATGGAGAATATTAGATATTTAAAAATGTGATATATAAACCTTTTATTCGTTTGTACCTTTATCAACTTTTGAGAGTAGACTTATAGAACTTATTTTATGTAAAATGTGGTGCTGAATTTACTGGTGAAAACCGCAATGTCCTATCTTTATCGGTTTAGGAGATCGAGTATAATGGAGAATAATAGATATTTAAGAATGTGATATATAAACATTTTTTTCGTTTGTACTTTTATCAACTCTTTAGAGTAGACTTATAGGACTTATGTTATGTAAAATGAGGTGCTGAAGCCACTGGAAAAACCGCAATGTCCTATCTTTAACCGTTTAGGAGATCGAGTAAAATGGAGAATAATAGGTATTTGAAAATGTGATATATAAACATTTTATTCGTTTGTACCTTTATCAACTCTTTAAAGTAGTCTAATAGAACTAATTTTATGTAAAATGAGGTGCTGAATTCACTGGTGAAAACCGCAATGTCCTATCTTTAACTGTTTAGGTGATCGAGTAAAATGGAGAATAATAGATATTTAAAAATGTGATATATAAACATTTCATTCGTTTGTACGTTTATCAACTCTTGAGAGTAGACTTATGGGACTTATATTATGTTAAATGAGGTGCTGAATCCACTTATGAAAACCGCAATGTCCTATCTTTAACCATTTATGAGATCGAGTAAAATGGAGGATAATAGATATTAAAAAATGTGATATATAAACCTTTTATTCGTTTGTACCTTTATCAACTTTTGAGAGTAGACTTATAAGACTTATTTTATGTAAAATGATGTGCTGAATCCACTGGTGGAAACCGCAATGTCCTATCTTTAACTGTTTAGGTGATCGAGTAAAATGGAGAATAATAGATATTTAAAAATGTGATATATAAACATTTTATTCGTTTGTACGTTTATCAACTCTTGAGAGTAGACTTATGGGACTTATATTATGTTAAATGAGGTGCTGAATCCACTGATGAAAACCGCAATGTCCTATCTTTAACCATTTAGGAAATCGAGTAAAATAGAGAATAATAGATATTTAAAAATGTCATATATAAACATTTTATTCGGTTGTACCTTTATCAACTCTTGAGAGTAGACTTAAAGGTCTTATTTAATCTAAAATGAGGTGCTAAATCCACTGATGAAAACCGCAATGTCCTATCTTTAACCGTTTAGGAGATCGAGTAAAATGGAGAATAATAGATATTAAAAAATGTGTTATATAAACATTTTATTCGTTTGTACCTTTATCAACACTTGAGAGTAGACTTATAGGACTTATTTAATATAAAATGAGGTGCTGAATCCACTGATGAAAACCGCAATGTCCTATCTTTAACCGTTTAGGAGATCGAGTAAAATGGAGAATAATAGATATTTAAAAATGTCATATATAAACATTTTATTCGGTTGTACCTTTATCAACTCTTGAGAGTAGACTTAAAGGACTTATTTAATCTAGAATGAGGTGCTAAATCCACTGATGAAAACCGCAATGTCCTATCTTTAACAGTTTAGGAGATCGAGTAAAATGGAGAATAATAGATATTAAAAAATGTGTTATATAAACATTTTATTCGTTTGTACCTTTATCAACACTTGAGAGTAGACTTGTAAGACTTATTTTATGTAAAAGGCGGTGCTGAATCAAATGGTGAAAACCGCAATGTCCTATCTTTAACCGTTTAGGACATTGAGTAAAATGGAGAATATTAGATATTTAAAAATGTGATATATAAACCGTTTATTCGTTTGTACCTTTATCAACTTTTGAGAGTAGACTTATAGGACTTATTTTATGTAAAATGTGGTGCTGAATTTACTGGTGAAAACCGCAATGTCCTATCTTTATCGGTTTAGGAGATCGAGTAAAATGGAAAATAATAGATATTTAAAAATTTATATATAAACATTTTATTCGTTTGTACCTTTATCAACTTTTAGAGTAGTCTTATAGAACTAATTTTATGTAAAATGAGGTGCTGAATTCACTGGTGAAAACCGCAATGTCCTATCTTTAACTGTTTAGGTGATCGAGTAAAATGGAGAATAGTAGATATTTAAGAATGTGATATATAAACATTTTTTTCGTTTGTACTTTTATCAACTCTTTAGAGTAGACTTATAGGACTTATGTTATGTAAAATGAGGTGCTGAAGCCACTGGAAAAACCGGAATGTCCTATCTTTAACCGTTTAGGAGATCGAGTAAAATGGAGAATAATAGGTATTTGAAAATGTGATATATAAACATTTTATTCGTTTGTACCTTTATCAACTCTTTAGTGTAGTCTTATAGAACTAATTTTATGTAAAATGAGGTGCTGAATTCACTGGAGAAAACCGCAATGTCCTATCTTTAAATGTTTAGGAGATCGAGTAAAATGGAGAATAATAGATATTTAAGAATGTGGTATATAAACATTTTATTTGTTTGTACCTTTATTAAGTCTCGATAGTTGACTTCTAGGAATTATTTTATGTAAAATGAGGTGCTGAATCCACTGGTGAAAACCGCAATGTCCTATCTTTAACCGTTTAAGAGTAAGAGTAAAATGGAGAATAATATATATTTAAAAATGTGATATATAACAATTTTATACGTTTGTACCTTTATCAACTCTTTAGAGTAGACTTATTGGACTAAATTTATGTAAAATGAGGTGCTGAATCCACTGGTGAAAACCGCAATGTCCTATCTTTAACTGTTTAGGAGATCGAGTAAAATGGAGAATAATAGATATTTATAAATGTGATATATAAACATTTTATTCGTTTGTACCTTTATCAACTCTTTAGAGTAGACTTATAGGACTTAGTTTAAGTAAAATGAGGCGCAGAATCCACTGGTGAAAATCGCAATGTCCTATCTTTAACCGTTTAGGACATCGAGTTAAATGGAGAATAATAGATATTTCAAAATGTGATATATAACCATTTTATACGTTTGTACCTTTATCAACTCTTTAGAGTAGACTTATTGGACTAAATTTATGTAAAATGAGGTGCTGAATCCACTGGTGAAAACCGCAATGTCCTATCTTTAACCATTTAGGAGATCAAGTATAATGGAGAATAATAGATATTAAAAAATGTGTTATATAAACATTTTATTCGTTTGTACCTTTATCAACACTTGAGAGTAGACTTATAAGACTTATTTTATGTAAAATGAAGTGCTGAATCCACTGATGAAAACCGCAATGTCCTATCTTTAACCGTTTAGGAGATCGACTAAAATGGATATTAATAGATATTTAAAAATGTGATATATAAACATTTTTTTCGTTTGTACCTTTATTAACTCTTTAGAGTAGACTTATAGGACTTATTGTATGTAAAACGAGGTGCTTAATCCACTAGTGAACACCGCAATGTCCTATATTTAACCGTTTAGGAGATCGAGTAAAATGGAAAATAATAGATATTTAAAAATGTGATATATAAACATTTTTTTCGTTTGTACCTTTATTAACTCTTTAGAGTAGACTTATAGGACTTATTAAATGTAAAGCGGGGTGCTTAATCCACTGGTGAACACCGCAATGTCCTATCTTAAACCGTTTAGGAGATCGAGTAAAATGGAGAATAATAGATATTAAAAAATGTGTTATATAAACATTTTATTCGTTTGTACCTTTATCAACACTTGAGAGTAGACTTATAGGACTTATTTTATGTAAAATTAGGTGCTGAATCCACTGATGAAAACCGCAATGTCCTATCTTTAACTGTTTAGGAGATCGAGTAAAATGGAGAATAATAGATATATATAAATGTGATATATAAACATTTTATTCGTTTGTACCTTTATCAACTCTTTAGAGTAGACTTATAGGACTTATTTTATGTAAAATAAAGTGCTGAATCCACTGATGAAAACCGCAATGTCTTATCTTTAACCATTTAGGAGATCGAGTATAATGGAAAATAATAGATATTTAAAAATGTGATATATTAACATTTTTTTCGTTTGTACCTTTATCAACTCTTTAAAGTAGACTTGTAAGACTTATTTTATGTAAAAGGAGGTGCTGAATCCAATGGTGAAAACCGCAATGTCCTATCTTTAACCGTTTAGGACATCGAGTAAAATGGAGAATATTAGATATTTAAAAATGTGATATATAAACCTTTTATTCGTTTGTACCTTTATCAACTTTTGAGAGTAGACTTATAGAACTTATTTTATGTAAAATGTGGTGCTGAATTTACTGGTGAAAACCGCAATGTCCTATCTTTATCGGTATAGGAGATCGAGTATAATGGAGAATAATAGATATTTAAGAGTGTGATATATAAACATTTTTTTCGTTTGTACTTTTATCAACTCTTTAGAGTAGACTTATAGGACTTATGTTATGTAAAATGAGGTGCTGAAGCCACTGGAAAAACCGCAATGTCCTATCTTTAACCGTTTAGGAGATCGAGTAAAATGGAGAATAATAGGTATTTGAAAATGTGATATATAAACATTTCATTCGTTTGTACCTTTATCAACTCTTTAGAGTAGTCTTATAAAACTAATTTTATGTAAAATGAGGTGTTGAATTCACTGGTGAAAACCGCAATGTCCTATCTTTAACTGTTTAGGTGATCGAGTAAAATGGAGAATAATAGATATTTAAGAATGTGATATATAAACATTTTTTTCGTTTGTACTTTTATCATCTCTTTAGAGTAGACTTATAGGACTTATGTTTTGTAAAATGAGGTGCTGAAGCCACTGGAAAAACCGCAATGTCCTATCTTTAACCGTTTAGGAGATCGAGTAAAATGGAGAATAATAGGAATTTGAAAATGTGATATATAAACATTTTATTCGTTTGTACCTTTATCAACTCTTTAAAGTAGTCTTATAGAACTAATTTTATGTAAAATGAGGTGCCGAATCCACTGGTGAAAACCGCAATGTCCTATATTTAACTGTTTAGGAGATCGAGTAAAATGGAGAATAATAGATATTTATAAATGTGATATATAAACATTTTATTCGTTTGTACCTTTATCAACTCTTTAGAGTAGACTTATAGGACTTAGTTTAAGTAAAATGAGGCGCAGAATCCACTGGTGAAAATCGCAATGTCCTATCTTTAACCGTTTAGGACATCGAGTTAAATGGAGAATAATAGATATTTCAAAATGTGATATATAACCATTTTATACGTTTGTACCTTTATCAACTCTTTAGAGTAGACTTATTGGACTAAATTTATGTAAAATGAGGTGCTGAATCCACTGATAAAAACCGCAATGTCCTATCTTTAACTGTTTAGGAGATCGAGTAAAATGGAGAATAATAGATATTTATATATGTGATATATAAACATTTTATTTGTTTGTACCTTTAATAAGTCTCGAGAGTTGACTTCTAGGAATTATTTTATGTAAAATGAGGTGCTGAATCTACTGGTGAAAACCGCAATGTCCTATCTTTAACCGTTTAAGAGTAAGAGTAAAATGGAGAATAATATATATTTAAAAATGTGATATATAACCATTTTATACGTTTGTACCTTTATCAACTCTTTAGAGTAGACTTATTGGACTAAATTTATGTAAAATGAGGTGCTGAATCCACTGGTGAAAACCGCAATGTCCTATCTTTAACTGTTTAGGAGATCGAGTAAAATGGAGAATAATAGATATTTATATATGTGATATATAAACATTTTATTTGTTTGTACCTTTATTAAGTCTTGAGAGTTGACTTCTAGGAATTATTTTATGTAAAATGAGGTGCTGAATCCACTGGTGAAAACCGCAATGTCCTATCTTTAACCGTTTAAGAGTAAGAGTAAAATGGAGAATAATATATATTTAAAAATGTGATATATAACCATTTTATACGTTTGTACCTTTATCAACTCTTTAGAGTAGACTTATTGGACTAAATTTATGTAAAATGAGGTGCTGAATCCACTGGTGAAAACCGCAATGTCCTATCTTTAACTGTTTAGGAGATCGAGTAAAATGGAGAATAATAGATATTTATAAATGTGATATATAAACATTTTATTCGTTTGTACCTTTATCAACTCTTTAGAGTAGACTTATAGGACTTAGTTTAATTAAAATGAGGCGCAGAATCCACTGGTGAAAATCGCAATGTCCTATCTTTAACCGTTTAGGACATCGAGTAAAATGGAGAATAATATATATTTAAGAATGTGATATATAACCGTTTTATTCGTTTGTACCTTTATCAACTCTTTAGAGTAGACTTATAGGACTAAATTTATGTAAAATGAGGTGCTGAATATACTGGTGAAAACCGCAATGTCCTATCTTTAACTGTTTAGGAGATCGAGTAAAATGGAGAATAATAGATATTTAAGAATGTGGTATATAAACATTTTATTTGTTTGTACCTTTATTAAGTCTCGAGAGTTGACTTCTAGGAATTATTTTATGTAAAATGAGGTGCTGAATCCACTGGTGAAAACCGCAATGTCCTATCTTTAACCGTTTAAGAGTAAGAGTAAAATGGAGAATAATATATATTTAAAAATGTGATATATAACCATTTTATACGTTTGTACCTTTATCAACTCTTTAGAGTAGACTTATTGGACTAAATTTATGTAAAATGAGGTGCTGAATCCACTGGTGAAAACCGCAATGTCCTATCTTTAACTGTTTAGGAGATCGAGTAAAATGGAGAATAATATATATTTAAAAATGTGATATATAACCATTTTATACGTTTGTACCTTTATCAACTCTTTAGAGTAGACTTATAGGACTTATGTTATGTAAAATGAGGTGCTGAAGCCACTGGAAAAACCGCAATGTCCTATCTTTAACCGTTTAGGAGATCGAGTAAAATGGAGAATAATAGGTATTTGAAAATGTGATATATAAACATTTTATTCGTTTGTACCTTTATCAACTCTTTAGAGTAGTCTTATAAAACTAATTTTATGTAAAATGAGGTGCTGAATTCACTGGTGAAAACCGCAATGTTCTATCTTTAACTGTTTAGGTGATCGAGTAAAATGGAGAATAATAGATATTTAAGAATGTGATATATAAACATTTTTTTCGTTTGTACTTTTATCATCTCTTTAGAGTAGACTTATAGGACTTATGTTTTGTAAAATGAGGTGCTGAAGCCACTGGAAAAACCGCAATGTCCTATCTTTAACCGTTTAGGAGATCGAGTAAAATGGAGAATAATAGGTATTTGAAAATGTGATATATAAACATTTTATTCGTTTGTACCTTTATCAACTCTTTAAAGTAGTCTTATAGAACTAATTTTATGTAAAATGAGGTGCTGAATTCACTGGAGAAAACCGCAATGTCCTATCTTTAAATGTTTAGGAGATCGAGTAAAATGGAGAATAATATATATTTAAGAATGTGATATATAACCATTTTATTCGTTTGTACCTTTATCAACTCTTTAGAGTAGACTTATAGGACTAAATTTATGTAAAATGAGGTGCTGAATTTACTGGTGAAAACCGCAATGTCCTATCTTTATCGGATTAGGAGATCGAGTAAAATGGAAAATAATAGATATTTAAAAATTTATATATAAACATTTTATTTGTTTGTACCTTTATTAAGTCTCGAGAGTTGACTTCTAGGAATTATTTTATGTAAAATGAGGTGCTGAATTCACTGGTGAAAACCGCAATGTCCTATCTTTAACCGTTTAAGAGTAAGAGTAAAATGGAGAATAATATATATTTAAAAATGTGATATATAACCATTTTATACGTTTGTACCTTTATCAACTTTTTAGAGTAGACTTATTGGACTAAATTTATGTAAAATGAGGTGCTGAATCCACTGGTGAAAACCGCAATGTCCTATCTTTAACTGTTTAGGAGATCGAGTAAAATGGAGAATAATAGATATTTATAAATGTGATATATAATTATTTTATTCGTTTGTACCTTTATCAACTCTTTAGAGTAGACTTATAGGACTTAGTTTAAGTAAAATGAGGCGCAGAATCCACTGGTGAAAATCGCAATGTCCTATCTTTAACCGTTTAGGACATCGAGTAAAATGGAGAATAATATATATTTAAGAATGTGATATATAACCATTTTATTCGTTTGTACCTTTATCAACTCTTTAGAGTAGACTTATAGGACTAAATTTATGTAAAATGAGGTGCTGAATCCACTGGTGAAAACCGCAATGTCCTATCTTTAACTGTTTAGGAGATCGAGTAAAATGGAGAATAGTAGACATTTAAAAAGGTGATATATAAACATTTTATTCGTTTGTACCTTGATCAACTCTTTAGAGTAGACTTATAGGACTTAGTTTAAGTAAAATGAGGCGCAGAATCCACTGATGAAAACCGCAATGTCCTATCTTTAACCGTTTAGGACATCGAGTAAAATGGAGAATAATATATATATAAAAATGTGATATATAAACATTTTTTTCGTTTGTACCTTTATTAACTCTTTAGAGTAGACTTATAGGACTTATTGTATGTAAAACGAGGTGCTTAATCCACTGGTGAACACCGCAATGTCCTATCTTTAACCGTTTAGGAGATCGAGTAAAATGGAAAATAATAGATATTTAAAAATGTGATATATAAACATTTTTTTCGTTTGTACCTTTATTAACTCTTTAGAGTAGACTTATAGGACTTATTAAATGTAAAACGGGGTGCTTAATCCACTGGTGAACACCGCAATGTCCTATCTTAAACCGTTTAGGAGATCGAGTAAAATGGAGAATAATAGATATTAAAAAATGTGTTATATAAACATTTTATTCGTTTGTACCTTTATCAACACATGAGAGTAGACTTATAGGACTTATTTTATGTAAAATTAGGTGCTGAATCCACTGATGAAAACCGCAATGTCCTATCTTTAACCTTTTAGGAGATCGAGTATAATGGAGAATAATAGATATTAAAAAATGTGTTATATAAACATTTTATTCGTTTGTACCTTTATCAACACTTGAGAGTAGACTTATAGAACTTATTTTATGTAAAATGTGGTGCTGAATTTACTGGTGAAAACCGCAATGTCCTATCTTTATCGGTTTAGGAGATCGAGTATAATGGAAAATAATAGATATTTAAAAATTTATATATAAACATTTTATTTGTTTGTACCTTTATTAAGTCTCGAGAGTTGACTTCTTGGAATTATTTTATGTAAAATGAGGTGCTGAATCCACTGGTGAAAACCGCAATGTCCTATCTTTAACCGTTTAAGAGTAAGAGTAAAATGGAGAATAATATATATTTAAAAATGTGATATATAACCATTTTATACGTTTGTACCTTTATCAACTTTTTAGAGTAGACTTATTGGACTAAATTTATGTAAAATGAGGTGCTGAATCCACTGGTGAAAACCGCAATGTCCTATCTTTAACTGTTTAGGAGATCGAGTAAAATGGAGAATAATAGATATTTATAAATGTGATATATAATTATTTTATTCGTTTGTACCTTTATCAACTCTTTAGAGTAGACTTATAGGACTTAGTTTAAGTAAAATGAGGCGCAGAAACCACTGGTGAAAATCGCAATGTCCTATCTTTAACCGTTTAGGACATCGAGTAAAATGGAGAATAATATATATTTAAGAATGTGATATATAACCATTTTATTCGTTTGTACCTTTATCAACTCTTTAGAGTAGACTTATAGGACTAAATTTATGTAAAATGAGGTGCTGAATCCACTGGTGAAAACCGCAATGTCCTATCTTTAACTGTTTAGGAGATCGAGTAAAATGGAGAATAGTAGACATTTAAAAAGGTGATATATAAACATTTTATTCGTTTGTACCTTGATCAACTCTTTAGAGTAGACTTATAGGACTTAGTTTAAGTAAAATGAGGCGCAGAATCCACTGGTGAAAATCGCAATGTCCTATCTTTAACCGTTTAGGACATCGAGTAAAATGGAGAATAATATATATTTAAGAATGTGATATATAACCATTTTATTCGTTTGTACCTTTATCAACTCTTTAGAGTAGACTTATAGGACTAAATTTATGTAAAATGAGGTGCTGAATATACTGGTGAAAACCGCAATGTCCTATCTTTAACTGTTTAGGAGATCGAGTAAAATGGAGAATAATAGATATTTATAAATGTGATATATAAACATTTTATTCGTTTGTACCTTTATCAACTCTTTAGAGTAGACTTATAGGACTTAGTTTAAGTAAAATGAGGCGCAGAATCCAATGGTGAAAATCGCAATGTCCTATCTTTAACCGTTTAGGACATCGAGTAAAATGGAGAATAATATATATTTAAAAATGTGATATATAAACATTTTTTTCGTTTGTACCTTTATTAACTCTTTAGAGTAGACTTATAGGACTTATTGTATGTAAAACGAGGTGCTTAATCCACTGGTGAACACCGCAATGTCCTATCTTTAACCGTTTAGGAGATCGAGTAAAATGGAAAATAATAGATATTTAAAAATGTGATATATAAACATTTTTTTCGTTTGTACCTTTATTAACTCTTTAGAGTAGACTTATAGGACTTATTAAATGTAAAACGGGGTGCTTAATCCACTGGTGAACACCGCAATGTCCTATCTTAAACCGTTTAGGAGATCGAGTAAAATGGAGAATAATAGATATTAAAAAATGTGTTATATAAACATTTTATTCGTTTGTACCTTTATCAACACTTGAGAGTAGACTTATAGGACTTATTTTATGTAAAATTAGGTGCTGAATCCACTGATGAAAACCGCAATGTCCTATCTTTAACCTTTTAGGAGATCGAGTATAATGGAGAATAATAGATATTAAAAAATGTGTTATATAAACATTTTATTCGTTTGTACCTTTATCAACACTTGAGAGTAGACTTATAGAACTTATTTTATGTAAAATGTGGTGCTGAATTTACTGGTGAAAACCGCAATGTCCTATCTTTATCGGTTTAGGAGATCGAGTATAATGGAGAATAATAGATATTTAAGAATGTGATATATAAACATTTTTTTCGTTTGTACTTTTATCAACTCTTTAGAGTAGACTTATAGGACTTATGTTATGTAAAATGAGGTGCTGAAGCCACTGGAAAAACCGCAATGTCCTATCTTTAACCGTTTAGGAGATCGAGTAAAATGGAGAATAATAGGTATTTGAAAATGTGATATATAAACATTTTATTCGTTTGTACCTTTATCAACTCTTTAAAGTAGTCTTATAGAACTAATTTTATGTAAAATGAGGTGCTGAATTCACTGGAGAAAACCGCAATGTCCTATCTTTAAATGTTTAGGAGATCGAGTAAAATAGAGAATAATATATATTTAAGAATGTGATATATAACCATTTTATTCGTTTGTACCTTTATCAACTCTTTAGAGTAGACTTATAGGACTAAATTTATGTAAAATGAGGTGCTGAATTTACTGGTGAAAACCGCAATGTCCTATCTTTATCGGATTAGGAGATCGAGTAAAATGGAAAATAATAGATATTTAAAAATTTATATATAAACATTTTATTTGTTTGTACCTTTATTAAGTCTCGAGAGTTGACTTCTAGGAATTAATTTATGTAAAATGAGGTGCTGAATCCACTGGTGAAAACCGCAATGTCCTATCTTTAACCGTTTAAGAGTAAGAGTAAAATGGAGAATAATATAAATTTAAAAATGTGATATATAACCATTTTATACGTTTGTAATGAACCCATTATTGTCTTCCCCTAAAAAGGACAAATAAATTAGTCGTTACAATTATTATTCCAAATACTTACCGATCTTCATGCTGTTGTTGGTCCAATCTCCTAACCGCACTTTGGTGACAATAATATCTTCCCTGGAAAATTAAGAACAAGTGAATAAATGTACTAACAATTATTACTACACTTACCAGGCCAGCCCAAACAAGTGCATTTCAAGCACTAAGTACAGTCAGTACCATTTTTTCCACCAGTGCAAGTGCAGCTGTCACAACATAACCACTTTTGGAGATTTAACCATAGGCAACCAGAGTCACTCAGGATGTTTGTTTACCTTTTGGACTTGTAAATAAAATTCACCAGTTGGACCCAAAAACTCAAAAATAAATCATTTTAACTTACTATGATAATCCGGACTTGATTGTCTTCCGTCGTCCACCACGAATACAGCCGTCTAAGTTACCAAAACATCCCTGATGACTCCAACTTTCTTATTTTGTTCTTGTTCCGTCGGCATATGTAGTCACTTTTTAACACTCTTTTCTTCGGAAATTATTATTCCCTTCACATTTATGGTTTCACTAAACAAAAGAACGACACTTTCTTGTCACTAACATTCACCACCGAAACTACGAAAGTACACCGATTTCGAAAATAGGCCCGTTTACCGAACAACAACTCCCGACGGCAAAAGACCACCTAACCTACAAGAGAAATCACGCAAACCGTTAACCGTTTATATCAAACTTTCCGTTTTCGTTGAATAAACGGACAACTAGTAACGGGGTGTGTTCTTTAGAGGGCACTACAAACTATATCTCACTGCCACAACCGTCTTCGGAGGCTAGAGACGAATAATTTGAAGTACCGGAAAAGAAAGCGCAGGTGGCACTAATTACTACATCTTACCAGTGTCCTTCCGGTTAAGCAGTATAAGCGTTGGCCTGTTTTACCAAGAAATCAGTTCTGTTATAACTCAAATATAACAATCCACTGTACAATACTGCTAGCAGTAGTTCAAGTGTTAAGTACCAAAAGTTCTTCGAGAAAACGTTCCAAAACCGTTATTATACCGTAAGTACTTTTTTATTTCTGACTTTTCCGCTCTACCGTGTTTCTGTTACGGACCGTTATTAGAATCACCGTGTTGAGCTTTTAATAGACACCACTCTATACCCAATTTCCTTTTGGTGAGCGTCTGTGACGCCATACGCCGTTTCCTGGTGGACATTTTATGTCATTCGCCACTCTATACCCCCACTTTCCTTTTTGGTGAGCGTCTGTGACGCCATACGCCGTTTCCTGGTGGACATTTTATGTCATTCGCCACTCTATACTCCCACTTTCCTTTTTGGTGAGCGTCTGTGACGCCATACGCCGTTTCCTGGTGGACATTTTATGTCATTCGCCACTCTAAACTCCCCATCTTCCTTTTTGGTGAGCGTCTGTGACGCCATACGCCGTTTCCTGGTGGACATTTTATGTCATTCGCCACTCTATACCCCCACTTTCCTTTTTGGTGAGCGTCTGTGACGCCATACGCCGTTTCCTGGTGGACATTTTATGTCATTCGCCACTCTAAACTCCCCATTTTCCTTTTTGGTGAGCGTCTGTGACGCCATACGCCGTTTCCTGGTGGACATCTTATGTCATTCGCCACTCTATACCCCCACTTTCCTTTTTGGTGAGCGTCTGTGACGCCATACGCCGTTTCCTGGTGGACATTTTATGTCATTCGCCACTCTAAACTCCCCACCTTCCTTTTGGTGAGCGTCTGTAACGCCATACGCCGTTTCCTGGTGGACATTTTATGTCATTCGCCACTCTATACCCCCACTTTCCTTTTTGGTGAGCGTCTGTGACGCCATACGCCGTTTCCTGGTGGACATTTTATGTCATTCGCCACTCTATACTCCCACCTTCCTTTTGGTGAGCGTCTGTGACGCCATACGCCGTTTCCTGGTGGACATTTTATGTCATTCGCCATTCTATACCCCCATTTTCCGTTTGGTGAGCGTCTGTGACGCCATACGCCGTTTCCTGGTGGACATTTTATGTCATTCGCCACTCGATCCTAAATAATTTGAGTCACTCCGTCTGAGTTTTCGTCGTCAAAATTGATTTTCATCATAACCGACATTTTTACCATGCATATTACTCCGTAAACAGAATCACCGTTAAATGTTATGTGTTTTCCTTTTCTTTCCGTATTAATTTTGATTTGTATAGTATTGCTTTAACGACCTTTTGACAGTGTACAATAAAGAAAACTTATTTTAATTCTTATAAATGTGTTTTATTGTCTTTATTTGACCCCTGGATACCGTATCTCCATCTGTGCTACCTAGGCTGACCGGGATTTTCCTATTTTTATGTATAAAATAGGTGGCGCTCGAGGGCACCGAGGAAAAAGCGTCACACGTTTGTACCTTTATCAACTTTTTAGAGTAGACTTATTGGGCTAAATTTATGTAAAATGAGGTGCTGAATCCACTGGTGAAAACCGCAATGTCCTATCTTTAACTGTTTACGAGATCGAGTAAAATGGAGAATAATAGATATTTATAAATGTGATATATAATTATTTTATTCGTTTGTACCTTTATCAACTCTTTAGAGTAGACTTATAGGACTTAGTTTAAGTAAAATGAGGCGCAGAATCCACTGGTGAAAATCGCAATGTCCTATCTTTAACCGTTTAGGACATCGAGTAAAATGGAGAATAATATATATTTAAGAATGTGATATATAACCATTTTATTCGTTTGTACCTTTATCAACTCTTTAGAGTAGACTTATAGGACTAAATTTATGTAAAATGAGGTGCTGAATCCACTGGTGAAAACCGCAATGTCCTATCTTTAACTGTTTAGGAGATCGAGTAAAATGGAGAATAGTAGACATTTAAAAAGGTGATATATAAACATTTTATTCGTTTGTACCTTGATCAACTCTTTAGAGTAGACTTATAGGACTTAGTTTAAGTAAAATAAGGCGCAGAATCCACTGGTGAAAATCGCAATGTCCTATCCTTAACCGTTTAGGACATCGAGTAAAATGGAGAATAATATATATTTAAGAATGTGATATATAACCATTTTATTCGTTTGTACCTTTATCAACTCTTTAGAGTAGACTTATAGGACTAAATTTATGTAAAATGAGGTGCTGAATATACTGGTGAAAACCGCAATGTCCTATCTTTAACTGTTTAGGAGATCGAGTAAAATGGAGAATAATAGATATTTATAAATGTGATATATAAACATTTTATTCGTTTGTACCTTTATCAACTCTTTAGAGTAGACTTATAGGACTTAGTCTAAGTAAAATGAGGCGCAGAATCCAATGGTGAAAATCGCAATGTCCTATCTTTAACCGTTTAGGACATCGAGTAAAATGGAGAATAATATATATTTAAGAATGTGATATATAACCATTTTATTCGTTTGTACCTTTATCAACTCTTTAGAGTAGACTTATAGGACTAAATTTATGTAAAATGAGGTGCTGAATATACTGGTGAAAACCGCAATGTCCTATCTTTAACTGTTTAGGAGATCGAGTAAAATGGAGAATAATAGATATATATAAATGTGATATATAAACATTTTATTCGTTTGTACCTTTATCAACTCTTTAGAGTAGACTTATAGGACTTATTTTATGTAAAATAAAGTGCTGAATCCACTGGTGAAAACCGCAATGTCCTATCTTTAACTGTTTAGGTGATCGAGTAAAATGGAGAATAATAGATATTTAAAAATGTGATATATAAACATTTCATTCGTTTGTACGTTTATCAACTCTTGAGAGTAGACTTATGGGACTTATATTATGTTAAATGAGGTGCTGAATCCACTTATGAAAACCGCAATGTCCTATCTTTAACCATTTATTAGATCGAGTAAAAAGGATGATAATAGATATTAAAAAAATGTGTTATATAAACATTTTATTCGTTTGTACCTTTATCAACACTTGAGAGTAGACTTATAGGACTTATTTTATGTAAAATGAGGTGCTGAATCCACTGATGAAAACCGCAATGTCCTATCTTTAACCATTTAGGAGATCGAGTATAATGGAGAATAATAGATATTAAAAAATGTGTTATATAAACATTTTATTCGTTTGTACCTTTATCAACACTTGAGAGTAGACTTATAGGACTTATTTAATGTAAAATGAGGTGCTGAATCCACTGATGAAAACCGCAATGTCCTATCTTTAACCTTTTAGGAGATCGAGTAAAATGGAGATTAATAGATATTTAAAAATGGGATATATTAACATTTTTTTCGTTTGTACCTTTATCAACTCTTTAGAGTAGACTTGTAAGACTTATTTTATGTAAAAGAAGGTGCTGAATTTAATGGTAAAAACCGCAATGTCCTATCTTTAACCGTTTAGGAGATCGAGTAAAATGGAGGATAATAGATATTTAAAAATGTGATATATTAACATTTTTTTCGTTTGTACCTTTATCAACTCTTTAGAGTAGACTTGTAAGACATATTTTATGTAAAAGGAGGTGCTGAATCCAATGGTGAAAACCGCAATGTCCTATCTTTAACCGTTTAGGACATCGAGTAAAATGGAGAATATTAGATATTTAAAAATGTGATATATAAACCTTTTATTCGTTTGTACCTTTATCAACTTTTGAGAGTAGACTTATAAGACTTATTTTATGTAAAATGAGGTGCTGAATCCACTGGTGGAAACCGCAATGTCCTATCTTTAACCGTTTAGGAGATCGAGTAAAATGGAGAATAATAGATATTAAAAAATGTGTTATATAAACATTTTATTCGTTTGTAACTTTATCAACACTTGAGAGTAGACTTATAGGACTTATTTAATGTAAAATGAGGTGCTGAATCCACTGATAAAAACCGCAATGTCCTATCTTTAACCGTTTAGGAGATCGAGTAAAATGGAGAATAATAGATATTTAAAAATGTCATATATAAACATTTTATTCGGTTGTACCATTATCAACTCTTGAGAGTAGACTTAAAGGTCTTATTTAATCTAGAATGAGGTGCTAAATCCACTGATGAAAACCGCAATGTCCTATCTTTAACCGTTTAGGTTATCGAGTAAAATGGAGAATATTAGATATTTAAAAATGTGATATATAAACCTTTTATTCGTTTGTACCTTTATCAACTTTTGAGAGTAGACTTATAAGACTTATTTTGTGTAAAATGAGGTGCTGAATCCACTGGTGGAAACCGCAATGTCCTATCTTTAACCGTTTAGGAGATCGAGTAAAATGGAGAATAATAGATATTTAAAAATGTGATATATAAACATTTTATTCGTTTGTACCTTTATCAACTTTTGAGAGTAGACTTATAGGATTTATTTTATGTAAAATGTGGTGATGAATTTACTGGTGAAAACCGCAATGTCCTATCTTTATCGGTTTAGGAGATCGAGTAAAATGGAAAATAATAGATATTTAAAAATTTATATATAAACATTTTATTCGTTTGTACGTTTATCAACTCTTGAGAGTAGACTTATGGGACTTATATTATGTTAAATGAGGTGCTGAATCCACTTATGAAAACCGCAATGTCCTATTTTTAACCATTTATGAGATCGAGTAAAATGGAGGATAATAGATATTTAAAAATGTGTTATATAAACATTTTATTCGTTTGTACCTTTATCAACACTTGAGAGTAGACTTATAGGACTTATTTTATGTAAACTGAGGTGCTGAATTCACTGATGAAAACCGCAATGTCCTATCTTTAACCATTTAGGAAATCGAGTAAAATAGAGAATAATAGATATTTAAAAATGTCATATATAAACATTTTATTCGGTTGTACCATTATCAACTCTTGAGAGTAGACTTAAAGGTCTTATTTAATCTAGAATGAGGTGCTAAATCCACTGATGAAAACCGCAATGTCCTATCTTTAACAGTTTAGGAGATCGAGTAAAATGGAGAATAATAGATATTAAAAAATGTGTTATATAAACATTTTATTCGTTTGTACCTTTATCAACACTTGAGAGTAGACTTGTAAGACTTATTTTATGTAAAAGGCGGTGCTGAATCCAATGGTGAAAACCGCAATGTCCTATCTTTAACCGTTTAGGACATCGAGTAAAATGGAGAATATTAGATATTTAAAAATGTGATATATAAACCTTTTATTCGTTTGTACCTTTATCAACTTTTGAGAGTAGACTTATAGGACTTATTTTATGTAAAATGTGGTGCTGAATTTACTGGTGAAAACCGCAATGTCCTATCTTTATCGGTTTAGGAGATCGAATAAAATGGAAAATAATAGATATTTAAAAATTTATATATAAACATTTTATTCGTTTGTACCTTTATCAACTTTTAGAGTAGTCTTATAGAACTAATTTTATGTAAAATGAGGTGCTGAATTCACTGGTGAAAACCGCAATGTCCTATCTTTAACTGTTTAGGTGATCGAGTAAAATGGAGAATAGTAGATATTTAAGAATGTGATATATAAACATTTTTTTCGTTTGTACTTTTATCAAGTCTTTAGAGTAGACTTATAGGACTTATGTTATGTAAAATGAGGTGCTGAAGCCACTGGAAAAACCGCAATGTCCTATCTTTAACCGTTTAGGAGATCGAGTAAAATGGAGAATAATAGGTATTTGAAAATGTGATATATAAACATTTTATTCGTTTGTACCTTTATCAACTCTTTAGTGTAGTCTTATAGAACTAATTTTATGTAAAATGAGGTGCTGAATTCACTGGAGAAAACCGCAATGTCCTATCTTTAAATGTTTGGGAGATCGAGTAAAATGGAGAATAATAGATATTTAAGAATGTGGTATATAAACATTTTATTTGTTTGTACCTTTATTAAGTCTCGAGAGTTGACTTCTAGGAATTATTTTATGTAAAATGAGGTGCTAAATCCACTGGTGAAAACCGCAATGTCCTATCTTTAACCGTTTAAGAGTAAGAGTAAAATGGAGAATAATAAATATTTAAAAATGTGATATATAACCTTTTTATACGTTTGTACCTTTATCAACTCTTTAGAGTAGACTTATTGGACTAAATTTATGTAAAATGAGGTGCTGAATCCACTGGTGAAAACCGCAATGTCCTATCTTTAACTGTTTAGGAGATCGAGTAAAATGGAGAATAATAGATATTTATAAATGTGATATATAAACATTTTATTCGTTTGTACCTTTATCAACTCTTTAGAGTAGACTTATAGGACTTAGTTTAAGTAAAATGAGGCGCAGAATCCACTGGTGAAAATCGCAATGTCCTATCTTTAACCGTTTAGGACATCGAGTTAAATGGAGAATAATAGATATTTCAAAATGTGATATATAAACATTTTATTCGTTTGTACCTTTATCAACTTTTGAGAGTAGGCTTATAGGACATATTTTATGAAAAATGAGGTGCTGAATCCACTGGTGAATACCGCAATGTCCTATTTTTAACCGTTTAAGAGAAAGAGTAAAATGGAGAATAATATATATTTAAGAATGTGATATATAACCATTTTATTCGTTTGTACCTTTATCAACTCTTTAGAGTAGACTTATAGGACTAAATTTATGTAAAATGAGGTGCTGAATCCACTGATGAAAACCGCAATGTCCTATCTTTAACCTTTTAGGAGATCGAGTAAAATGGAGATTAATAGATATTTAAAAATGGGATATATTAACATTTTTTTCGTTTGTACCTTTATCAACTCTTTAGAGTAGACTTGTAAAACTTATTTTATGTAAAAGGAGGTGCTGAATCCAATGGTGAAAACCGCAATGTCCTATCTTTAACCGTTTAGGAGATCGAGTAAAATGGAGAATAATAGATATTTAAAAATGTGATATATTAACATTTTTTTCGTTTGTACCTTTATCAACTCTTTAGAGTAGACTTGTAAGACTTATTTTATGGAAAATGAGGTGCTGAATCCACTGGTGGAAACCGCAATGTCCTATCTTTAACCGTTTAGGAGATCGAGTAAAATGGAGAATAATAGATATTTAAAAATGTGATATATAAACATTTTATTCGTTTGTACCTTTATCAACTTTTGAGAGTAGACTTATAGGACTTATTTTATGTAAAATGTGGTGCTGAATTTACTGGTGAAAACCGCAATGTCCTATCTTTATCGGTTTAGGAGATCGAGTAAAATTGAAAATAATAGATATTTAAAAATTTATATATAAACATTTTATTCGTTTGTACCTTTATCAACACTTGAGAGTAAACTTATAGGACTTATTTTATGTAAACTGAGGTGCTGAATCCACTGATGAAAACCGCAATGTCCTATCTTTAACCGTTTAGGAGATCGAGTAAAATGGAGAATAATAGGTATTTGAAAATGTGATATTTAAACATTTTATTCGTTTGTACCTTTATCAACTCTTTAGAGTAGTCTTATAGAATTAATTTTGTGTAAAATGAGGTGCTGAATTCACTGGTGAAAACCGCAATGTCCTATCTTTAACTGTTTAGGTGATCGAGTAAAATGGAGAATAATAGATATTTAAGAATGTGATATATAAACATTTTTTTCGTTTGTACTTTTATCAACTCTTTAGAGTAGACTTATAGGACTTATGTTATGTAAAATGAGGTGCTGAAGCCACTGGAAAAACCGCAATATCCTATCTATAACCGTTTAGGAGATCGAGTAAAATGGAGAATAATAGGTATTTGAAAATGTGATATATAAACATTTTATTCGTTTGTACCTTTATCAACTCTTTAGAGTAGTCTTATAGAACTAATTTTATGTAAAATGAGGTGCTGAATTCACTGGAGAAAACCGCAATGTCCTATCTTTAACTGTTTAGGAGATCGAGTAAAATGGAGAATAATAGATATTTAAGA
Source organism: Silvanus unidentatus (assembly GCA_963930825.1). Lineage (NCBI taxonomy): Eukaryota > Metazoa > Arthropoda > Insecta > Coleoptera > Silvanidae > Silvanus > Silvanus unidentatus. Next base: position 5,105,898 of record OZ005761.1, on the reverse strand, counting down.
ATGTCATATATAAACATTTTATTCGGTTGTACCTTTATCAACTCTTGAGAGTAGACTTAATGGACTTATTTAATCTAAAATGAGGAGCTAAATAAACTGATGAAAACCGCAATGTCCTATCTTTAACCGTTTAGGAGATCGAGTAAAATGGAGAGTATAAGATATTTAAAAATGTGTTATATAAACATTTTATTCGTTTGTACCTTTATCAACACTTGAGAGTAGACTTACAGGACTTATTTTATGTAAAATGAGGTGTTGAATCCACTGATGTAAACCGCAATGTGCTATCTTTAACCATTTAGGAGATCGAGTATAATGGAGAATAATAGATATTAAAAAATGTGTTATATAAACATTTTATTCGTTTGTACCTTTATCAACACTTGAGAGTAGATTTATAGGACTTATTTAATGTAAAATCAGGTGCTGAATCCACTGATGAAAACCGCAATGTCCTATCTTTAACCGTTTAGGAGATCGAGTAAAATGGAGATTAATAGATATTTAAAAATGGGATATATTAACATTTTTTCGTTTGTACCTTTATCAACTCTTTAGAGTAGACTTATAAGACTTATTTTATGTAAAATGAGGTGCTGAATCCACTGGTGAAAACCGCAATGTCCTATCTTTAACCGTTTAAGAGAAAGAGTAAAATAGAGAATAATATATATTTAAGAATGTGATATATAACCATTTTATTCGTTTGTACCTTTATCAACTCTTTAGAGTAGACTTATAGGACTAAATTTATGTAAAATGATATACTGAATCCACTGGTGAAAACCGCAATGTCCTATCTTTAACTGTTTAGGAGATCGAGTAAAATGGAGAATAGTAGACATTTAAAAAGGTGATTTATAAACATTTTATTCGTTTGTACCTTGATCAACTCTTTAGAGTAGACTTATAGGACTTATATAATGTAAAATAAAGTGCTGAATCCACTGGTGAAAACCGCAATGTCCTATCATTAACCGTTTAGGAGATCGAGTAAAATGGAAAATAATAGATATTTAAAAATGTGATATATAAACATTCTTTTCGTTTGTACCTTTATTAACTCTTTAGAGTAGACTTATAGAACTTATTATATGTAAAACGAGGTGCTGAATCCACTGGTGAAAACCGCAATGTCCTATCTTTAACCGTTTAGGAGATCGAGTAAAATGGAGAATAATAGATATATAAAAATGTGATACATAAACATTTTATTCGTTTGTACCTTTATCAACTCTTGAGAGTAGACTTATAAAACTTATTATATGTAAATTAAGGTGCTGAATCCACTGGTGAAAACCGCAATGTCCTATCATTAACCGTTTAGAAGATCGAGTAAAATGGAGATTAATAGATATTTAAAAATGGGATATATTAACATTTTTTCGTTTGTACCTTTATCAACTCTTTAGAGTAGACTTATAAGACTTATGTTATGTAAAATGAGGTGCTGAAGCCACTGGAAAAACCGCAATGTCCTATCTTTAACCGTTTAGGAGATCGAGTAAAATGGAGAATAATAGGTATTTAAAAATGTGATATATAAATATTTTATACGTTTGTACCTTTATCAACTCTTTAGAGTAGACTTATTGGACTAAATTTATGTAAAATGAGGTGCTGAATCCACTGGTGAAAACCGCAATGTCCTATCTTTAACCGTTTAAGAGTAAGAGTAAAATGGAGAATAATAGATATTTAAAAATGTGATATATAAACATTTCATTCGTTTGTACGTTTATCAACTCTTGAGAGTAGACTTATGGGACTTATATTATGTTAAATGAGGTGCTGAATCCACTTATGAAAACCGCAATGTCCTATCTTTAACCATTTATGAGATCGAGTAAAATGGAGGATAATAGATATTAAAAAATGTGTTATATAAACATTTTATTCGTTTGTACCTTTATCAACACTTGAGAGTAGACTTATAGGACTTATTTTATGTAAAATGAGGTGCTGAATCCACTGATGAAAACCGCAATGTCCTATCTTTAACCATTTAGGAGATCGAGTATAATGGAGAATAATAGATATTAAAAAATGTGTTATATAAACATTTTATTCGTTTGTACCTTTATCAACACTTGAGAGTAGACTTATAGGACTTATTTATTGTAAAATGAGGTGCTAAATCCACTGATGAAAACCGCAATGTCCTATCTTTAACCTTTTAGGAGATCGAGTAAAATGGAGATTAATAGATATTTAAAAATGGGATATATTAACATTTTTTTCGTTTGTACCTTTATCAACTCTTTAGAGTAGACTTGTAAGACTTATTTTATGTAAAAGAAGGTGCTGAATTTAATCGTGAAAACCGCAATGTCCTATCTTTAACCGTTTAGGAGATCGAGTAAAATGGAGGATAATAGATATTTAAAATTGTGATATATTAACATTTTTTTCGTTTGTACCTTTATCAACTCTTTAGAGTAGACTTGTAAGACATATTTTATGTAAAAGGAGGTGCTGAATCCAATGGTGAAAACCGCAATGTCCTATCTTTAACCGTTTAGGACATCGAGTAAAATGGAGAATAATAGATATTTAAAAATGTGATATATAAACATTTTATTCGTTTGTACCTTTATCAACTTTTGAGAGTAGACTTACAGGATTTATTTTATGTAAAATGTGGTGCTGAATTTACTGGTGAAAACCGCAATGTCCTATCTTTATCGGTTTAGGAGATCGAGTAAAATGGAAAATAATAGATATTTAAAAATTTATATATAAACATTTTATTCGTTTGTACGTTTATCAACTCTTGAGAGTAGACTTATGGGACTTATATTATGTTAAATGAGGTGCTGAATCCACTTATGAAAACCGCAATGTCCTATTTTTAACCATTTATGAGATCGAGTAAAATGGAGGATAATAGATATTTAAAAATGTGTTATATAAACATTTTATTCGTTTGTACCTTTATCAACACTTGAGAGTAGACTTATAGGACTTATTTTATGTAAACTGAGGTGCTGAATTCACTGATGAAAACCGCAATGTCCTATCTTTAACCATTTAGGAAATCGAGTAAAATAGAGAATAATAGATATTTAAAAATGTCATATATAAACATTTTATTCGGTTGTACCTTTATCAACTCTTGAGAGTAGACTTAAAGGTCTTATTTAATCTAGAATGAGGTGCTAAATCCACTGATGAAAACCGCAATGTCCTATCTTTAACAGTTTAGGAGATCGAGTAAAATGGAGAATAATAGATATTAAAAAATGTGTTATATAAACATTTTATTCGTTTGTACCTTTATCAACACTTGAGAGTAGACTTGTAAGACTTATTTTATGTAAAAGGCGGTGCTAAATCCAATGGTGAAAACCGCAATGTCCTATCTTTAACCGTTTAGGACATCGAGTAAAATGGAGAATATTAGATATTTAAAAATGTGATATATAAACCTTTTATTCGTTTATACCTTTATCAACTTTTGAGAGTAGACTTATAGGACTTATTTTATGTAAAATGTGGTGCTGAATTTACTGGTGAAAACCGCAATGTCCTATCTTTATCGGTTTAGGAGATCGAATAAAATGGAAAATAATAGATATTTAAAAATTTATATATAAACATTTTATTCGTTTGTACCTTTATCAACTTTTAGAGTAGTCTTATAGAACTAATTTTATGTAAAATGAGGTGCTGAATTCACTGGTGAAAACCGCAATGTCCTATCTTTAACTGTTTAGGTGATCGAGTAAAATGGAGAATAGTAGATATTTAAGAATGTGATATATAAACATTTTTTTCGTTTGTACTTTTATCAACTCTTTAGAGTAGACTTATAGGACTTATGTTATGTAAAATGAGGTGCTGAAGCCACTGGAAAAACCGCAATGTCCTATCTTTAACCGTTTAGGAGATCGAGTAAAATGGAGAATAATAGGTATTTGAAAATGTGATATATAAACATTTTATTCGTTTGTACCTTTATCAACTCTTTAGTGTAGTCTTATAGAACTAATTTTATGTAAAATGAGGTGCTGAATTCACTGGAGAAAACCGCAATGTCCTATCTTTAAATGTTTGGGAGATCGAGTAAAATGGAGAATAATAGATATTTAAGAATGTGGTATATAAACATTTTATTTTTTGTACCTTTATTAAGTCTCGAGAGTTGACTTCTAGGAATTATTTTATGTAAAATGAGGTGCTAAATCCACTGGTGAAAACCGCAATGTCCTATCTTTAACCGTTTAAGAGTAAGAGTAAAATGGAGAATAATATATATTTAAAAATGTGATATATAACCATTTTATACGTTTGTACCTTTATCAACTCTTTAGAGTAGACTTATTGGACTAAATTTATGTAAAATGAGGTGCTGAATCCACTGGTGAAAACCGCAATGTCCTATCTTTAACTGTTTAGGAGATCGAGTAAAATGGAGAATAATAGATATTTATAAATGTGATATATAAACATTTTATTCGTTTGTACCTTTATCAACTCTTTAGAGTAGACTTATAGGACTTAGTTAAAGTAAAATGAGGCGCAGAATCCACTGGTGAAAATCGCAATGTCCTATCTTTAACCGTTTAGGACATCGAGTTAAATGGAGAATAATAGATATTTCAAAATGTGATATATAAACATTTTATTCGTTTGTACCTTTATCAACTTTTGAGAGTAGGCTTATAGGACATATTTTATGAAAAATGAGGTGCTGAATCCACTGGTGAATACCGCAATGTCCTATTTTTAACCGTTTAAGAGAAAGAGTAAAATGGAGAATAATATATATTTAAGAATGTGATATATAACCATTTTATTCGTTTGTACCTTTATCAACTCTTTAGAGTAGACTTATAGGACTAAATTTATGTAAAATGAGGTGCTGAATCCACTGATGAAAACCGCAATGTCCTATCTTTAACCTTTTAGGAGATCGAGTAAAATGGAGATTAATGGATATTTAAAAATGGGATATATTAACATTTTTTTCGTTTGTACCTTTATCAACTCTTTAGAGTAGACTTGTAAAACTTATTTTATGTAAAAGGAGGTGCTGAATCCAATGGTGAAAACCGCAATGTCCTATCTTTAACCGTTTAGGAGATCGAGTAAAATGGAGGATAATAGATATTTAAAAATGTGATATATTAACATTTTTTTCGTTTGTACCTTTATCAACTTTTGAGAGTAGACTTATAAGACTTATTTTATGTAAAATGAGGTGCTGAATCCACTGGTGGAAACCGCAATGTCCTATCTTTAACCGTTTAGGAGATCGAGTAAAATGGAGAATAATAGATATTTAAAAATGTGATATATAAACATTTTATTCGTTTGTACCTTTATCAACTTTTGAGAGTAGACTTATAGGACTTATTTTATGTAAAATGTGGTGCTGAATTTACTGGTGAAAACCGCAATGTCCTATCTTTATCGGTTTAGGAGATCGAGTAAAATTGAAAATAATAGATATTTAAAAATTTATATATAAACATTTTATTCGTTTGTACCTTTATCAACACTTGAGAGTAAACTTATAGGACTTATTTTATGTAAACTGAGGTGCTGAATCCACTGATGAAAACCGCAATGTCCTATCTTTAACCGTTTAGGAGATCGAGTAAAATGGAGAATAATAGGTATTTGAAAATGTGATATTTAAACATTTTATTCGTTTGTACCTTTATCAACTCTTTAGAGTAGTCTTATAGAATTAATTTTGTGTAAAATGAGGTGCTGAATTCACTGGTGAAAACCGCAATGTCCTATCTTTAACTGTTTAGGTGATCGAGTAAAATGGAGAATAATAGATATTTAAGAATGTGATATATAAACATTTTTTTCGTTTGTACTTTTATCAACTCTTTAGAGTAGACTTATAGGACTTATGTTATGTAAAATGAGGTGCTGAAGCCACTGGAAAAACCGCAATATCCTATCTATAACCGTTTAGGAGATCGAGTAAAATGGAGAATAATAGGTATTTGAAAATGTGATATATAAACATTTTATTCGTTTGTACCTTTATCAACTCTTTAGAGTAGTCTTATAGAACTAATTTTATGTAAAATGAGGTGCTGAATTCACTGGAGAAAACCGCAATGTCCTATCTTTAACTGTTTAGGAGATCGAGTAAAATGGAGAATATTAGATATTTAAAAATGTGATATATAAACCTTTTATTCGTTTGTACCTTTATCAACTTTTGAGAGTAGACTTATAGGACTTATTTTATGTAAAATGTGGTGCTGAATTTACTGGTGAAAACCGCAATGTCCTATCTTTATCGGTTTAGGAGATCGAATAAAATGGAAAATAATAGATATTTAAAAATTTATATATAAACATTTTATTCGTTTGTACCTTTATCAACTTTTAGAGTAGTCTTATAGAACTAATTTTATGTAAAATGAGGTGCTGAATTCACTGGTGAAAACCGCAATGTCCTATCTTTAACTGTTTAGGTGATCGAGTAAAATGGAGAATAGTAGATATTTAAGAATGTGATATATAAACATTTTTTTCGTTTGTACTTTTATCAAGTCTTTAGAGTAGACTTATAGGACTTATGTTATGTAAAATGAGGTGCTGAAGCCACTGGAAAAACCGCAATGTCCTATCTTTAACCGTTTAGGAGATCGAGTAAAATGGAGAATAATAGGTATTTGAAAATGTGATATATAAACATTTTATTCGTTTGTACCTTTATCAACTCTTTAGTGTAGTCTTATAGAACTAATTTTATGTAAAATGAGGTGCTGAATTCACTGGAGAAAACCGCAATGTCCTATCTTTAAATGTTTGGGAGATCGAGTAAAATGGAGAATAATAGATATTTAAGAATGTGGTATATAAACATTTTATTTGTTTGTACCTTTATTAAGTCTCGAGAGTTGACTTCTAGGAATTATTTTATGTAAAATGAGGTGCTAAATCCACTGGTGAAAACCGCAATGTCCTATCTTTAACCGTTTAAGAGTAAGAGTAAAATGGAGAATAATAAATATTTAAAAATGTGATATATAACCTTTTTATACGTTTGTACCTTTATCAACTCTTTAGAGTAGACTTATTGGACTAAATTTATGTAAAATGAGGTGCTGAATCCACTGGTGAAAACCGCAATGTCCTATCTTTAACTGTTTAGGAGATCGAGTAAAATGGAGAATAATAGATATTTATAAATGTGATATATAAACATTTTATTCGTTTGTACCTTTATCAACTCTTTAGAGTAGACTTATAGGACTTAGTTTAAGTAAAATGAGGCGCAGAATCCACTGGTGAAAATCGCAATGTCCTATCTTTAACCGTTTAGGACATCGAGTTAAATGGAGAATAATAGATATTTCAAAATGTGATATATAAACATTTTATTCGTTTGTACCTTTATCAACTTTTGAGAGTAGGCTTATAGGACATATTTTATGAAAAATGAGGTGCTGAATCCACTGGTGAATACCGCAATGTCCTATTTTTAACCGTTTAAGAGAAAGAGTAAAATGGAGAATAATATATATTTAAGAATGTGATATATAACCATTTTATTCGTTTGTACCTTTATCAACTCTTTAGAGTAGACTTATAGGACTAAATTTATGTAAAATGAGGTGCTGAATCCACTGATGAAAACCGCAATGTCCTATCTTTAACCTTTTAGGAGATCAAGTAAAATGGAGATTAATAGATATTTAAAAATGGGATATATTAACATTTTTTTCGTTTGTACCTTTATCAACTCTTTAGAGTAGACTTGTAAAACTTATTTTATGTAAAAGGAGGTGCTGAATCCAATGGTGAAAACCGCAATGTCCTATCTTTAACCGTTTAGGAGATCGAGTAAAATGGAGAATAATAGATATTTAAAAATGTGATATATTAACATTTTTTTCGTTTGTACCTTTATCAACTCTTTAGAGTAGACTTGTAAGACTTATTTTATGGAAAATGAGGTGCTGAATCCACTGGTGGAAACCGCAATGTCCTATCTTTAACCGTTTAGGAGATCGAGTAAAATGGAGAATAATAGATATTTAAAAATGTGATATATAAACATTTTATTCGTTTGTACCTTTATCAACTTTTGAGAGTAGACTTATAGGACTTATTTTATGTAAAATGTGGTGCTGAATTTACTGGTGAAAACCGCAATGTCCTATCTTTATCGGTTTAGGAGATCGAGTAAAATTGAAAATAATAGATATTTAAAAATTTATATATAAACATTTTATTCGTTTGTACCTTTATCAACACTTGAGAGTAAACTTATAGGACTTATTTTATGTAAACTGAGGTGCTGAATCCACTGATGAAAACCGCAATGTCCTATCTTTAACCGTTTAGGAGATCGAGTAAAATGGAGAATAATAGGTATTTGAAAATGTGATATTTAAACATTTTATTCGTTTGTACCTTTATCAACTCTTTAGAGTAGTCTTATAGAATTAATTTTGTGTAAAATGAGGTGCTGAATTCACTGGTGAAAACCGCAATGTCCTATCTTTAACTGTTTAGGTGATCGAGTAAAATGGAGAATAATAGATATTTAAGAATGTGATATATAAACATTTTTTTCGTTTGTACTTTTATCAACTCTTTAGAGTAGACTTATAGGACTTATGTTATGTAAAATGAGGTGCTGAAGCCACTGGAAAAACCGCAATATCCTATCTATAACCGTTTAGGAGATCGAGTAAAATGGAGAATAATAGGTATTTGAAAATGTGATATATAAACATTTTATTCGTTTGTACCTTTATCAACTCTTTAGAGTAGTCTTATAGAACTAATTTTATGTAAAATGAGGTGCTGAATTCACTGGAGAAAACCGCAATGTCCTATCTTTAACTGTTTAGGAGATCGAGTAAAATGGAGAATAATAGATATTTAAGAATGTCATATATAAACATTTTATTCGGTTGTACCTTTATCAACTCTTGAGAGTAGACTTAATGGACTTATTTAATCTAAAATGAGGAGCTAAATAAACTGATGAAAACCGCAATGTCCTATCTTTAACCGTTTAGGAGATCGAGTAAAATGGAGAGTATAAGATATTTAAAAATGTGTTATATAAACATTTTATTCGTTTGTACCTTTATCAACACTTGAGAGTAGACTTACAGGACTTATTTTATGTAAAATGAGGTGTTGAATCCACTGATGTAAACCGCAATGTGCTATCTTTAACCATTTAGGAGATCGAGTATAATGGAGAATAATAGATATTAAAAAATGTGTTATATAAACATTTTATTCGTTTGTACCTTTATCAACACTTGAGAGTAGATTTATAGGACTTATTTAATGTAAAATCAGGTGCTGAATCCACTGATGAAAACCGCAATGTCCTATCTTTAACCGTTTAGGAGATCGAGTAAAATGGAGATTAATAGATATTTAAAAATGGGATATATTAACATTTTTTCGTTTGTACCTTTATCAACTCTTTAGAGTAGACTTATAAGACTTATTTTATGTAAAATGAGGTGCTGAATCCACTGGTGAAAACCGCAATGTTCTATCTTTAACCGTTTAAGAGAAAGAGTAAAATAGAGAATAATATATATTTAAGAATGTGATATATAACCATTTTATTCGTTTGTACCTTTATCAACTCTTTAGAGTAGACTTATAGGACTAAATTTATGTAAAATGATATACTGAATCCACTGGTGAAAACCGCAATGTCCTATCTTTAACTGTTTAGGAGATCGAGTAAAATGGAGAATAGTAGACATTTAAAAAGGTGATTTATAAACATTTTATTCGTTTGTACCTTGATCAACTCTTTAGAGTAGACTTATAGGACTTATATAATGTAAAATAAAGTGCTGAATCCACTGGTGAAAACCGCAATGTCCTATCATTAACCGTTTAGGAGATCGAGTAAAATGGAAAATAATAGATATTTAAAAATGTGATATATAAACATTCTTTTCGTTTGTACCTTTATTAACTCTTTAGAGTAGACTTATAGAACTTATTATATGTAAAACGAGGTGCTGAATCCACTGGTGAAAACCGCAATGTCCTATCTTTAACCGTTTAGGAGATCGAGTAAAATGGAGAATAATAGATATATAAAAATGTGATACATAAACATTTTATTCGTTTGTACCTTTATCAACTCTTGAGAGTAGACTTATAAAACTTATTATATGTAAAATGAGGTGCTGAATCCACTGGTGAAAACCGCAATGTCCTATCATTAACCGTTTAGAAGATCGAGTAAAATGGAGATTAATAGATATTTAAAAATGGGATATATTAACATTTTTTCGTTTGTACCTTTATCAACTCTTTAGAGTAGACTTATAAGACTTATGTTATGTAAAATGAGGTGCTGAAGCCACTGGAAAAACCGCAATGTCCTATCTTTAACCGTTTAGGAGATCGAGTAAAATGGAGAATAATAGGTATTTAAAAATGTGATATATAAATATTTTATACGTTTGTACCTTTATCAACTCTTTAGAGTAGACTTATTGGACTAAATTTATGTAAAATGAGGTGCTGAATCCACTGGTGAAAACCGCAATGTCCTATCTTTAACCGTTTAAGAGTAAGAGTAAAATGGAGAATAATAGATATTTAAAAATGTGATATATAAACATTTCATTCGTTTGTACGTTTATCAACTCTTGAGAGTAGACTTATGGGACTTATATTATGTTAAATGAGGTGCTGAATCCACTTATGAAAACCGCAATGTCCTATCTTTAACCATTTATGAGATCGAGTAAAATGGAGGATAATAGATATTAAAAAATGTGTTATATAAACATTTTATTCGTTTGTACCTTTATCAACACTTGAGAGTAGACTTATAGGACTTATTTTATGTAAAATGAGGTGCTGAATCCACTGATGAAAACCGCAATGTCCTATCTTTAACCATTTAGGAGATCGAGTATAATGGAGAATAATAGATATTAAAAAATGTGTTATATAAACATTTTATTCGTTTGTACCTTTATCAACACTTGAGAGTAGACTTATAGGACTTATTTATTGTAAAATGAGGTGCTAAATCCACTGATGAAAACCGCAATGTCCTATCTTTAACCTTTTAGGAGATCGAGTAAAATGGAGATTAATAGATATTTAAAAATGGGATATATTAACATTTTTTTCGTTTGTACCTTTATCAACTCTTTAGAGTAGACTTGTAAGACTTATTTTATGTAAAAGAAGGTGCTGAATTTAATCGTGAAAACCGCAATGTCCTATCTTTAACCGTTTAGGAGATCGAGTAAAATGGAGGATAATAGATATTTAAAATTGTGATATATTAACATTTTTTTCGTTTGTACCTTTATCAACTCTTTAGAGTAGACTTGTAAGACATATTTTATGTAAAAGGAGGTGCTGAATCCAATGGTGAAAACCGCAATGTCCTATCTTTAACCGTTTAGGACATCGAGTAAAATGGAGAATAATAGATATTTAAAAATGTGATATATAAACATTTTATTCGTTTGTACCTTTATCAACTTTTGAGAGTAGACTTACAGGATTTATTTTATGTAAAATGTGGTGCTGAATTTACTGGTGAAAACCGCAATGTCCTATCTTTATCGGTTTAGGAGATCGAGTAAAATGGAAAATAATAGATATTTAAAAATTTATATATAAACATTTTATTCGTTTGTACGTTTATCAACTCTTGAGAGTAGACTTATGGGACTTATATTATGTTAAATGAGGTGCTGAATCCACTTATGAAAACCGCAATGTCCTATTTTTAACCATTTATGAGATCGAGTAAAATGGAGGATAATAGATATTTAAAAATGTGTTATATAAACATTTTATTCGTTTGTACCTTTATCAACACTTGAGAGTAGACTTATAGGACTTATTTTATGTAAACTGAGGTGCTGAATTCACTGATGAAAACCGCAATGTCCTATCTTTAACCATTTAGGAAATCGAGTAAAATAGAGAATAATAGATATTTAAAAATGTCATATATAAACATTTTATTCGGTTGTACCTTTATCAACTCTTGAGAGTAGACTTAAAGGTCTTATTTAATCTAGAATGAGGTGCTAAATCCACTGATGAAAACCGCAATGTCCTATCTTTAACAGTTTAGGAGATCGAGTAAAATGGAGAATAATAGATATTAAAAAATGTGTTATATAAACATTTTATTCGTTTGTACCTTTATCAACACTTGAGAGTAGACTTGTAAGACTTATTTTATGTAAAAGGCGGTGCTAAATCCAATGGTGAAAACCGCAATGTCCTATCTTTAACCGTTTAGGACATCGAGTAAAATGGAGAATATTAGATATTTAAAAATGTGATATATAAACCTTTTATTCGTTTATACCTTTATCAACTTTTGAGAGTAGACTTATAGGACTTATTTTATGTAAAATGTGGTGCTGAATTTACTGGTGAAAACCGCAATGTCCTATCTTTATCGGTTTAGGAGATCGAATAAAATGGAAAATAATAGATATTTAAAAATTTATATATAAACATTTTATTCGTTTGTACCTTTATCAACTTTTAGAGTAGTCTTATAGAACTAATTTTATGTAAAATGAGGTGCTGAATTCACTGGTGAAAACCGCAATGTCCTATCTTTAACTGTTTAGGTGATCGAGTAAAATGGAGAATAGTAGATATTTAAGAATGTGATATATAAACATTTTTTTCGTTTGTACTTTTATCAACTCTTTAGAGTAGACTTATAGGACTTATGTTATGTAAAATGAGGTGCTGAAGCCACTGGAAAAACCGCAATGTCCTATCTTTAACCGTTTAGGAGATCGAGTAAAATGGAGAATAATAGGTATTTGAAAATGTGATATATAAACATTTTATTCGTTTGTACCTTTATCAACTCTTTAGTGTAGTCTTATAGAACTAATTTTATGTAAAATGAGGTGCTGAATTCACTGGAGAAAACCGCAATGTCCTATCTTTAAATGTTTGGGAGATCGAGTAAAATGGAGAATAATAGATATTTAAGAATGTGGTATATAAACATTTTATTTTTTGTACCTTTATTAAGTCTCGAGAGTTGACTTCTAGGAATTATTTTATGTAAAATGAGGTGCTAAATCCACTGGAGAAAACCGCAATGTCCTATCTTTAACTGTTTAGGAGATCGAGTAAAATGGAGAATAATAGATATTTAAGAATGTCATATATAAACATTTTATTCGGTTGTACCTTTATCAACTCTTGAGAGTAGACTTAATGGACTTATTTAATCTAAAATGAGGAGCTAAATAAACTGATGAAAACCGCAATGTCCTATCTTTAACCGTTTAGGAGATCGAGTAAAATGGAGAGTATAAGATATTTAAAAATGTGTTATATAAACATTTTATTCGTTTGTACCTTTATCAACACTTGAGAGTAGACTTACAGGACTTATTTTATGTAAAATGAGGTGTTGAATCCACTGATGTAAACCGCAATGTGCTATCTTTAACCATTTAGGAGATCGAGTATAATGGAGAATAATAGATATTAAAAAATGTGTTATATAAACATTTTATTCGTTTGTACCTTTATCAACACTTGAGAGTAGATTTATAGGACTTATTTAATGTAAAATCAGGTGCTGAATCCACTGATGAAAACCGCAATGTCCTATCTTTAACCGTTTAGGAGATCGAGTAAAATGGAGATTAATAGATATTTAAAAATGGGATATATTAACATTTTTTCGTTTGTACCTTTATCAACTCTTTAGAGTAGACTTATAAGACTTATTTTATGTAAAATGAGGTGCTGAATCCACTGGTGAAAACCGCAATGTCCTATCTTTAACCGTTTAAGAGAAAGAGTAAAATAGAGAATAATATATATTTAAGAATGTGATATATAACCATTTTATTCGTTTGTACCTTTATCAACTCTTTAGAGTAGACTTATAGGACTAAATTTATGTAAAATGATATACTGAATCCACTGGTGAAAACCGCAATGTCCTATCTTTAACTGTTTAGGAGATCGAGTAAAATGGAGAATAGTAGACATTTAAAAAGGTGATTTATAAACATTTTATTCGTTTGTACCTTGATCAACTCTTTAGAGTAGACTTATAGGACTTATTTTATGTAAAATAAAGTGCTGAATCCACTGGTGAAAACCGCAATGTCCTATCATTAACCGTTTAGGAGATCGAGTAAAATGGAAAATAATAGATATTTAAAAATGTGATATATAAACATTCTTTTCGTTTGTACCTTTATTAACTCTTTAGAGTAGACTTATAGAACTTATTATATGTAAAACGAGGTGCTGAATCCACTGGTGAAAACCGCAATGTCCTATCTTTAACCGTTTAGGAGATCGAGTAAAATGGAGGATAATAGATATTTAAAAATGTGATATATTAACATTTTTTTCGTTTGTACCTTTATCAACTTTTGAGAGTAGACTTATAAGACTTATTTTATGTAAAATGAGGTGCTGAATCCACTGGTGGAAACCGCAATGTCCTATCTTTAACCGTTTAGGAGATCGAGTAAAATGGAGAATAATAGACATTTAAAAATGTGATATATAAACATTTTATTCGTTTGTACCTTTATCAACTTTTGAGAGTAGACTTATAAAACTTATTATATGTAAAACGAGGTGCTGAATCCACTGGTGAAAACCGCAATGTCCTATCTTTAACCGTTTAGGAGATCGAGTAAAATGGAGGATAATAGATATTTAAAAATGTGATATATTAACATTTTTTTCGTTTGTACCTTTATCAACTTTTGAGAGTAGACTTATAAGACTTATTTTATGTAAAATGAGGTGCTGAATCCACTGGTGAAAACCGCAATGTCCTATCTTTAACCGTTTAGGAGATCGAGTAAAATGGAGAATAATAGATATATAAAAATGTGATACATAAACATTTTATTCGTTTGTACCTTTATCAACTCTTGAGAGTAGACTTATAAAACTTATTATATGTAAAATGAGGTGCTGAATCCACTGGTGAAAACCGCAATGTCCTATCATTAACCGTTTAGGAGATCGAGTAAAATGGAGATTAATAGATATTTAAAAATGGGATATATTTACATTTTTTCGTTTGTACCTTTATCAACTCTTTAGAGTAGACTTATAAGACTTATGTTATGTAAAATGAGGTGCTGAAGCCACTGGAAAAACCGCAATGTCCTATCTTTAACCGTTTAGGAGATCGAGTAAAATGGAGAATAATAGGTATTTAAAAATGTGATATATAAACATTTTATACGTTTGTACCTTTATCAACTCTTTAGAGTAGACTTATTGGACTAAATTTATGTAAAATGAGGTGCTGAATCCACTGGTGAAAACCGCAATGTCCTATCTTTAACCGTTTAAGAGTAAGAGTAAAATGGAGAATAATAGATATTTAAAAATGTGATATATAAACATTTCATTCGTTTGTACGTTTATCAACTCTTGAGAGTAGACTTATGGGACTTATATTATGTTAAATGAGGTGCTGAATCCACTTATGAAAACCGCAATGTCCTATCTTTAACCATTTATGAGATCGAGTAAAATGGAGGATAATAGATATTAAAAAATGTGTTATATAAACATTTTATTCGTTTGTACCTTTATCAACACTTGAGAGTAGACTTATAGGACTTATTTTATGTAAAATGAGGTGCTGAATCCACTGATGAAAACCGCAATGTCCTATCTTTAACCATTTAGGAGATCGAGTATAATGGAGAATAATAGATATTAAAAAATGTGTTATATAAACATTTTATTCGTTTGTACCTTTATCAACACTTGAGAGTAGACTTATAGGACTTATTTTATGTAAAATGTGGTGCTGAATTTACTGGTGAAAATTGCAATGTCCTATCTTTATCGGTTTAGGAGATCGAATAAAATGGAAAATAATAGATATTTAAAAATTTATATATAAACATTTTATTCGTTTGTACCTTTATCAACTTTTAGAGTAGTCTTATAGAACTAATTTTATGTAAAATGAGGTGCTGAATTCACTGGTGAAAACCGCAATGTCCTATCTTTAACTGTTTAGGTAATCGAGTAAAATGGAGAATAGTAGATATTTAAGAATGTGATATATAAACATTTTTTTCGTTTGTACTTTTATCAACTCTTTAGAGTAGACTTATAGGACTTATGTTATGTAAAATGAGGTGCTGAAGCCACTGGAAAAACCGCAATGTCCTATCTTTAACCGTTTAGGAGATCGAGTAAAATGGAGAATAATAGGTATTTGAAAATGTGATATATAAACATTTTATTCGTTTGTACCTTTATCAACTCTTTAGTGTAGTCTTATAGAACTAATTTTATGTAAAATGAGGTGCTGAATTCACTGGAGAAAACCGCAATGTCCTATCTTTAAATGTTTGGGAGATCGAGTAAAATGGAGAATAATAGATATTTAAGAATGTGGTATATAAACATTTTATTTTTTGTACCTTTATTAAGTCTCGAGAGTTGACTTCTAGGAATTATTTTATGTAAAATGAGGTGCTAAATCCACTGGTGAAAACCGCAATGTCCTATCTTTAACCGTTTAAGAGTAAGAGTAAAATGGAGAATAATATATATTTAAAAATGTGATATATAACCATTTTATACGTTTGTACCTTTATCAACTCTTTAGAGTAGACTTATTGGACTAAATTTATGTAAAATGAGGTGCTGAATCCACTGGTGAAAACCGCAATGTCCTATCTTTAACTGTTTAGGAGATCGAGTAAAATGGAGAATAATAGATATTTATAAATGTGATATATAAACATTTTATTCGTTTGTACCTTTATCAACTCTTTAGAGTAGACTTATAGGACTTAGTTAAAGTAAAATGAGGCGCAGAATCCACTGGTGAAAATCGCAATGTCCTATCTTTAACCGTTTAGGACATCGAGTTAAATGGAGAATAATAGATATTTCAAAATGTGATATATAAACATTTTATTCGTTTGTACCTTTATCAACTTTTGAGAGTAGGCTTATAGGACATATTTTATGAAAAATGAGGTGCTGAATCCACTGGTGAATACCGCAATGTCCTATTTTTAACCGTTTAAGAGAAAGAGTAAAATGGAGAATAATATATATTTAAGAATGTGATATATAACCATTTTATTCGTTTGTACCTTTATCAACTCTTTAGAGTAGACTTATAGGACTAAATTTATGTAAAATGAGGTGCTGAATCCACTGATGAAAACCGCAATGTCCTATCTTTAACCTTTTAGGAGATCGAGTAAAATGGAGATTAATGGATATTTAAAAATGGGATATATTAACATTTTTTTCGTTTGTACCTTTATCAACTCTTTAGAGTAGACTTGTAAAACTTATTTTATGTAAAAGGAGGTGCTGAATCCAATGGTGAAAACCGCAATGTCCTATCTTTAACCGTTTAGGAGATCGAGTAAAATGGAGGATAATAGATATTTAAAAATGTGATATATTAACATTTTTTTCGTTTCTACCTTTATCAACTTTTGAGAGTAGACTTATAAGACTTATTTTATGTAAAATGAGGTGCTGAATCCACTGGTGGAAACCGCAATGTCCTATCTTTAACCGTTTAGGAGATCGAGTAAAATGGAGAATAATAGATATTTAAAAATGTGATATATAAACATTTTATTCGTTTGTACCTTTATCAACTTTTGAGAGTAGACTTATAGGACTTATTTTATGTAAAATGTGGTGATGAATTTACTGGTGAAAACCGCAATGTCCTATCTTTATCGGTTTAGGAGATCGAGTAAAATTGAAAATAATAGATATTTAAAAATTTATATATAAACATTTTATTCGTTTGTACCTTTATCAACACTTGAGAGTAAACTTATAGGACTTATTTTATGTAAACTGAGGTGCTGAATCCACTGATGAAAACCGCAATGTCCTATCTTTAACCGTTTAGGAGATCGAGTAAAATGGAGAATAATAGGTATTTGAAAATGTGATATTTAAACATTTTATTCGTTTGTACCTTTATCAACTCTTTAGAGTAGTCTTATAGAATTAATTTTGTGTAAAATGAGGTGCTGAATTCACTGGTGAAAACCGCAATGTCCTATCTTTAACTGTTTAGGTGATCGAGTAAAATGGAGAATAATAGATATTTAAGAATGTGATATATAAACATTTTTTTCGTTTGTACTTTTATCAACTCTTTAGAGTAGACTTATAGGACTTATGTTATGTAAAATGAGGTGCTGAAGCCACTGGAAAAACCGCAATATCCTATCTATAACCGTTTAGGAGATCGAGTAAAATGGAGAATAATAGGTATTTGAAAATGTGATATATAAACATTTTATTCGTTTGTACCTTTATCAACTCTTTAGAGTAGTCTTATAGAACTAATTTTATGTAAAATGAGGTGCTGAATTCACTGGAGAAAACCGCAATGTCCTATCTTTAACTGTTTAGGAGATCGAGTAAAATGGAGAATAATAGATATTTAAGAATGTCATATATAAACATTTTATTCGGTTGTACCTTTATCAACTCTTGAGAGTAGACTTAATGGACTTATTTAATCTAAAATGAGGAGCTAAATAAACTGATGAAAACCGCAATGTCCTATCTTTAACCGTTTAGGAGATCGAGTAAAATGGAGAGTATAAGATATTTAAAAATGTGTTATATAAACATTTTATTCGTTTGTACCTTTATCAACACTTGAGAGTAGACTTACAGGACTTATTTTATGTAAAATGAGGTGTTGAATCCACTGATGTAAACCGCAATGTGCTATCTTTAACCATTTAGGAGATCGAGTATAATGGAGAATAATAGATATTAAAAAATGTGTTATATAAACATTTTATTCGTTTGTACCTTTATCAACACTTGAGAGTAGATTTATAGGACTTATTTAATGTAAAATCAGGTGCTGAATCCACTGATGAAAACCGCAATGTCCTATCTTTAACCGTTTAGGAGATCGAGTAAAATGGAGATTAATAGATATTTAAAAATGGGATATATTAACATTTTTTCGTTTGTACCTTTATCAACTCTTTAGAGTAGACTTATAAGACTTATTTTATGTAAAATGAGGTGCTGAATCCACTGGTGAAAACCGCAATGTCCTATCTTTAACCGTTTAAGAGAAAGAGTAAAATAGAGAATAATATATATTTAAGAATGTGATATATAACCATTTTATTCGTTTGTACCTTTATCAACTCTTTAGAGTAGACTTATAGGACTAAATTTATGTAAAATGATATACTGAATCCACTGGTGAAAACCGCAATGTCCTATCTTTAACTGTTTAGGAGATCGAGTAAAATGGAGAATAGTAGACATTTAAAAAGGTGATTTATAAACATTTTATTCGTTTGTACCTTGATCAACTCTTTAGAGTAGACTTATAGGACTTATTTTATGTAAAATAAAGTGCTGAATCCACTGGTGAAAACCGCAATGTCCTATCATTAACCGTTTAGGAGATCGAGTAAAATGGAAAATAATAGATATTTAAAAATGTGATATATAAACATTCTTTTCGTTTGTACCTTTATTAACTCTTTAGAGTAGACTTATAGAACTTATTATATGTAAAACGAGGTGCTGAATCCACTGGTGAAAACCGCAATGTCCTATCTTTAACCGTTTAGGAGATCGAGTAAAATGGAGAATAATAGATATATAAAAATGTGATACATAAACATTTTATTCGTTTGTACCTTTATCAACTCTTGAGAGTAGACTTATAAAACTTATTATATGTAAAATGAGGTGCTGAATCCACTGGTGAAAACCGCAATGTCCTATCATTAACCGTTTAGGAGATCGAGTAAAATGGAGATTAATAGATATTTAAAAATGGGATATATTTACATTTTTTCGTTTGTACCTTTATCAACTCTTTAGAGTAGACTTATAAGACTTATGTTATGTAAAATGAGGTGCTGAAGCCACTGGAAAAACCGCAATGTCCTATCTTTAACCGTTTAGGAGATCGAGTAAAATGGAGAATAATAGGTATTTAAAAATGTGATATATAAACATTTTATACGTTTGTACCTTTATCAACTCTTTAGAGTAGACTTATTGGACTAAATTTATGTAAAATGAGGTGCTGAATCCACTGGTGAAAACCGCAATGTCCTATCTTTAACCGTTTAAGAGTAAGAGTAAAATGGAGAATAATAGATATTTAAAAATGTGATATATAAACATTTCATTCGTTTGTACGTTTATCAACTCTTGAGAGTAGACTTATGGGACTTATATTATGTTAAATGAGGTGCTGAATCCACTTATGAAAACCGCAATGTCCTATCTTTAACCATTTATGAGATCGAGTAAAATGGAGGATAATAGATATTAAAAAATGTGTTATATAAACATTTTATTCGTTTGTACCTTTATCAACACTTGAGAGTAGACTTATAGGACTTATTTTATGTAAAATGAGGTGCTGAATCCACTGATGAAAACCGCAATGTCCTATCTTTAACCATTTAGGAGATCGAGTATAATGGAGAATAATAGATATTAAAAAATGTGTTATATAAACATTTTATTCGTTTGTACCTTTATCAACACTTGAGAGTAGACTTATAGGACTTATTTATTGTAAAATGAGGTGCTAAATCCACTGATGAAAACCGCAATGTCCTATCTTTAACCTTTTAGGAGATCGAGTAAAATGGAGATTAATAGATATTTAAAAATGGGATATATTAACATTTTTTTCGTTTGTACCTTTATCAACTCTTTAGAGTAGACTTGTAAGACTTATTTTATGTAAAAGAAGGTGCTGAATTTAATCGTGAAAACCGCAATGTCCTATCTTTAACCGTTTAGGAGATCGAGTAAAATGGAGGATAATAGATATTTAAAATTGTGATATATTAACATTTTTTTCGTTTGTACCTTTATCAACTCTTTAGAGTAGACTTGTAAGACATATTTTATGTAAAAGGAGGTGCTGAATCCAATGGTGAAAACCGCAATGTCCTATCTTTAACCGTTTAGGACATCGAGTAAAATGGAGAATAATAGATATTTAAAAATGTGATATATAAACATTTTATTCGTTTGTACCTTTATCAACTTTTGAGAGTAGACTTATAGGATTTATTTTATGTAAAATGTGGTGCTGAATTTACTGGTGAAAACCGCAATGTCCTATCTTTATCGGTTTAGGAGATCGAGTAAAATGGAAAATAATAGATATTTAAAAATTTATATATAAACATTTTATTCGTTTGTACGTTTATCAACTCTTGAGAGTAGACTTATGGGACTTATATTATGTTAAATGAGGTGCTGAATCCACTTATGAAAACCGCAATGTCCTATTTTTAACCATTTATGAGATCGAGTAAAATGGAGGATAATAGATATTTAAAAATGTGTTATATAAACATTTTATTCGTTTGTACCTTTATCAACACTTGAGAGTAGACTTATAGGACTTATTTTATGTAAACTGAGGTGCTGAATTCACTGATGAAAACCGCAATGTCCTATCTTTAACCATTTAGGAAATCGAGTAAAATAGAGAATAATAGATATTTAAAAATGTCATATATAAACATTTTATTCGGTTGTACCTTTATCAACTCTTGAGAGTAGACTTAAAGGTCTTATTTAATCTAGAATGAGGTGCTAAATCCACTGATGAAAACCGCAATGTCCTATCTTTAACAGTTTAGGAGATCGAGTAAAATGGAGAATAATAGATATTAAAAAATGTGTTATATAAACATTTTATTCGTTTGTACCTTTATCAACACTTGAGAGTAGACTTGTAAGACTTATTTTATGTAAAAGGCGGTGCTAAATCCAATGGTGAAAACCGCAATGTCCTATCTTTAACCGTTTAGGACATCGAGTAAAATGGAGAATATTAGATATTTAAAAATGTGATATATAAACCTTTTATTCGATTATACCTTTATCAACTTTTGAGAGTAGACTTATAGGACTTATTTTATGTAAAATGTGGTGCTGAATTTACTGGTGAAAACCGCAATGTCCTATCTTTATCGGTTTAGGAGATCGAATAAAATGGAAAATAATAGATATTTAAAAATTTATATATAAACATTTTATTCGTTTGTACCTTTATCAACTTTTAGAGTAGTCTTATAGAACTAATTTTATGTAAAATGAGGTGCTGAATTCACTGGTGAAAACCGCAATGTTTTATCTTTAACTGTTTAGGTGATCGAGTAAAATGGAGAATAGTAGATATTTAAGAATGTGATATATAAACATTTTTTTCGTTTGTACTTTTATCAACTCTTTAGAGTAGACTTATAGGACTTATGTTATGTAAAATGAGGTGCTGAAGCCACTGGAAAAACCGCAATGTCCTATCTTTAACCGTTTAGGAGATCGAGTAAAATGGAGAATAATAGGTATTTGAAAATGTGATATATAAACATTTTATTCGTTTGTACCTTTATCAACTCTTTAGTGTAGTCTTATAGAACTAATTTTATGTAAAATGAGGTGCTGAATTCACTGGAGAAAACCGCAATGTCCTATCTTTAAATGTTTGGGAGATCGAGTAAAATGGAGAATAATAGATATTTAAGAATGTGGTATATAAACATTTTATTTTTTGTACCTTTATTAAGTCTCGAGAGTTGACTTCTAGGAATTATTTTATGTAAAATGAGGTGCTAAATCCACTGGTGAAAACCGCAATGTCCTATCTTTAACCGTTTAAGAGTAAGAGTAAAATGGAGAATAATATATATTTAAAAATGTGATATATAACCATTTTATACGTTTGTACCTTTATCAACTCTTTAGAGTAGACTTATTGGACTAAATTTATGTAAAATGAGGTGCTGAATCCACTGGTGAAAACCGCAATGTCCTATCTTTAACTGTTTAGGAGATCGAGTAAAATGGAGAATAATAGATATTTATAAATGTGATATATAAACATTTTATTCGTTTGTACCTTTATCAACTCTTTAGAGTAGACTTATAGGACTTAGTTAAAGTAAAATGAGGCGCAGAATCCACTGGTGAAAATCGCAATGTCCTATCTTTAACCGTTTAGGACATCGAGTTAAATGGAGAATAATAGATATTTCAAAATGTGATATATAAACATTTTATTCGTTTGTACCTTTATCAACTTTTGAGAGTAGGCTTATAGGACATATTTTATGAAAAATGAGGTGCTGAATCCACTGGTGAATACCGCAATGTCCTATTTTTAACCGTTTAAGAGAAAGAGTAAAATGGAGAATAATATATATTTAAGAATGTGATATATAACCATTTTATTCGTTTGTACCTTTATCAACTCTTTAGAGTAGACTTATAGGACTAAATTTATGTAAAATGAGGTGCTGAATCCACTGATGAAAACCGCAATGTCCTATCTTTAACCTTTTAGGAGATCGAGTAAAATGGAGATTAATGGATATTTAAAAATGGGATATATTAACATTTTTTTCGTTTGTACCTTTATCAACTCTTTAGAGTAGACTTGTAAAACTTATTTTATGTAAAAGGAGGTGCTGAATCCAATGGTGAAAACCGCAATGTCCTATCTTTAACCGTTTAGGAGATCGAGTAAAATGGAGGATAATAGATATTTAAAAATGTGATATATTAACATTTTTTTCGTTTGTACCTTTATCAACTTTTGAGAGTAGACTTATAAGACTTATTTTATGTAAAATGAGGTGCTGAATCCACTGGTGGAAACCGCAATGTCCTATCTTTAACCGTTTAGGAGATCGAGTAAAATGGAGAATAATAGATATTTAAAAATGTGATATATAAACATTTTATTCGTTTGTACCTTTATCAACTTTTGAGAGTAGACTTATAGGACTTATTTTATGTAAAATGTGGACCTGAATTTACTGGTGAAAACCGCAATGTCCTATCTTTATCGGTTTAGGAGATCGAGTAAAATTGAAAATAATAGATATTTCAAAATTTATATATAAACATTTTATTCGTTTGTACCTTTATCAACACTTGAGAGTAAACTTATAGGACTTATTTTATGTAAACTGAGGTGCTGAATCCACTGATGAAAAAAGCAATGTCCTATCTTTAACCGTTTAGGAGATCGAGTAAAATGGAGAATAATAGGTATTTGAAAATGTGATATATAAACATTTTATTCGTTTGTACCTTTATCAACTCTTTAGAGTAGTCTTATAGAATTAATTTTGTGTAAAATGAGGTGCTGAATTCACTGGTGAAAACCGCAATGTCCTATCTTTAACTGTTTAGGTGATCGAGTAAAATGGAGAATAATAGATATTTAAGAATGTGATATATAAACATTTTTTTCGTTTGTACTTTTATCAACTCTTTAGAGTAGACTTATAGGACTTATGTTATGTAAAATGAGGTGCTGAAGCCACTGGAAAATCCGCAATATCCTATCTTTAACCGTTTAGGAGATCGAGTAAAATGGAGAATAATAGGTATTTGAAAATGTGATATATAAACATTTTATTCGTTTGTACCTTTATCAACTCTTTAGAGTAGTCTTATAGAACTAATTTTATGTAAAATGAGGTGCTGAATTCACTGGAGAAAACCGCAATGTCCTATCTTTAACTGTTTAGGAGATCGAGTAAAATGGAGAATAATAGATATTTAAGAATGTCATATATAAACATTTTATTCGGTTGTACCTTTATCAACTCTTGAGAGTAGACTTAATGGACTTATTTAATCTAAAATGAGGAGCTAAATAAACTGATGAAAACCGCAATGTCCTATCTTTAACCGTTTAGGAGATCGAGTAAAATGGAGAGTATAAGATATTTAAAAATGTGTTATATAAACATTTTATTCGTTTGTACCTTTATCAACACTTGAGAGTAGACTTACAGGACTTATTTTATGTAAAATGAGGTGCTGAATCCAGTGATGTAAACCGCAATGTGCTATCTTTAACCATTTAGGAGATCGAGTATAATGGAGAATAATAGATATTAAAAAATGTGTTATATAAACATTTTATTCGTTTGTACCTTTATCAACACTTGAGAGTAGATTTATAGGACTTATTTAATGTAAAATCAGGTGCTGAATCCACTGATGAAAACCGCAATGTCCTATCTTTAACCGTTTAGGAGATCGAGTAAAATGGAGATTAATAGATATTTAAAAATGGGATATATTAACATTTTTTCGTTTGTACCTTTATCAACTCTTTAGAGTAGACTTATAAGACTTATTTTATGTAAAATAAGGTGCTGAATCCACTGGTGAAAACCGCAATGTCCTATCTTTAACCGTTTAAGAGAAAGAGTAAAATAGAGAATAATATATATTTAAGAATGTGATATATAACCATTTTATTCGTTTGTACCTTTATCAACTCTTTAGAGTAGACTTATAGGACTAAATTTATGTAAAATGAGGTACTGAATCCACTGGTGAAAACCGCAATGTCCTATCTTTAACTGTTTAGGAGATCGAGTAAAATGGAGAATAGTAGACATTTAAAAAGGTGATTTATAAACATTTTATTCGTTTGTACCTTGATCAACTCTTTAGAGTAGACTTATAGGACTTATTTTATGTAAAATAAAGTGCTGAATCCACTGGTGAAAACCGCAATGTCCTATCATTAACCGTTTAGGAGATCGAGTAAAATGGAAAATAATAGATATTTAAAAATGTGATATATAAACATTCTTTTCGTTTGTACCTTTATTAACTCTTTAGAGTAGACTTATAGAACTTATTATATGTAAAACGAGGTGCTGAATCCACTGGTGAAAACCGCAATGTCCTATCTTTAACCGTTTAGGAGATCGAGTAAAATGGAGAATAATAGATATTTAAGAATGTCATATATAAACATTTTATTCGGTTGTACCTTTATCAACTCTTGAGAGTAGACTTAATGGACTTATTTAATCTAAAATGAGGAGCTAAATAAACTGATGAAAACCGCAATGTCCTATCTTTAACCGTTTAGGAGATCGAGTAAAATGGAGAGTATAAGATATTTAAAAATGTGTTATATAAACATTTTATTCGTTTGTACCTTTATCAACACTTGAGAGTAGACTTACAGGACTTATTTTATGTAAAATGAGGTGCTGAATCCACTGATGTAAACCGCAATGTGCTATCTTTAACCATTTAGGAGATCGAGTATAATGGAGAATAATAGATATTAAAAAATGTGTTATATAAACATTTTATTCGTTTGTACCTTTATCAACACTTGAGAGTAGATTTATAGGACTTATTTAATGTAAAATCAGGTGCTGAATCCACTGATGAAAACCGCAATGTCCTATCTTTAACCGTTTAGGAGATCGAGTAAAATGGAGATTAATAGATATTTAAAAATGGGATATATTAACATTTTTTCGTTTGTACCTTTATCAACTCTTTAGAGTAGACTTATAAGACTTATTTTATGTAAAATGAGGTGCTGAATCCACTGGTGAAAACCGCAATGTCCTATCTTTAACCGTTTAAGAGAAAGAGTAAAATAGAGAATAATATATATTTAAGAATGTGATATATAACCATTTTATTCGTTTGTACCTTTATCAACTCTTTAGAGTAGACTTATAGGACTAAATTTATGTAAAATGATATACTGAATCCACTGGTGAAAACCGCAATGTCTTATCTTTAACTGTTTAGGAGATCGAGTAAAATGGAGAATAGTAGACATTTAAAAAGGTGATTTATAAACATTTTATTCGTTTGTACCTTGATCAACTCTTTAGAGTAGACTTATAGGACTTATTTTATGTAAAATAAAGTGCTGAATCCACTGGTGAAAACCGCAATGTCCTATCATTAACCGTTTAGGAGATCGAGTAAAATGGAAAATAATAGATATTTAAAAATGTGATATATAAACATTCTTTTCGTTTGTACCTTTATTAACTCTTTAGAGTAGACTTATAGAACTTATTATATGTAAAACGAGGTGCTGAATCCACTGGTGAAAACCGCAATGTCCTATCTTTAACCGTTTAGGAGATCGAGTAAAATGGAGAATAATAGATATATAAAAATGTGATACATAAACATTTTATTCGTTTGTACCTTTATCAACTCTTGAGAGTAGACTTATAAAACTTATTATATGTAAAATGAGGTGCTGAATCCACTGGTGAAAACCGCAATGTCCTATCATTAACCGTTTAGGAGATCGAGTAAAATGGAGATTAATAGATATTTAAAAATGGGATATATTAACATTTTTTCGTTTGTATCTTTATCAACTCTTTAGAGTAGACTTATAAGACTTATGTTATGTAAAATGAGGTGCTGAAGCCACTGGAAAAACCGCAATGTCCTATCTTTAACCGTTTAGGAGATCGAGTAAAATGGAGAATAATAGGTATTTAAAAATGTGATATATAAACATTTTATACGTTTGTACCTTTATCAACTCTTTAGAGTAGACTTATTGGACTAAATTTATGTAAAATGAGGTGCTGAATCCACTGGTGAAAACCGCAATGTCCTATCTTTAACCGTTTAAGAGTAAGAGTAAAATGGAGAATAATAGATATTTAAAAATGTGATATATAAACATTTCATTCGTTTGTACGTTTATCAACTCTTGAGAGTAGACTTATGGGACTTATATTATGTTAAATGAGGTGCTGAATCCACTTATGAAAACCGCAATGTCCTATCTTTAACCATTTATGAGATCGAGTAAAATGGAGGATAATAGATATTAAAAAATGTGTTATATAAACATTTTATTCGTTTGTACCTTTATCAACACTTGAGAGTAGACTTATAGGACTTATTTATTGTAAAATGAGGTGCTAAATCCACTGATGAAAACCGCAATGTCCTATCTTTAACCTTTTAGGAGATCGAGTAAAATGGAGATTAATAGATATTTAAAAATGGGATATATTAACATTTTTTTCGTTTGTACCTTTATCAACTCTTTAGAGTAGACTTGTAAGACTTATTTTATGTAAAAGAAGGTGCTGAATTTAATCGTGAAAACCGCAATGTCCTATCTTTAACCGTTTAGGAGATCGAGTAAAATGGAGGATAATAGATATTTAAAATTGTGATATATTAACATTTTTTTCGTTTGTACCTTTATCAACTCTTTAGAGTAGACTTGTAAGACATATTTTATGTAAAAGGAGGTGCTGAATCCAATGGTGAAAACCGCAATGTCCTATCTTTAACCGTTTAGGACATCGAGTAAAATGGAGAATTATAGGTATTTAAAAATGTGATATATAAACATTTTATTCGTTTGTACCTTTATCAACTTTTGAGAGTAGACTTATAGGATTTATTTTATGTAAAATGTGGTGCTGAATTTACTGGTGAAAACCGCAATGTCCTATCTTTATCGGTTTAGGAGATCGAGTAAAATGGAAAATAATAGATATTTAAAAATTTATATATAAACATTTTATTCGTTTGTACGTTTATCAACTCTTGAGAGTAGACTTATGGGACTTATATTATGTTAAATGAGGTGCTGAATCCACTTATGAAAACCGCAATGTCCTATTTTTAACCATTTATGAGATCGAGTAAAATGGAGGATAATAGATATTTAAAAATGTGTTATATAAACATTTTATTCGTTTGTACCTTTATCAACACTTGAGAGTAGACTTATAGGACTTATTTTATGTAAACTGAGGTGCTGAATTCACTGATGAAAACCGCAATGTCCTATCTTTAACCATTTAGGAAATCGAGTAAAATAGAGAATAATAGATATTTAAAAATGTCATATATAAACATTTTATTCGGTTGTACCTTTATCAACTCTTGAGAGTAGACTTAAAGGTCTTATTTAATCTAGAATGAGGTGCTAAATCCACTGATGAAAACCGCAATGTCCTATCTTTAACAGTTTAGGAGATCGAGTAAAATGGAGAATAATAGATATTAAAAAATGTGTTATATAAACATTTTATTCGTTTGTACCTTTATCAACACTTGAGAGTAGACTTGTAAGACTTATTTTATGTAAAAGGCGGTGCTAAATCCAATGGTGAAAACCGCAATGTCCTATCTTTAACCGTTTAGGACATCGAGTAAAATGGAGAATATTAGATATTTAAAAATGTGATATATAAACCTTTTATTCGTTTATACCTTTATCAACTTTTGAGAGTAGACTTATAGGACTTATTTTATGTAAAATGTGGTGCTGAATTTACTGGTGAAAACCGCAATGTCCTATCTTTATCGGTTTAGGAGATCGAATAAAATGGAAAATAATAGATATTTAAAAATTTATATATAAACATTTTATTCGTTTGTACCTTTATCAACTTTTAGAGTAGTCTTATAGAACTAATTTTATGTAAAATGAGGTGCTGAATTCACTGGTGAAAACCGCAATGTCCTATCTTTAACTGTTTAGGTGATCGAGTAAAATGGAGAATAGTAGATATTTAAGAATGTGATATATAAACAATTTTTTCGTTTGTACTTTTATCAACTCTTTAGAGTAGACTTATAGGACTTATGTTATGTAAAATGAGGTGCTGAAGCCACTGGAAAAACCGCAATGTCCTATCTTTAACCGTTTAGGAGATCGAGTAAAATGGAGAATAATAGGTATTTGAAAATGTGATATATAAACATTTTATTCGTTTGTACCTTTATCAACTCTTTAGTGTAGTCTTATAGAACTAATTTTATGTAAAATGAGGTGCTGAATTCACTGGAGAAAACCGCAATGTCCTATCTTTAAATGTTTGGGAGATCGAGTAAAATGGAGAATAATAGATATTTGAAAATGTGATATATAAACATTTTATTCGTTTGTACCTTTATCAACTCTTTAGAGTAGACTTATAGGACTTAGTTAAAGTAAAATGAGGCGCAGAATCCACTGGTGAAAATCGCAATGTCCTATCTTTAACCGTTTAAGAGTAAGAGTAAAATGGAGAATAATATATATTTAAAAATGTGATATATAACCATTTTATACGTTTGTACCTTTATCAACTCTTTAGAGTAGACTTATTGGACTAAATTTATGTAAAATGAGGTGCTGAATCCACTGGTGAAAACCGCAATGTCCTATCTTTAACTGTTTAGGAGATCGAGTAAAATGGAGAATAATAGATATTTATAAATGTGATATATAAACATTTTATTCGTTTGTACCTTTATCAACTCTTTAGAGTAGACTTATAGGACTTAGTTAAAGTAAAATGAGGCGCAGAATCCACTGGTGAAAATCGCAATGTCCTATCTTTAACCGTTTAGGACATCGAGTTAAATGGAGAATAATAGATATTTCAAAATGTGATATATAAACATTTTATTCGTTTGTACCTTTATCAACTTTTGAGAGTAGGCTTATAGGACATATTTTATGAAAAATGAGGTGCTGAATCCACTGGTGAATACCGCAATGTCCTATTTTTAACCGTTTAAGAGAAAGAGTAAAATGGAGAATAATATATATTTAAGAATGTGATATATAACCATTTTATTCGTTTGTACCTTTATCAACTCTTTAGAGTAGACTTATAGGACTAAATTTATGTAAAATGAGGTGCTGAATCCACTGATGAAAACCGCAATGTCCTATCTTTAACCTTTTAGGAGATCGAGTAAAATGGAGGATAATAGATATTTAAAAATGTGATATATTAACATTTTTTTCGTTTGTACCTTTATCAACTTTTGAGAGTAGACTTATAAGACTTATTTTATGTAAAATGAGGTGCTGAATCCACTGGTGGAAACCGCAATGTCCTATCTTTAACCGTTTAGGAGATCGAGTAAAATGGAGAATAATAGATATTTAAAAATGTGATATATAAACATTTTATTCGTTTGTACCTTTATCAACTTTTGAGAGTAGACTTATAGGACTTATTTTATGTAAAATGTGGTGCTGAATTTACTGGTGAAAACCGCAATGTCCTATCTTTATCGGTTTAGGAGATCGAGTAAAATTGAAAACAATAGATATTTCAAAATTTATATATAAACATTTTATTCGTTTGTACCTTTATCAACACTTGAGAGTAAACTTATAGGACTTATTTTATGTAAACTGAGGTGCTGAATCCACTGATGAAAAAAGCAATGTCCTATCTTTAACCGTTTAGGAGATCGAGTAAAATGGAGAATAATAGGTATTTGAAAATGTGATATATAAACATTTTATTCGTTTGTACCTTTATCAACTCTTTAGAGTAGTCTTATAGAATTAATTTTGTGTAAAATGAGGTGCTGAATTCACTGGTGAAAACCGCAATGTCCTATCTTTAACTGTTTAGGTGATCGAGTAAAATGGAGAATAATAGATATTTAAGAATGTGATATATAAACATTTTTTTCGTTTGTACTTTTATCAACTCTTTAGAGTAGACTTATAGGACTTATGTTATGTAAAATGAGGTGCTGAAGCCACTGGAAAAACCGCAATATCCTATCTTTAACCGTTTAGGAGATCGAGTAAAATGGAGAATAATAGGTATTTGAAAATGTGATATATAAACATTTTATTCGTTTGTACCTTTATCAACTCTTTAGAGTAGTCTTATAGAACTAATTTTATGTAAAATGAGGTGCTGAATTCACTGGAGAAAACCGCAATGTCCTATCTTTAACTGTTTAGGAGATCGAGTAAAATGGAGAATAATAGATATTTAAGAATGTCATATATAAACATTTTATTCGGTTGTACCTTTATCAACTCTTGAGAGTAGACTTAATGGACTTATTTAATCTAAAATGAGGAGCTAAATAAACTGATGAAAACCGCAATGTCCTATCTTTAACCGTTTAGGAGATCGAGTAAAATGGAGAGTATAAGATATTTAAAAATGTGTTATATAAACATTTTATTCGTTTGTACCTTTATCAACACTTGAGAGTAGACTTACAGGACTTATTTTATGTAAAATGAGGTGCTGAATCCAGTGATGTAAACCGCAATGTGCTATCTTTAACCATTTAGGAGATCGAGTATAATGGAGAATAATAGATATTAAAAAATGTGTTATATAAACATTTTATTCGTTTGTACCTTTATCAACACTTGAGAGTAGATTTATAGGACTTATTTAATGTAAAATCAGGTGCTGAATCCACTGATGAAAACCGCAATGTCCTATCTTTAACCGTTTAGGAGATCGAGTAAAATGGAGATTAATAGATATTTAAAAATGGGATATATTAACATTTTTTCGTTTGTACCTTTATCAACTCTTTAGAGTAGACTTATAAGACTTATTTTATGTAAAATAAGGTGCTGAATCCACTGGTGAAAACCGCAATGTCCTATCTTTAACCGTTTAAGAGAAAGAGTAAAATAGAGAATAATATATATTTAAGAATGTGATATATAACCATTTTATTCGTTTGTACCTTTATCAACTCTTTAGAGTAGACTTATAGGACTAAATTTATGTAAAATGAGGTACTGAATCCACTGGTGAAAACCGCAATGTCCTATCTTTAACTGTTTAGGAGATCGAGTAAAATGGAGAATAGTAGACATTTAAAAAGGTGATTTATAAACATTTTATTCGTTTGTACCTTGATCAACTCTTTAGAGTAGACTTATAGGACTTATTTTATGTAAAATAAAGTGCTGAATCCACTGGTGAAAACCGCAATGTCCTATCATTAACCGTTTAGGAGATCGAGTAAAATGGAAAATAATAGATATTTAAAAATGTGATATATAAACATTCTTTTCGTTTGTACCTTTATTAACTCTTTTGAGTAGACTTATAGAACTTATTATATGTAAAACGAGGTGCTGAATCCACTGGTGAAAACCGCAATGTCCTATCTTTAACCGTTTAGGAGATCGAGTAAAATGGAGAATAATAGATATTTAAGAATGTCATATATAAACATTTTATTCGGTTGTACTTTTATCA
Organism: Silvanus unidentatus; assembly: GCA_963930825.1. Taxonomy (NCBI): domain Eukaryota; kingdom Metazoa; phylum Arthropoda; class Insecta; order Coleoptera; family Silvanidae; genus Silvanus; species Silvanus unidentatus. The sequence continues at coordinate 5,073,079 of OZ005761.1, read as the reverse complement.
ACTCTTGAGAGTAGACTTAATGGACTTATTTAATCTAAAATGAGGAGCTAAATAAACTGATGAAAACCGCAATGTCCTATCTTTAACCGTTTAGGAGATCGAGTAAAATGGAGAGTATAAGATATTTAAAAATGTGTTATATAAACATTTTATTCGTTTGTACCTTTATCAACACTTGAGAGTAGACTTACAGGGCTTATTTTATGTAAAATGAGGTGCTGAATCCACTGATGTAAACCGCAATGTGCTATCTTTAACCATTTAGGAGATCGAGTATAATGGAGAATAATAGATATTAAAAAATGTGTTATATAAACATTTTATTCGTTTGTACCTTTATCAACACTTGAGAGTAGATTTATAGGACTTATTTAATGTAAAATCAGGTGCTGAATCCACTGATGAAAACCGCAATGTCCTATCTTTAACCGTTTAGGAGATCGAGTAAAATGGAGATTAATAGATATTTAAAAATGGGATATATTAACATTTTTTCGTTTGTACCTTTATCAACTCTTTAGAGTAGACTTATAAGACTTATTTTATGTAAAATGAGGTGCTGAATCCACTGGTGAAAACCGCAATGTCCTATCTTTAACCGTTTAAGAGAAAGAGTAAAATAGAGAATAATATATATTTAAGAATGTGATATATAACCATTTTATTCGTTTGTACCTTTATCAACTCTTTAGAGTAGACTTATAGGACTAAATTTATGTAAAATGATATACTGAATCCACTGGTGAAAACCGCAATGTCCTATCTTTAACTGTTTAGGAGATCGAGTAAAATGGAGAATAGTAGACATTTAAAAAGGTGATTTATAAACATTTTATTCGTTTGTACCTTGATCAACTCTTTAGAGTAGACTTATAGGACTTATTTTATGTAAAATAAAGTGCTGAATCCACTGGTGAAAACCGCAATGTCCTATCATTAACCGTTTAGGAGATCGAGTAAAATGGAAAATAATAGATATTTAAAAATGTGATATATAAACATTCTTTTCGTTTGTACCTTTATTAACTCTTTAGAGTAGACTTATAGAACTTATTATATGTAAAACGAGGTGCTGAATCCACTGGTGAAAACCGCAATGTCCTATCTTTAACCGTTTAGGAGATCGAGTAAAATGGAGAATAATAGATATATAAAAATGTGATACATAAACATTTTATTCGTTTGTACCTTTATCAACTCTTGAGAGTAGACTTATAAAACTTATTATATGTAAAATGAGGTGCTGAATCCACTGGTGAAAACCGCAATGTCCTATCATTAACCGTTTAGGAGATCGAGTAAAATGGAGATTAATAGATATTTAAAAATGGGATATATTAACATTTTTTCGTTTGTACCTTTATCAACTCTTTAGAGTAGACTTATAAGACTTATGTTATGTAAAATGAGGTGCTGAAGCCACTGGAAAAACCGCAATGTCCTATCTTTAACCGTTTAGGAGATCGAGTAAAATGGAGAATAATAGGTATTTAAAAATGTGATATATAAACATTTTATACGTTTGTACCTTTATCAACTCTTTAGAGTAGACTTATTAGACTAAATTTATGTAAAATGAGGTGCTGAATCCACTGGTGAAAACCGCAATGTCCTATCTTTAACCGTTTAAGAGTAAGAGTAAAATGGAGAATAATAGATATTTAAAAATGTGATATATAAACATTTCATTCGTTTGTACGTTTATCAACTCTTGAGAGTAGACTTATGGGACTTATATTATGTTAAATGAGGTGCTGAATCCACTTATGAAAACCGCAATGTCCTATCTTTAACCATTTATGAGATCGAGTAAAATGGAGGATAATAGATATTAAAAAATGTGTTATATAAACATTTTATTCGTTTGTACCTTTATCAACACTTGAGAGTAGACTTATAGGACTTATTTTATGTAAAATGAGGTGCTGAATCCACTGATGAAAACCGCAATGTCCTATCTTTAACCATTTAGGAGATCGAGTATAATGGAGAATAATAGATATTAAAAAATGTGTTATATAAACATTTTATTCGTTTGTACCTTTATCAACACTTGAGAGTAGACTTATAGGACTTATTTATTGTAAAATGAGGTGCTAAATCCACTGATGAAAACCGCAATGTCCTATCTTTAACCTTTTAGGAGATCGAGTAAAATGGAGATTAATAGATATTTAAAAATGGGATATATTAACATTTTTTTCGTTTGTACCTTTATCAACTCTTTAGAGTAGACTTGTAAGACTTATTTTATGTAAAAGAAGGTGCTGAATTTAATCGTGAAAACCGCAATGTCCTATCTTTAACCGTTTAGGAGATCGAGTAAAATGGAGGATAATAGATATTTAAAATTGTGATATATTAACATTTTTTTCGTTTGTACCTTTATCAACTCTTTAGAGTAGACTTGTAAGACATATTTTATGTAAAAGGAGGTGCTGAATCCAATGGTGAAAACCGCAATGTCCTATCTTTAACCGTTTAGGACATCGAGTAAAATGGAGAATTATAGATATTTAAAAATGTGATATATAAACATTTTATTCGTTTGTACCTTTATCAACTTTTGAGAGTAGACTTATAGGATTTATTTTATGTAAAATGTGGTGCTGAATTTACTGGTGAAAACCGCAATGTCCTATCTTTATCGGTTTAGGAGATCGAGTAAAATGGAAAATAATAGATATTTAAAAATTTATATATAAACATTTTATTCGTTTGTACGTTTATCAACTCTTGAGAGTAGACTTATGGGACTTATATTATGTTAAATGAGGTGCTGAATCCACTTATGAAAACCGCAATGTCCTATTTTTAACCATTTATGAGATCGAGTAAAATGGAGGATAATAGATATTTAAAAATGTGTTATATAAACATTTTATTCGTTTGTACCTTTATCAACACTTGAGAGTAGACTTATAGGACTTATTTTATGTAAACTGAGGTGCTGAATTCACTGATGAAAACCGCAATGTCCTATCTTTAACCATTTAGGAAATCGAGTAAAATAGAGAATAATAGATATTTAAAAATGTCATATATAAACATTTTATTCGGTTGTACCTTTATCAACTCTTGAGAGTAGACTTAAAGGTCTTATTTAATCTAGAATGAGGTGCTAAATCCACTGATGAAAACCGCAATGTCCTATCTTTAACAGTTTAGGAGATCGAGTAAAATGGAGAATAATAGATATTAAAAAATGTGTTATATAAACATTTTATTCGTTTGTACCTTTATCAACACTTGAGAGTAGACTTGTAAGACTTATTTTATGTAAAAGGCGGTGCTAAATCCAATGGTGAAAACCGCAATGTCCTATCTTTAACCGTTTAGGACATCGAGTAAAATGGAGAATATTAGATATTTAAAAATGTGATATATAAACCTTTTATTCGTTTATACCTTTATCAACTTTTGAGAGTAGACTTATAGGACTTATTTTATGTAAAATGTGGTGCTGAATTTACTGGTGAAAACCGCAATGTCCTATCTTTATCGGTATAGGAGATCGAATAAAATGGAAAATAATAGATATTTAAAAATTTATATATAAACATTTTATTCGTTTGTACCTTTATCAACTTTTAGAGTAGTCTTATAGAACTAATTTTATGTAAAATGAGGTGCTGAATTCACTGGTGAAAACCGCAATGTCCTATCTTTAACTGTTTAGGTGATCGAGTAAAATGGAGAATAGTAGATATTTAAGAATGTGATATATAAACAATTTTTTCGTTTGTACTTTTATCAACTCTTTAGAGTAGACTTATAGGACTTATGTTATGTAAAATGAGGTGCTGAAGCCACTGGAAAAACCGCAATGTCCTATCTTTAACCGTTTAGGAGATCGAGTAAAATGGAGAATAATAGGTATTTGAAAATGTGATATATAAACATTTTATTCGTTTGTACCTTTATCAACTCTTTAGTGTAGTCTTATAGAACTAATTTTATGTAAAATGAGGTGCTGAATTCACTGGAGAAAACCGCAATGTCCTATCTTTAAATGTTTGGGAGATCGAGTAAAATGGAGAATAATAGATATTTAAGAATGTGGTATATAAACATTTTATTTTTTGTACCTTTATTAAGTCTCGAGAGTTGACATCTAGGAATTATTTTATGTAAAATGAGGTGCTAAATCCACTGGTGAAAACCGCAATGTCCTATCTTTAACCGTTTAAGAGTAAGAGTAAAATGGAGAATAATATATATTTAAAAATGTGATATATAACCATTTTATACGTTTGTACCTTTATCAACTCTTTAGAGTAGACTTATTGGACTAAATTTATGTAAAATGAGGTGCTGAATCCACTGGTGAAAACCGCAATGTCCTATCTTTAACTGTTTAGGAGATCGAGTAAAATGGAGAATAATAGATATTTATAAATGTGATATATAAACATTTTATTCGTTTGTACCTTTATCAACTCTTTAGAGTAGACTTATAGGACTTAGTTAAAGTAAAATGAGGCGCAGAATCCACTGGTGAAAATCGCAATGTCCTATCTTTAACCGTTTAGGACATCGAGTTAAATGGAGAATAATAGATATTTCAAAATGTGATATATAAACATTTTATTCGTTTGTACCTTTATCAACTTTTGAGAGTAGGCTTATAGGACATATTTTATGAAAAATGAGGTGCTGAATCCACTGGTGAATACCGCAATGTCCTATTTTTAACTGTTTAAGAGAAAGAGTAAAATGGAGAATAATATATATTTAAGAATGTGATATATAACCATTTTATTCGTTTGTACCTTTATCAACTCTTTAGAGTAGACTTATAGGACTAAATTTATGTAAAATGAGGTGCTGAATCCACTGATGAAAACCGCAATGTCCTATCTTTAACCTTTTAGGAGATCGAGTAAAATGGAGATTAATAGATATTTAAAAATGGGATATATTAACATTTTTTTCGTTTGTACCTTTATCAACTCTTTAGAGTAGACTTGTAAAACTTATTTTATGTAAAAGGAGGTGCTGAATCCAATGGTGAAAACCGCAATGTCCTATCTTTAACCGTTTAGGAGATCGAGTAAAATGGAGGATAATAGATATTTAAAAATGTGATATATTAACATTTTTTTCGTTTGTACCTTTATCAACTCTTTAGAGTAGACTTGTAAGACTTATTTCATGGAAAAGGAGGTGCTGAATCCAATGGTGAAAACCGCAATGTCCTATCTTTAACTGTTTAGGTGATCGAGTAAAATGGAGAATAATAGATATTTAAGAATGTGATATATAAACATTTTTTTCGTTTGTACTTTTATCAACTCTTTAGAGTAGACTTATAGGACTTATGTTATGTAAAATGAGGTGCTGAAGCCACTGGAAAAACCGCAATATCCTATCTTTAACCGTTTAGGAGATCGAGTAAAATGGAGAATAATAGGTATTTGAAAATGTGATATATAAACATTTTATTCGTTTGTACCTTTATCAACTCTTTAGAGTAGTCTTATAGAACTAATTTTATGTAAAATGAGGTGCTGAATTCACTGGAGAAAACGGCAATGTCCTATCTTTAACTGTTTAGGAGATCGAGTAAAATGGAGAATAATAGATATTTAAGAATGTCATATATAAACATTTTATTCGGTTGTACCTTTATCAACTCTTGAGAGTAGACTTAATGGACTTATTTAATCTAAAATGAGGAGCTAAATAAACTGATGAAAACCGCAATGTCCTATCTTTAACCGTTTAGGAGATCGAGTAAAATGGAGAGTATAAGATATTTAAAAATGTGTTATATAAACATTTTATTCGTTTGTACCTTTATCAACACTTGAGAATAGACTTACAGGACTTATTTTATGTAAAATGAGGTGCTGAATCCAGTGATGTAAACCGCAATGTGCTATCTTTAACCATTTAGGAGATCGAGTATAATGGAGAATAATAGATATTAAAAAATGTGTTATATAAACATTTTATTCGTTTGTACCTTTATCAACACTTGAGAGTAGATTTATAGGACTTATTTAATGTAAAATCAGGTGCTGAATCCACTGATGAAAACCGCAATGTCCTATCTTTAACCGTTTAGGAGATCGAGTAAAATGGAGATTAATAGATATTTAAAAATGGGATATATTAACATTTTTTCGTTTGTACCTTTATCAACTCTTTAGAGTAGACTTATAAGACTTATTTTATGTAAAATAAGGTGCTGAATCCACTGGTGAAAACCGCAATGTCCTATCTTTAACCGTTTAAGAGAAAGAGTAAAATAGAGAATAATATATATTTAAGAATGTGATATATAACCATTTTATTCGTTTGTACCTTTATCAACTCTTTAGAGTAGACTTATAGGACTAAATTTATGTAAAATGAGGTACTGAATCCACTGGTGAAAACCGCAATGTCCTATCTTTAACTGTTTAGGAGATCGAGTAAAATGGAGAATAGTAGACATTTACAAAGGTGATTTATAAACATTTTATTCGTTTGTACCTTGATCAACTCTTTAGAGTAGACTTATAGGACTTATTTTATGTAAAATAAAGTGCTGAATCCACTGGTGAAAACCGCAATGTCCTATCATTAACCGTTTAGGAGATCGAGTAAAATGGAAAATAATAGATATTTAAAAATGTGATATATAAACATTCTTTTCGTTTGTACCTTTATTAACTCTTTAGAGTAGACTTATAGAACTTATTATATGTAAAACGAGGTGCTGAATCCACTGGTGAAAACCGCAATGTCCTATCTTTAACCGTTTAGGAGATCGAGTAAAATGGAGAATAATAGATATATAAAAATGTGATACATAAACATTTTATTCGTTTGTACCTTTATCAACTCTTGAGAGTAGACTTATAAAACTTATTATATGTAAAATGAGGTGCTGAATCCACTGGTGAAAACCGCAATGTCCTATCTTTAACCGTTTAGGAGATCGAGTAAAATGGAGATTAATAGATATTTAAAAATGGGATATATTAATATTTTTTCGTTTGTACCTTTATCAACTCTTTAGAGTAGACTTATAAGACTTATGTTATGTAAAATGAGGTGCTGAAGCCACTGGAAAAACCGCAATGTCCTATCTTTAACCGTTTAGGAGATCGAGTAAAATGGAGAATAATAGGTATTTAAAAATGTGATATATAAACATTTTATACGTTTGTACCTTTATCAACTCTTTAGAGTAGACTTATTGGACTAAATTTATGTAAAATGAGGTGCTGAATCCACTGGTGAAAACCGCAATGTTCTATCTTTAACCGTTTAAGAGTAAGAGTAAAATGGAGAATAATATATATTTAAAAATGTGATATATAACCATTTTATACGTTTGTACCTTTATCAACTCTTTAGAGTAGACTTAAAGGACTTAGTTTAAGTAAAATGAGGCGCAGAATCCACTGGTGAAAATCGCAATGTCCTATCTTTAACCGTTTAGGACATCGAGTAAAATGGAGAATAATATATATTTAAGAATGTGATATATAACCATTTTATTCGTTTGTACCTTTATCAACTCTTTAGAGTAGACTTATAGGACTAAATTTATGTAAAATGAGGTGCTGAATATACTGGTGAAAACCGCAATGTCCTATCTTTAACTGTTTAGGAGATCGAGTAAAATGGAGAATAATAGATATATATAAATGTGATATATAAACATTTTATTCGTTTGTACCTTTATCAACTCTTTAGAGTAGACTTATAGGACTTATTTTATGTAAAATAAAGTGAGGAATTCACTGGTGAAAACCGCAATGTCCTATCATTAACCGTTTAGGAGATCGAGTAAAATGGAAAATAATAGATATTTAAAAATGTGATATATAAACATTTTTTTCGTTTGTACCTTTATTAACTCTTTAGAGTAGACTTATAGGACTTATTTTATGTAAAATAAAGTGCTGAATCCACTGGGGAAAACCGCAATGTCCTATCTTTAACTGTTTAGGTGATCGAGTAAAATGGAGAATAATAGATATTTAAAAATGTGATATATAAACATTTCATTCGTTTGTACGTTTATCAACTCTTGAGAGTAGACTTATGGGACTTATATTATGTTAAATGAGGTGCTGAATCCACTTATGAAAACCGCAATGTACTATCTTTAACCATTTAGGAGATCGAGTAAAATAGAGAATAATAGATATTTAAAAATGTCATATATAAACATTTTATTCGGTTGTACCTTTATCAACTCTTGAGAGTAGACTTAAAGGTCTTATTTAATCTAAAATGAGGAGCTAAATCCACTGATGAAAACCGCAATGTACTATCTTTAACCGTTTAGGAGATCGAGTAAAATTGAGAATAATAGATATTAAAAAATGTGTTACATAATCATTTTATTCGTTTGTACCTTTATCAACACTTGAGAGTAGACTTATAGGACTTATTTAATGTAAAATGAGGTGCTTAATCCACTGATGAAATCCGCAATGTCCTATCTTTAACCGTTTAGGAGATCGAGTAAAATGGAGAATAATAGATATTTAAAAATGTCATATATAAACATTTTATTCGGTTGTACCTTTATCAACTCTTGAGAGTAGACTTAAAGGACTTATTTAATCTAAAATGAGGTGCTAAATCCACTGATGAAAACCGCAATGTCCTATCTTTAACCGTTTAGGAGATCGAGTAAAATGGAGAATAATAGATATTAAAAAATGTGTTATATAAACATTTTATTCGTTTGTACCTTTATCAACACTTGAGAGTAAACTTATAGGACTTATTTTATGTAAAATGAGGTGCTGAATCCACTGATGAAAACCGCAATGTCCTATCTTTAACCATTTAGGAGATCGAGTATAATGGAGAATAATAGATATTAAAAAATGTGTTATATAAACATTTTATTCGTTTGTACCTTTATCAACACTTGAGAGTAGACTTATAGGACTTATTTAATGTAAAATGACGTGCTGAATCCACTGATGAAAACCGCAATGTCCTATCTTTAACCTTTTAGGAGATCGAGTAAAATGGAGATTAATAGATATTTAAAAATGGGATATATTAACATTTTTTTCGTTTGTACCTTTATCAACTCTTTAGAGTAGACTTGTAAGACTTATTTTATGTAAAAGAAGGTGCTGAATTTAATGGTGAAAACCGCAATGTCCTATCTTTAACCGTTTAGGAGATCGAGTAAAATGGAGGATAATAGATATTTAAAAATGTGATATATTAACATTTTTTTCGTTTGTACCTTTATCAACTCTTTAGAGTAGACTTGTAAGACATATTTTATGTAAAAGGAGGTGCTGAATCCAATGGTGAAAACCGCAATGTCCTATCTTTAACCGTTTAGGTCATCGAGTAAAATGGAGAATATTAGATATTTAAAAATGTGATATATAAACCTTTTATTCGTTTGTACCTTTATCAACCCTTGAGAGTAGACTTATAGGACTTATTTAATGTAAAATGAGGTGCTGAATCCACTGATGAAAACCGCAATGTCCTATCTTGAACCGTTTAGGAGATCGAGTAAAATGGAGAATAATAGATATTTAAAAATGTCATATATAAACATTTTATTCGGTTGTACCTCTTTCAACTCTTGAGAGTAGACTTAAAGGACTTATTTAATCTAGAATGAGGTGCTAAATCCACTGATGAAAACCGCAATGTCCTATCTTTATCGGTTTAGGAGATCGAGTAAAATGGAAAATAATAGATATTTAAAAATTTATATATAAACATTTTATCCGTTTGTACCTTTATCAACTTTTAGAGTAGTCTTATAGAACTAATTTTATGTAAAATGAGGTGCTGAATTCACTGGTGAAAACCGCAATGTCCTATCTTTAACCGTTTAGGAGATCGAGTAAAATGGAGAATAATAGGTATTTGAAAATGTGATATATAAACATTTTATTCGTTTGTACCTTTATCAACTCTTTAGAGTAGTCTTATAGAACTAATTTTATGTAAAATGAGGTGCTGAATTCACTGGTGAAAACCGCAATGTCCTATCTTTAACTGTTTAGGTGATCGAGTAAAATGGAGAATAGTAGATATTTAAGAATGTGATATATAAACATTTTTTTCGTTTGTACTTTTATCAACTCTTTAGAGTAGACTTATAGGACTTATGTTATGTAAAATGAGGTGCTGAAGCCACTGGAAAAACCGCAATGTCCTATCTTTAACCGTTTAGGAGATCGAGTAAAATGGAGAATAATAGGTATTTGAAAATGTGATATATAAACATTTTATTCGTTTGTACCTTTATCAACTCTTTAGTGTAGTCTTATAGAACTAATTTTATGTAAAATGAGGTGCTGAATTCACTAGAGAAAACCGCAATGTCCTATCTTTAAATGTTTAGGAGATCGAGTAAAATGGAGAATAATAGATATTTAAAAATGTGGTACATAAATATTTTATTTGTTTGTACCTTTATTAAGTCTCGAGAGTTGACTTCTAGGAATTATTTTATGTAAAATGAGGTGCTGAATCCACTGGTGAAAACCGCAATGTCCTATCTTTAACCGTTTAAGAGTAAGAGTAAAATGGAGAATAATATATATTTAAAAATGTGATATATAACCATTTTATACGTTTGTACCTTTATCAACTCTTTAGAGTAGACTTATTGGACTAAATTTATGTAAAATGAGGTGCTGAATCCACTGGTGAAAACCGCAATGTCCTATCTTTAACTGTTTAGGTGATCGAGTAAAATGGAGAATAATAGATATTTATAAATGTGATATATAAACATTTTATTCGTTTGTACCTTTATCAACTCTTTAGAGTAGACTTATGGGACTTAGTTTAAGTAAAATGAGGCGCAGAATCCACTGGTGAAAATCGCAATGTCCTATCTTTAACCGTTTAGGACATCGAGTTAAATGGAGAATAATAGATATTTCAAAATGTGATATATAAACATTTTATTCGTTTGTACCTTTATCAACTTTTGAGAGTAGGCTTATAGGACATATTTTATGAAAAATGAGGTGCTGAATCCACTCGTGAAAACCGCAATGTCCTATTTTTAACCGTTTAAGAGAAAGAGTAAAATGGAGAATAATATATATTTAAGAATGTGATATATAACCATTTTATTCGTTTGTACCTTTATCAACTCTTTAGAGTAGACTTATAGGACTAAATTTATGTAAAATGAGGTGCTGAATCCACTGATGAAAACCGCAATGTCCTATCTTTAACCTTTTAGGAGATCGAGTAAAATGGAGATTAATAGATATTTAAAAATGGGATATATTAACATTTTTTTCGTTTGTACCTTTATCAACTCTTTAGAGTAGACTTGTAAGACTTATTTTATGTAAAAGGAGGTGCTGAATCCAATGGTGAAAACCGCAATGTCCTATCTTTAACCGTTTAGGAGATCGAGTAAAATGGAGGATAATAGATATTTAAAAATGTGATATATTAACATTTTTTTCGTTTGTACCTTTATCAACTCTTTAGAATAGACTTGTAAGACTTATTTTATGGAAGAGGAGGTGCTGAATCCAATGGTGAAAACCGCAATGTCCTATCTTTAACCGTTTAGGACATCGAGTAAAATGGAGAATATTAGATATTTAAAAATGTGATATATAAACCTTTTATTCGTTTGTACCTTTATCAACTTTTGAGAGTAGACTTATAGAACTTATTTTATGTAAAATGTGGTGCTGAATTTACTGGTGAAAACCGCAATGTCCTATCTTTATCGGTTTAGGAGATCGAGTATAATGGAGAATAATAGATATTTAAGAATGTGATATATAAACATTTTTTTCGTTTGTACTTTTATCAACTCTTTAGAGTAGACTTATAGGACTTATGTTATGTAAAATGAGGTGCTGAAGCCACTGGAAAAACCGCAATGTCCTATCTTTAACCGTTTAGGAGATCGAGTAAAATGGAGAATAATAGGTATTTGAAAATGTGATATATAAACATTTTATTCGTTTGTACCTTTATCAACTCTTTAGAGTAGTCTTATAAAACTAATTTTATGTAAAATGAGGTGCAGATTTCACTGGTGAAAACCGCAATGTCCTATCTTTAACTGTTTAGGTGATCGAGTAAAATGGAGAATAATAGATATTTAAGAATGTGATATATAAACATTTTTTTCGTTTGTACTTTTATCATCTCTTTAGAGTAGACTTATAGGACTTATGTTTTGTAAAATGAGGTGCTGAAGCCACTGGAAAAACCGCAATGTCCTATCTTTAACCGTTTAGGAGATCGAGTAAAATGGAGAATAATAGGTATTTGATAATGTGATATATAAACATTTTATTTGTTTGTACCTTTATCAACTCTTTAAAGTAGTCTTATAGAACTAATTTTATGTAAAATGAGGTGCTGAATTCACTGGAGAAAACCGCAATGTCTTATCTTTAAATGTTTAGGAGATCGAGTAAAATGGAGAATAATAGATATTTAAGAATGTGATATATAAACATTTTATTTGTTTGTACCTTTAATAAGTCTCGAGAGTTGACTTCTAGGAATTATTTTATGTAAAATGAGGTGCTGAATCTACTGGTGAAAACCGCAATGTCCTATCTTTAACCGTTTAAGAGTAAGAGTAAAATGGAGAATAATATATATTTAAAAATGTGATATATAACCATTTTATACGTTTGTACCTTTATCAACTCTTTAGAGTAGACTTATTGGACTAAATTTATGTAAAATGAGGTGCTGAATCCACTGGTGAAAACCGCAATGTCCTATCTTTAACTGTTTAGGAGATCGAGTAAAATGGAGAATAATAGATATTTATATATGTGATATATAAACATTTTATTTGTTTGTACCTTTATCAACTCTTTAGAGTAGACTTGTAAGACTTATTTTATGTAAAAGAAGGTGCTGAATTTAATGGTGAAAACCGCAATGTCCTATCTTTAACCGTTTAGGAGATCGAGTAAAATGGAGGATAATAGATATTTAAAAATGTGATATATTAACATTTTTTTCGTTTGTACCTTTATCAACTCTTTAGAGTAGACTTGTAAGACATATTTTATGTAAAAGGAGGTGCTGAATCCAATGGTGAAAACCGCAATGTCCTATCTTCAACCGTTTAGGACATCGAGTAAAATGGAGAATATTAGATATTTAAAAATGTGATATATAAACCTTTTATTCGTTTGTACCTTTATCAACCCTTGAGAGTAGACTTATAGGACTTATTTAATGTAAAATGAGGTGCTGAATCCACTGATGAAAACCGCAATGTCCTATCTTTATCGGTTTAGGAGATCGAGTAAAATGGAAAATAATAGATATTTAAAAATTTATATATAAACATTTTATCCGTTTGTACCTTTATCAACTTTTAGAGTAGTCTTATAGAACTAATTTTATGTAAAATGAGGTGCTGAATTCACTGGTGAAAACCGCAATGTCCTATCTTTAACCGTTTAGGAGATCGAGTAAAATGGAGAATAATAGGTATTTGAAAATGTGATATATAAACATTTTATTCGTTTGTACCTTTATCAACTCTTTAGAGTAGTCTTATAGAACTAATTTTATGTAAAATGAGGTGCTGAATTCACTGGTGAAAACCGCAATGTCCTATCTTTAACTGTTTAGGTGATCGAGTAAAATGGAGAATAGTAGATATTTAAGAATGTGATATATAAACATTTTTTTCGTTTGTACTTTTATCAACTCTTTAGAGTAGACTTATAGGACTTATGTTATGTAAAATGAGGTGCTGAAGCCACTGGAAAAACCGCAATGTCCTATCTTTAACCGTTTAGGAGATCGAGTAAAATGGAGAATAATAGGTATTTGAAAATGTGATATATAAACATTTTATTCGTTTGTACCTTTATCAACTCTTTAGTGTAGTCTTATAGAACTAATTTTATGTAAAATGAGGTGCTGAATTCACTAGAGAAAACCGCAATGTCCTATCTTTAAATGTTTAGGAGATCGAGTAAAATGGAGAATAATAGATATTTAAAAATGTGGTACATAAATATTTTTTTCGTTTGTACCTTTATCAACTCTTTAGAGTAGACTTGTAAGACTTATTTTATGTAAAAGGAGGTGCTGAATCCAATGGTGAAAACCGCAATGTCCTATCTTTAACCGTTTAGGAGATCGAGTAAAATGGAGGATAATAGATATTTAAAAATGTGATATATTAACATTTTTTTCGTTTGTACCTTTATCAACTCTTTAGAATAGACTTGTAAGACTTATTTTATGGAAAAGGAGGTGCTGAATCCAATGGTGAAAACCGCAATGTCCTATCTTTAACCGTTTAGGACATCGAGTAAAATGGAGAATATTAGATATTTAAAAATGTGATATATAAACCTTTTATTCGTTTGTACCTTTATCAACTTTTGAGAGTAGACTTATAGAACTTATTTTATGTAAAATGTGGTGCTGAATTTACTGGTGAAAACCGCAATGTCCTATCTTTATCGGTTTAGGAGATCGAGTATAATGGAGAATAATAGATATTTAAGAATGTGATATATAAACATTTTTTTCGTTTGTACTTTTATCAACTCTTTAGAGTAGACTTATAGGACTTATGTTATGTAAAATGAGGTGCTGAAGCCACTGGAAAAACCGCAATGTCCTATCTTTAACCGTTTAGGAGATCGAGTAAAATGGAGAATAATAGGTATTTGAAAATGTGATATATAAACATTTTATTCGTTTGTACCTTTATCAACTCTTTAGAGTAGTCTTATAAAACTAATTTTATGTAAAATGAGGTGCAGATTTCACTGGTGAAAACCGCAATGTCCTATCTTTAACTGTTTAGGTGATCGAGTAAAATGGAGAATAATAGATATTTAAGAATGTGATATATAAACATTTTTTTCGTTTGTACTTTTATCATCTCTTTAGAGTAGACTTATAGGACTTATGTTTTGTAAAATGAGGTGCTGAAGCCACTGGAAAAACCGCAATGTCCTATCTTTAACCGTTTAGGAGATCGAGTAAAATGGAGAATAATAGGTATTTGATAATGTGATATATAAACATTTTATTCGTTTGTACCTTTATCAACTCTTTAAAGTAGTCTTATAGAACTAATTTTATGTAAAATGAGGTGCTGAATTCACTGGAGAAAACCGCAATGTCTTATCTTTAAATGTTTAGGAGATCGAGTAAAATGGAGAATAATAGATATTTAAGAATGTGATATATAAACATTTTATTTGTTTGTACCTTTAATAAGTCTCGAGAGTTGACTTCTAGGTATTATTTTATGTAAAATAAGGTGCTGAATCTACTGGTGAAAACCGCAATGTCCTATCTTTAACCGTTTAAGAGTAAGAGTAAAATGGAGAATAATATATATTTAAAAATGTGATATATAACCATTTTATACGTTTGTACCTTTATCAACTCTTTAGAGTAGACTTATTGGACTAAATTTATGTAAAATGAGGTGCTGAATCCACTGGTGAAAACCGCAATGTCCTATCTTTAACTGTTTAGGAGATCGAGTAAAATGGAGAATAATAGATATTTATATATGTGATATATAAACATTTTATTTGTTTGTACCTTTATCAACTCTTTAGAGTAGACTTATAGGACTTAGTTTAAGTAAAATGAGGCGCAGAATCCACTGGTGAAAATCGCAATGTCCTATCTTTAACCGTTTAGGACATCGAGTAAAATGGAGAATAATATATATTTAAGAATGTGATATATAACCATTTTATTCGTTTGTACCTTTATCAACTCTTTAGAGTAGACTTATAGGACTAAATTTATGTAAAATGAGGTGCTGAATATACTGGTGAAAACCGCAATGTCCTATCTTTAACTGTTTAGGAGATCGAGTAAAATGGAGAATAATAGATATTTATAAATGTGATATATAAACATTTTATTCGTTTGTACCTTTATCAACTCTTTAGAGTAGACTTATAGGACTTATTTTATGTAAAATAAAGTGCTGAATTCACTGGTGAAAACCGCAATGTCCTATCATTAACCGTTTAGGAGATCGAGTAAAATGGAAAATAATAGATATTTAAAAATGTGATATATAAACATTTTTTTCGTTTGTACCTTTATTAACTCTTTAGAGTAGACTTATAGGACTTATTTTATGTAAAATAAAGTGCTGAATCCACTGGTGAAAACCGCAATGTCCTATCTTTAACTGTTTAGGTGATCGAGTAAAATGGAGAATAATAGATATTTAAAAATGTGATATATAAACATTTCATTCGTTTGTACGTTTATCAACTCTTGAGAGTAGACTTATGGGACTTATATTATGTTAAATGAGGTGCTGAATCCACTTATGAAAACCGCAATGTCCTATCTTTAACCATTTATGAGATCGAGTAAAATGGAGGATAATAGATATTAAAAAATGTGTTATATAAACATTTTATTCGTTTGTACCTTTATCAACTCTTTAAAGTAGTCTTATAGAACTAATTTTATGTAAAATGAGGTGCTGAATTCACTGGAGAAAACCGCAATGTCTTATCTTTAAATGTTTAGGAGATCGAGTAAAATGGAGAATAATAGATATTTAAGAATGTGATATATAAACATTTTATTTGTTTGTACCTTTAATAAGTCTCGAGAGTTGACTTCTAGGAATTATTTTATATAAAATGAGGTGCTGAATCTACTGGTGAAAACCGCAATGTCCTATCTTTAACCGTTTAAGAGTAAGAGTAAAATGGAGAATAATATATATTTAAAAATGTGATATATAACCATTTTATACGTTTGTACCTTTATCAACTCTTTAGAGTAGACTTATTGGACTAAATTTATGTAAAATGAGGTGCTGAATCCACTGGTGAAAACCGCAATGTCCTATCTTTAACTGTTTAGGAGATCGAGTAAAATGGAGAATAATAGATATTTATATATGTGATATATAAACATTTTATTTGTTTGTACCTTTATCAACTCTTTAGAGTAGACTTATAGGACTTAGTTTAAGTAAAATGAGGCGCAGAATCCACTGGTGAAAATCGCAATGTCCTATCTTTAACCGTTTAGGACATCGAGTAAAATGGAGAATAATATATATTTAAGAATGTGATATATAACCATTTTATTCGTTTGTACTTTTATCAACTCTTTAGAGTAGACTTATAGGACTAAATTTATGTAAAATGAGGTGCTGAATATACTGGTGAAAACCGCAATGTCCTATCTTTAACTGTTTAGGAGATCGAGTAAAATGGAGAATAATAGATATTTATAAATGTGATATATAAACATTTTATTCGTTTGTACCTTTATCAACTCTTTAGAGTAGACTTATAGGACTTAGTTTAAGTAAAATGAGGCGCAGAATCCACTGGTGAAAATCGCAATGTCCTATCTTTAACCGTTTAGGACATCGAGTAAAATTGAGAATAATATATATTTAAGAATGTGATATATAACCATTTTATTCGTTTGTACCTTTATCAACTCTTTAGAGTAGACTTATAGGACTAAATTTATGTAAATTGAGGTGCTGAATATACTGGTGAAAACCGCAATGTCCTATCTTTAACCGTTTAGGAGATCGAGTAAAATGGAGGATAATAGATATTTAAAAATGTGATATATAAACCTTTTATTCGTTTGTACCTTTATCAACTTTTGAGAGTAGACTTATAAGACTTATTTTATGTAAAATGAGGTGCTGAATCCACTGGTGGAAACCGCAATGTCCTATCTTTAACCGTTTAGGAGATCGAGTAAAATGGAGAATAATAGATATTTAAAAATGTGATATATAAACATTTTATTCGTTTGTACCTTTATCAACTTTTGAGAGTAGACTTATAGGATTTATTTTATGTAAAATGTGGTGCTGAATTTACTGGTGAAAGCCGCAATGTCCTATCTTTATCGGTTTAGGAGATCGAGTAAAATGGAAAATAATAGATATTTAAAAATTTATATATAAACATTTTATTCGTTTGTACGTTTATCAACTCTTGAGAGTAGACTTATGGGACTTATATTATGTTAAATGAGGTGCTGAATCCACTTATGAAAACCGCAATGTCCTATTTTTAACCATTTATGAGATCGAGTAAAATGGAGGATAATAGATATTTAAAAATGTGTTATATAAACATTTTATTCGTTTGTACCTTTATCAACACTTGAGAGTAGACTTATAGGACTTATTTTATGTAAACTGAGGTGCTGAATTCACTGATGAAAACCGCAATGTCCTATCTTTAACCATTTAGGAAATCGAGTAAAATAGAAAATAATAGATATTTAAAAATGTCATATATAAACATTTTATTCGGTTGTACCTTTATCAACTCTTGAGAGTAGACTTAAAGGTCTTATTTAATCTAGAATGAGGTGCTAAATCCACTGATGAAAACCGCAATGTCCTATCTTTAACAGTTTAGGAGATCGAGTAAAATGGAGAATAATAGATATTAAAAAATGTGTTATATAAACATTTTATTCGTTTGTACCTTTATCAACACTTGAGAGTAGACTTGTAAGACTTATTTTATGTAAAAGGCGGTGCTGAATCCAATGGTGAAAACCGCAATGTCCTATCTTTAACCGTTTAGGACATCGAGTAAAATGGAGAATAGTAGATATTTAAGAATGTGATATATAAACATTTTTTTCGTTTGTACTTTTATCAACTCTTTAGAGTAGACTTATAGGACTTATGTTATGTAAAATGAGGTGCTGAAGCCACTGGAAAAACCGCAATGTCCTATCTTTAACCGTTTAGGAGATCGAGTAAAATGGAGAATAATAGGTATTTGAAAATGTGATATATAAACATTTTATTCGTTTGTACCTTTATCAACTCTTTAGTGTAGTCTTATAGAACTAATTTTATGTAAAATGAGGTGCTGAATTCACTGGAGAAAACCGCAATGTCCTATCTTTAAATGTTTGGGAGATCGAGTAAAATGGAGAATAATAGATATTTAAGAATGTGGTATATAAACATTTTATTTGTTTGTACCTTTATTAAGTCTCGAGAGTTGACTTCTAGGAATTATTTTATGTAAAATGAGGTGCTAAATCCACTGGTGAAAACCGCAATGTCCTATCTTTAACCGTTTAAGAGTAAGAGTAAAATGGAGAATAATATATATTTAAAAATGTGATATATAACCATTTTATACGTTTGTACCTTTATCAACTCTTTAGAGTAGACTTATTGGACTAAATTTATGTAAAATAAGGTGCTGAATCCACTGGTGAAAACAGCAATGTCCTATCTTTAACTGTTTAGGAGATCGAGTAAAATGGAGAATAATAGATATTTATAAATGTGATATATAAACATTTTATTCGTTTGTACCTTTATCAACTCTTTAGAGTAGACTTATAGGACTTAGTTTAAGTAAAATGAGGCGCAGAATCCACTGGTGAAAATCGCAATGTCCTATCTTTAACCGTTTAGGACATCGAGTTAAATGGAGAATAATAGATATTTCAAAATGTGATATATAAACATTTTATTCGTTTGTACTTTTATCAACTTTTGAGAGTAGGCTTATAGGACATATTTTATGAAAAATGAGGTGCTGAATCCACTGGTGAATACCGCAATGTCCTATTTTTAACCGTTTAAGAGAAAGAGTAAAATGGAGAATAATATATATTTAAGAATGTGATATATAACCATTTTATTCGTTTGTACCTTTATCAACTCTTTAGAGTAGACTTATAGGACTAAATTTATGTAAAATGAGGTGCTGAATCCACTGATGAAAACCGCAATGTCCTATCTTTAACCTTTTAGGAGATCGAGTAAAATGGAGATTAATAGATATTTAAAAATGGGATATATTAACATTTTTTTCGTTTGTACCTTTATCAACTCTTTAGAGTAGACTTGTAAAACTTATTTTATGTAAAAGGAGGTGCTGAATCCAATGGTGAAAACCGCAACGTCCTATCTTTAACCGTTTAGGAGATCGAGTAAAATGGAGGATAATAGATATTTAAAAATGTGATATATTAACATTTTTTTCGTTTGTACCTTTATCAACTCTTTAGAGTAGACTTGTAAGACTTATTTTATGGAAAAGGAGGTGCTGAATCCAATGGTGAAAACCGCAATGTCCTATCTTTAACCGTTTAGGACATCGAGTAAAATGGAGAATATTAGATATTTAAAAATGTGATATATAAACCTGTTATTCGTTTGTACCTTTATCAACTTTTGAGAGTAGACTTATAAGACTTATTTTATGTAAAATGAGGTGCTGAATCCACTGGTGGAAACCGCAATGTCCTATCTTTAACCGTTTAGGAGATCGAGTAAAATGGAGAATAATAGATATTTAAAAATGTGATATATAAACATTTTATTCGTTTGTACCTTTATCAACTTTTGAGAGTAGACTTATAGGACTTATTTTATGTAAAATGTGGTGCTGAATTTACTGGTGAAAACCGCAATGTCCTATCTTTATCGGTTTAGGAGATCGAGTAAAATTGAAAATAATAGATATTTAAAAATTTATATATAAACATTTTATTCGTTTGTACCTTTATCAACACTTGAGAGTAAACTTATAGGACTTATTTTATGTAAACTGAGGTTCTGAATCCACTGATGAAAACCGCAATGTCCTATCTTTAACCGTTTAGGAGATCGAGTAAAATGGAGAACAATAGGTATTTGAAAATGTGATATATAAACATTTTATTCGTTTGTACCTTTATCAACTCTTTAGAGTAGTCTTATAGAATTAATTTTGTGTAAAATGAGGTGCTGAATTCACTGGTGAAAACCGCAATGTCCTATCTTTAACTGTTTAGGTGATCGAGTAAAATGGAGAATAATAGATATTTAAGAATGTGATATATAAACATTTTTTTCGTTTGTACTTTTATCAACTCTTTAGAGTAGACTTATAGGACTTATGTTATGTAAAATGAGGTGCTGAAGCCACTGGAAAAACCGCAATATCCTATCTTTAACCGTTTAGGAGATCGAGTAAAATGGAGAATAATAGGTATTTGAAAATGTGATATATAAACATTTTATTCGTTTGTACCTTTATCAACTCTTTAGAGTAGTCTTATAGAACTAATTTTATGTAAAATGAGGTGCTGAATTCACTGGAGAAAACCGCAATGTCCTATCTTTAACTGTTTAGGAGATCGAGTAAAATGGAGAATAATAGATATTTAAGAATGTCATATATAAACATTTTATTCGGTTGTACCTTTATCAACTCTTGAGAGTAGACTTAATGGACTTATTTAATCTAAAATGAGGAGCTAAATAAACTGATGAAAACCGCAATGTCCTATCTTTAACCGTTTAGGAGATCGAGTAAAATGGAGAGTATAAGATATTTAAAAATGTGTTATATAAACATTTTATTCGTTTGTACCTTTATCAACACTTGAGAGTAGACTTACAGGACTTATTTTATATAAAATGAGGTGCTGAATCCACTGATGTAAACCGCAATGTGCTATCTTTAACCATTTAGGAGATCGAGTATAATGGAGAATAATAGATATTAAAAAATGTGTTATATAAACATTTTATTCGTTTGTACCTTTATCAACACTTGAGAGTAGATTTATAGGACTTATTTAATGTAAAATCAGGTGCTGAATCCACTGATGAAAACCGCAATGTCCTATCTTTAACCGTTTAGGAGATCGAGTAAAATGGAGATTAATAGATATTTAAAAATGGGATATATTAACATTTTTTCGTTTGTACCTTTATCAACTCTTTAGAGTAGACTTATAAGACTTATTTTATGTAAAATGAGGTGCTGAATCCACTGGTGAAAACCGCAATGTCCTATCTTTAACCGTTTAAGAGAAAGAGTAAAATAGAGAATAATATATATTTAAGAATGTGATATATATAACCATTTTATTCGTTTGTACCTTTATCAACTCTTTAGAGTAGACTTATAGGACTAAATTTATGTAAAATGAGGTACTGAATCCACTGGTGAAAACCGCAATGTCCTATCTTTAACTGTTTAGGAGATCGAGTAAAATGGAGAATAGTAGACATTTAAAAAGGTGATTTATAAACATTTTATTCGTTTGTACCTTGATCAACTCTTTAGAGTAGACTTATAGGACTTATTTTATGTAAAATAAAGTGCTGAATCCACTGGTGAAAACCGCAATGTCCTATCATTAACCGTTTAGGAGATCGAGTAAAATGGAAAATAATAGATATTTAAAAATGTGATATATAAACATTCTTTTCGTTTGTACCTTTATTAACTCTTTAGAGTAGACTTATAGAACTTATTATATGTAAAACGAGGTGCTGAATCCACTGGTGAAAACCGCAATGTCCTATCTTTAACCGTTTAGGAGATCGAGTAAAATGGAGAATAATAGGTATTTAAAAATGTGATATATAAACATTTTATACGTTTGTACCTTTATCAACTCTTTAGAGTAGACTTATTGGACTAAATTTATGTAAAATGAGGTGCTGAATCCACTGGTGAAAACCGCAATGTCCTATCTTTAACCGTTTAAGAGTAAGAGTAAAATGGAGAATAATATATATTTAAAAATGTGATATATAACCATTTTATACGTTTGTACCTTTATCAACTCTTTAGAGTAGACTTATAGGACTTAGTTTAAGTAAAATGAGGCGCAGAATCCACTGGTGAAAATCGCAATGTCCTATCTTTAACCGTTTAGGACATCGAGTTAAATGGAGAATAATAGATATTTTAAAATGTGATATATAAACATTTTATTCGTTTGTACTTTTATCAACTTTTGAGAGTAGGCTTATAGGACATATTTTATGAAAAATGAGGTGCTGAATCCACTGGTGAATACCGCAATGTCCTATTTTTAACCGTTTAAGAGTAAGAGTAAAATGGAGAATAATATATATTTAAAAATGTGATATATAACCATTTTATACGTTTGTACCTTTATCAACTCTTTAGAGTAGACTTATAGGACTTAGTTTAAGTAAAATGAGGCGCAGAATCCACTGGTGAAAATCGCAATGTCCTATCTTTAACCGTTTAGGACATCGAGTAAAATGGAGAATAATATATATTTAAGAATGTGATATATAACCATTTTATTCGTTTGTACCTTTATCAACTCTTTAGAGTAGACTTATAGGACTAAATTTATGTAAAATGAGGTGCTGAATATACTGGTGAAAACCGCAATGTCCTATCTTTAACTGTTTAGGAGATCGAGTAAAATGGAGAATAATAGATATATATAAATGTGATATATAAACATTTTATTCGTTTGTACCTTTATCAACTCTTTAGAGTAGACTTATAGGACTTATTTTATGTAAAATAAAGTGAGGAATTCACTGGTGAAAACCGCAATGTCCTATCATTAACCGTTTAGGAGATCGAGTAAAATGGAAAATAATAGATATTTAAAAATGTGATATATAAACATTTTTTTCGTTTGTACCTTTATTAACTCTTTAGAGTAGACTTATAGGACTTATTTTATGTAAAATAAAGTGCTGAATCCACTGGGGAAAACCGCAATGTCCTATCTTTAACTGTTTAGGTGATCGAGTAAAATGGAGAATAATAGATATTTAAAAATGTGATATATAAACATTTCATTCGTTTGTACGTTTATCAGCTCTTGAGAGTAGACTTATGGGACTTATATTATGTTAAATGAGGTGCTGAATCCACTTATGAAAACCGCAATGTCCTATCTTTAACCATTTATGAGATCGAGTAAAATGGAGGATAATAGATATTTAAAAATGTGATATATAAACATTTCATTCGTTTGTACGTTTATCAACTCTTGAGAGTAGACTTATGGGACTTATATTATGTTAAATGAGGTGCTGAATCCACTTATGAAAACCGCAATGTACTATCTTTAACCATTTAGGAGATCGAGTAAAATAGAGAATAATAGATATTTAAAAATGTCATATATAAACATTTTATTCGGTTGTACCTTTATCAACTCTTGAGAGTAGACTTAAAGGTCTTATTTAATCTAAAATGAGGAGCTAAATCCACTGATGAAAACCGCAATGTACTATCTTTAACCGTTTAGGAGATCGAGTAAAATTGAGAATAATAGATATTAAAAAATGTGTTACATAATCATTTTATTCGTTTGTACCTTTATCAACACTTGAGAGTAGACTTATAGGACTTATTTAATGTAAAATGAGGTGCTTAATCCACTGATGAAATCCGCAATGTCCTATCTTTAACCGTTTAGGAGATCGAGTAAAATGGAGAATAATAGATATTTAAAAATGTCATATATAAACATTTTATTCGGTTGTACCTTTATCAACTCTTGAGAGTAGACTTAAAGGACTTATTTAATCTAAAATGAGGTGCTAAATCCACTGATGAAAACCGCAATGTCCTATCTTTAACCGTTTAGGAGATCGAGTAAAATGGAGAATAATAGATATTAAAAAATGTGTTATATAAACATTTTATTCGTTTGTACCTTTATCAACACTTGAGAGTAAACTTATAGGACTTATTTTATGTAAAATGAGGTGCTGAATCCACTGATGAAAACCGCAATGTCCTATCTTTAACCATTTAGGAGATCGAGTATAATGGAGAATAATAGATATTAAAAAATGTGTTATATAAACATTTTATTCGTTTGTACCTTTATCAACACTTGAGAGTAGACTTATAGGACTTATTTAATGTAAAATGACGTGCTGAATCCACTGATGAAAACCGCAATGTCCTATCTTTAACCTTTTAGGAGATCGAGTAAAATGGAGATTAATAGATATTTAAAAATGGGATATATTAACATTTTTTTCGTTTGTACCTTTATCAACTCTTTAGAGTAGACTTGTAAGACTTATTTTATGTAAAAGAAGGTGCTGAATTTAATGGTGAAAACCGCAATGTCCTATCTTTAACCGTTTAGGAGATCGAGTAAAATGGAGGATAATAGATATTTAAAAATGTGATATATTAACATTTTTTTCGTTTGTACCTTTATCAACTCTTTAGAGTAGACTTGTAAGACATATTTTATGTAAAAGGAGGTGCTGAATCCAATGGTGAAAACCGCAATGTCCTATCTTTAACCGTTTAGGTCATCGAGTAAAATGGAGAATATTAGATATTTAAAAATGTGATATATAAACCTTTTATTCGTTTGTACCTTTATCAACCCTTGAGAGTAGACTTATAGGACTTATTTAATGTAAAATGAGGTGCTGAATCCACTGATGAAAACCGCAATGTCCTATCTTGAACCGTTTAGGAGATCGAGTAAAATGGAGAATAATAGATATTTAAAAATGTCATATATAAACATTTTATTCGGTTGTACCTCTTTCAACTCTTGAGAGTAGACTTAAAGGACTTATTTAATCTAGAATGAGGTGCTAAATCCACTGATGAAAACCGCAATGTCCTATCTTTATCGGTTTAGGAGATCGAGTAAAATGGAAAATAATAGATATTTAAAAATTTATATATAAACATTTTATCCGTTTGTACCTTTATCAACTTTTAGAGTAGTCTTATAGAACTAATTTTATGTAAAATGAGGTGCTGAATTCACTGGTGAAAACCGCAATGTCCTATCTTTAACCGTTTAGGAGATCGAGTAAAATGGAGAATAATAGGTATTTGAAAATGTGATATATAAACATTTTATTCGTTTGTACCTTTATCAACTCTTTAGAGTAGTCTTATAGAACTAATTTTATGTAAAATGAGGTGCTGAATTCACTGGTGAAAACCGCAATGTCCTATCTTTAACTGTTTAGGTGATCGAGTAAAATGGAGAATAGTAGATATTTAAGAATGTGATATATAAACATTTTTTTCGTTTGTACTTTTATCAACTCTTTAGAGTAGACTTATAGGACTTATGTTATGTAAAATGAGGTGCTGAAGCCACTGGAAAAACCGCAATGTCCTATCTTTAACCGTTTAGGAGATCGAGTAAAATGGAGAATAATAGGTATTTGAAAATGTGATATATAAACATTTTATTCGTTTGTACCTTTATCAACTCTTTAGTGTAGTCTTATAGAACTAATTTTATGTAAAATGAGGTGCTGAATTCACTAGAGAAAACCGCAATGTCCTATCTTTAAATGTTTAGGAGATCGAGTAAAATGGAGAATAATAGATATTTAAAAATGTGGTACATAAATATTTTATTTGTTTGTACCTTTATTAAGTCTCGAGAGTTGACTTCTAGGAATTATTTTATGTAAAATGAGGTGCTGAATCCACTGGTGAAAACCGCAATGTCCTATCTTTAACCGTTTAAGAGTAAGAGTAAAATGGAGAATAATATATATTTAAAAATGTGATATATAACCATTTTATACGTTTGTACCTTTATCAACTCTTTAGAGTAGACTTATTGGACTAAATTTATGTAAAATGAGGTGCTGAATCCACTGGTGAAAACCGCAATGTCCTATCTTTAACTGTTTAGGTGATCGAGTAAAATGGAGAATAATAGATATTTATAAATGTGATATATAAACATTTTATTCGTTTGTACCTTTATCAACTCTTTAGAGTAGACTTATAGGACTTATTTTATATAAAATGAGGTGCTGAATCCACTGATGTAAACCGCAATGTGCTATCTTTAACCGTTTAGGAGATCGAGTAAAATGGAGAGTATAAGATATTTAAAAATGTGTTATATAAACATTTTATTCGTTTGTACCTTTATCAACACTTGAGAGTAGACTTACAGGACTTATTTTATATAAAATGAGGTGCTGAATCCACTGATGTAAACCGCAATGTGCTATCTTTAACCATTTAGGAGATCGAGTATAATGGAGAATAATAGATATTAAAAAATGTGTTATATAAACATTTTATTCGTTTGTACCTTTATCAACACTTGAGAGTAGATTTATAGGACTTATTTAATGTAAAATCAGGTGCTGAATCCACTGATGAAAACCGCAATGTCCTATCTTTAACCGTTTAGGAGATCGAGTAAAATGGAGATTAATAGATATTTAAAAATGGGATATATTAACATTTTTTCGTTTGTACCTTTATCAACTCTTTAGAGTAGACTTATAAGACTTATTTTATGTAAAATGAGGTGCTGAATCCACTGGTGAAAACCGCAATGTCCTATCTTTAACCGTTTAAGAGAAAGAGTAAAATAGAGAATAATATATATTTAAGAATGTGATATATATAACCATTTTATTCGTTTGTACCTTTATCAACTCTTTAGAGTAGACTTATAGGACTAAATTTATGTAAAATGAGGTACTGAATCCACTGGTGAAAACCGCAATGTCCTATCTTTAACTGTTTAGGAGATCGAGTAAAATGGAGAATAGTAGACATTTAAAAAGGTGATTTATAAACATTTTATTCGTTTGTACCTTGATCAACTCTTTAGAGTAGACTTATAGGACTTATTTTATGTAAAATAAAGTGCTGAATCCACTGGTGAAAACCGCAATGTCCTATCATTAACCGTTTAGGAGATCGAGTAAAATGGAAAATAATAGATATTTAAAA
Source organism: Silvanus unidentatus (assembly GCA_963930825.1). Classification (NCBI taxonomy): domain Eukaryota; kingdom Metazoa; phylum Arthropoda; class Insecta; order Coleoptera; family Silvanidae; genus Silvanus; species Silvanus unidentatus. The sequence goes on along the minus strand of OZ005761.1, from coordinate 5,045,615 downwards.
ATGTGATATATAAACATTCTTTTCGTTTGTACCTTTATTAACTCTTTAGAGTAGACTTATAGAACTTATTATATGTAAAACGAGGTGCTGAATCCACTGGTGAAAACCGCAATGTCCTATCTTTAACCGTTTAGGAGATCGAGTAAAATGGAGAATAATAGGTATTTAAAAATGTGATATATAAACATTTTATACGTTTGTACCTTTATCAACTCTTTAGAGTAGACTTATTGGACTAAATTTATGTAAAATGAGGTGCTGAATCCACTGGTGAAAACCGCAATGTCCTATCTTTAACCGTTTAAGAGTAAGAGTAAAATGGAGAATAATATATATTTAAAAATGTGATATATAACCATTTTATACGTTTGTACCTTTATCAACTCTTTAGAGTAGACTTATAGGACTTAGTTTAAGTAAAATGAGGCGCAGAATCCACTGGTGAAAATCGCAATGTCCTATCTTTAACCGTTTAGGACATCGAGTTAAATGGAGAATAATAGATATTTTAAAATGTGATATATAAACATTTTATTCGTTTGTACTTTTATCAACTTTTGAGAGTAGGCTTATAGGACATATTTTATGAAAAATGAGGTGCTGAATCCACTGGTGAATACCGCAATGTCCTATTTTTAACCGTTTAAGAGTAAGAGTAAAATGGAGAATAATATATATTTAAAAATGTGATATATAACCATTTTATACGTTTGTACCTTTATCAACTCTTTAGAGTAGACTTATAGGACTTAGTTTAAGTAAAATGAGGCGCAGAATCCACTGGTGAAAATCGCAATGTCCTATCTTTAACCGTTTAGGACATCGAGTAAAATGGAGAATAATATATATTTAAGAATGTGATATATAACCATTTTATTCGTTTGTACCTTTATCAACTCTTTAGAGTAGACTTATAGGACTAAATTTATGTAAAATGAGGTGCTGAATATACTGGTGAAAACCGCAATGTCCTATCTTTAACTGTTTAGGAGATCGAGTAAAATGGAGAATAATAGATATATATAAATGTGATATATAAACATTTTATTCGTTTGTACCTTTATCAACTCTTTAGAGTAGACTTATAGGACTTATTTTATGTAAAATAAAGTGAGGAATTCACTGGTGAAAACCGCAATGTCCTATCATTAACCGTTTAGGAGATCGAGTAAAATGGAAAATAATAGATATTTAAAAATGTGATATATAAACATTTTTTTCGTTTGTACCTTTATTAACTCTTTAGAGTAGACTTATAGGACTTATTTTATGTAAAATAAAGTGCTGAATCCACTGGGGAAAACCGCAATGTCCTATCTTTAACTGTTTAGGTGATCGAGTAAAATGGAGAATAATAGATATTTAAAAATGTGATATATAAACATTTCATTCGTTTGTACGTTTATCAACTCTTGAGAGTAGACTTATGGGACTTATATTATGTTAAATGAGGTGCTGAATCCACTTATGAAAACCGCAATGTCCTATCTTTAACCATTTATGAGATCGAGTAAAATGGAGGATAATAGATATTTAAAAATGTGATATATAAACATTTCATTCGTTTGTACGTTTATCAACTCTTGAGAGTAGACTTATGGGACTTATATTATGTTAAATGAGGTGCTGAATCCACTTATGAAAACCGCAATGTACTATCTTTAACCATTTAGGAGATCGAGTAAAATAGAGAATAATAGATATTTAAAAATGTCATATATAAACATTTTATTCGGTTGTACCTTTATCAACTCTTGAGAGTAGACTTAAAGGTCTTATTTAATCTAAAATGAGGAGCTAAATCCACTGATGAAAACCGCAATGTACTATCTTTAACCGTTTAGGAGATCGAGTAAAATTGAGAATAATAGATATTAAAAAATGTGTTACATAATCATTTTATTCGTTTGTACCTTTATCAACACTTGAGAGTAGACTTATAGGACTTATTTAATGTAAAATGAGGTGCTTAATCCACTGATGAAATCCGCAATGTCCTATCTTTAACCGTTTAGGAGATCGAGTAAAATGGAGAATAATAGATATTTAAAAATGTCATATATAAACATTTTATTCGGTTGTACCTTTATCAACTCTTGAGAGTAGACTTAAAGGACTTATTTAATCTAAAATGAGGTGCTAAATCCACTGATGAAAACCGCAATGTCCTATCTTTAACCGTTTAGGAGATCGAGTAAAATGGAGAATAATAGATATTAAAAAATGTGTTATATAAACATTTTATTCGTTTGTACCTTTATCAACACTTGAGAGTAAACTTATAGGACTTATTTTATGTAAAATGAGGTGCTGAATCCACTGATGAAAACCGCAATGTCCTATCTTTAACCATTTAGGAGATCGAGTATAATGGAGAATAATAGATATTAAAAAATGTGTTATATAAACATTTTATTCGTTTGTACCTTTATCAACACTTGAGAGTAGACTTATAGGACTTATTTAATGTAAAATGACGTGCTGAATCCACTGATGAAAACCGCAATGTCCTATCTTTAACCTTTTAGGAGATCGAGTAAAATGGAGATTAATAGATATTTAAAAATGGGATATATTAACATTTTTTTCGTTTGTACCTTTATCAACTCTTTAGAGTAGACTTGTAAGACTTATTTTATGTAAAAGAAGGTGCTGAATTTAATGGTGAAAACCGCAATGTCCTATCTTTAACCGTTTAGGAGATCGAGTAAAATGGAGGATAATAGATATTTAAAAATGTGATATATTAACATTTTTTTCGTTTGTACCTTTATCAACTCTTTAGAGTAGACTTGTAAGACATATTTTATGTAAAAGGAGGTGCTGAATCCAATGGTGAAAACCGCAATGTCCTATCTTTAACCGTTTAGGTCATCGAGTAAAATGGAGAATATTAGATATTTAAAAATGTGATATATAAACCTTTTATTCGTTTGTACCTTTATCAACCCTTGAGAGTAGACTTATAGGACTTATTTAATGTAAAATGAGGTGCTGAATCCACTGATGAAAACCGCAATGTCCTATCTTGAACCGTTTAGGAGATCGAGTAAAATGGAGAATAATAGATATTTAAAAATGTCATATATAAACATTTTATTCGGTTGTACCTCTTTCAACTCTTGAGAGTAGACTTAAAGGACTTATTTAATCTAGAATGAGGTGCTAAATCCACTGATGAAAACCGCAATGTCCTATCTTTATCGGTTTAGGAGATCGAGTAAAATGGAAAATAATAGATATTTAAAAATTTATATATAAACATTTTATCCGTTTGTACCTTTATCAACTTTTAGAGTAGTCTTATAGAACTAATTTTATGTAAAATGAGGTGCTGAATTCACTGGTGAAAACCGCAATGTCCTATCTTTAACCGTTTAGGAGATCGAGTAAAATGGAGAATAATAGGTATTTGAAAATGTGATATATAAACATTTTATTCGTTTGTACCTTTATCAACTCTTTAGAGTAGTCTTATAGAACTAATTTTATGTAAAATGAGGTGCTGAATTCACTGGTGAAAACCGCAATGTCCTATCTTTAACTGTTTAGGTGATCGAGTAAAATGGAGAATAGTAGATATTTAAGAATGTGATATATAAACATTTTTTTCGTTTGTACTTTTATCAACTCTTTAGAGTAGACTTATAGGACTTATGTTATGTAAAATGAGGTGCTGAAGCCACTGGAAAAACCGCAATGTCCTATCTTTAACCGTTTAGGAGATCGAGTAAAATGGAGAATAATAGGTATTTGAAAATGTGATATATAAACATTTTATTCGTTTGTACCTTTATCAACTCTTTAGTGTAGTCTTATAGAACTAATTTTATGTAAAATGAGGTGCTGAATTCACTAGAGAAAACCGCAATGTCCTATCTTTAAATGTTTAGGAGATCGAGTAAAATGGAGAATAATAGATATTTAAAAATGTGGTACATAAATATTTTATTTGTTTGTACCTTTATTAAGTCTCGAGAGTTGACTTCTAGGAATTATTTTATGTAAAATGAGGTGCTGAATCCACTGGTGAAAACCGCAATGTCCTATCTTTAACCGTTTAAGAGTAAGAGTAAAATGGAGAATAATATATATTTAAAAATGTGATATATAACCATTTTATACGTTTGTACCTTTATCAACTCTTTAGAGTAGACTTATTGGACTAAATTTATGTAAAATGAGGTGCTGAATCCACTGGTGAAAACCGCAATGTCCTATCTTTAACTGTTTAGGTGATCGAGTAAAATGGAGAATAATAGATATTTATAAATGTGATATATAAACATTTTATTCGTTTGTACCTTTATCAACTCTTTAGAGTAGACTTATAGGACTTAGTTTAAGTAAAATGAGGCGCAGAATCCACTGGTGAAAATCGCAATGTCCTATCTTTAACCGTTTAGGACATCGAGTTAAATGGAGAATAATAGATATTTCAAAATGTGATATATAAACATTTTATTCGTTTGTACCTTTATCAACTTTTGAGAGTAGGCTTATAGGACTAAATTTATGTAAAATGAGGTGCTGAATCCACTGATGAAAACCGCAATGTCCTATCTTTAACCTTTTAGGAGATCGAGTAAAATGGAGATTAATAGATATTTAAAAATGGGATATATTAACATTTTTTTCGTTTGTACCTTTATCAACTCTTTAGAGTAGACTTGTAAGACTTATTTTATGTAAAAGGAGGTGCTGAATCCAATGGTGAAAACCGCAATGTCCTATCTTTAACCGTTTAGGAGATCGAGTAAAATGGAGGATAATAGATATTTAAAAATGTGATATATTAACATTTTTTTCGTTTGTACCTTTATCAACTCTTTAGAATAGACTTGTAAGACTTATTTTATGGAAGAGGAGGTGCTGAATCCAATGGTGAAAACCGCAATGTCCTATCTTTAACCGTTTAGGACATCGAGTAAAATGGAGAATATTAGATATTTAAAAATGTGATATATAAACCTTTTATTCGTTTGTACCTTTATCAACTTTTGAGAGTAGACTTATAGAACTTATTTTATGTAAAATGTGGTGCTGAATTTACTGGTGAAAACCGCAATGTCCTATCTTTATCGGTTTAGGAGATCGAGTATAATGGAGAATAATAGATATTTAAGAATGTGATATATAAACATTTTTTTCGTTTGTACTTTTATCAACTCTTTAGAGTAGACTTATAGGACTTATGTTATGTAAAATGAGGTGCTGAAGCCACTGGAAAAACCGCAATGTCCTATCTTTAACCGTTTAGGAGATCGAGTAAAATGGAGAATAATAGGTATTTGAAAATGTGATATATAAACATTTTATTCGTTTGTACCTTTATCAACTCTTTAGAGTAGTCTTATAAAACTAATTTTATGTAAAATGAGGTGCAGATTTCACTGGTGAAAACCGCAATGTCCTATCTTTAACTGTTTAGGTGATCGAGTAAAATGGAGAATAATAGATATTTAAGAATGTGATATATAAACATTTTTTTCGTTTGTACTTTTATCATCTCTTTAGAGTAGACTTATAGGACTTATGTTTTGTAAAATGAGGTGCTGAAGCCACTGGAAAAACCGCAATGTCCTATCTTTAACCGTTTAGGAGATCGAGTAAAATGGAGAATAATAGGTATTTGATAATGTGATATATAAACATTTTATTCGTTTGTACCTTTATCAACTCTTTAAAGTAGTCTTATAGAACTAATTTTATGTAAAATGAGGTGCTGAATTCACTGGAGAAAACCGCAATGTCTTATCTTTAAATGTTTAGGAGATCGAGTAAAATGGAGAATAATAGATATTTAAGAATGTGATATATAAACATTTTATTTGTTTGTACCTTTAATAAGTCTCGAGAGTTGACTTCTAGGAATTATTTTATGTAAAATGAGGTGCTGAATCTACTGGTGAAAACCGCAATGTCCTATCTTTAACCGTTTAAGAGTAAGAGTAAAATGGAGAATAATATATATTTAAAAATGTGATATATAACCATTTTATACGTTTGTACCTTTATCAACTCTTTAGAGTAGACTTATTGGACTAAATTTATGTAAAATGAGGTGCTGAATCCACTGGTGAAAACCGCAATGTCCTATCTTTAACTGTTTAGGAGATCGAGTAAAATGGAGAATAATAGATATTTATATATGTGATATATAAACATTTTATTTGTTTGTACCTTTATCAACTCTTTAGAGTAGACTTGTAAGACTTATTTTATCTAAAAGAAGGTGCTGAATTTAATGGTGAAAACCGCAATGTCCTATCTTTAACCGTTTAGGAGATCGAGTAAAATGGAGGATAATAGATATTTAAAAATGTGATATATTAACATTTTTTTCGTTTGTACCTTTATCAACTCTTTAGAGTAGACTTGTAAGACATATTTTATGTAAAAGGAGGTGCTGAATCCAATGGTGAAAACCGCAATGTCCTATCTTTAACCGTTTAGGACATCGAGTAAAATGGAGAATATTAGATATTTAAAAATGTGATATATAAACCTTTTATTCGTTTGTACCTTTATCAACCCTTGAGAGTAGACTTATAGGACTTATTTAATGTAAAATGAGGTGCTGAATCCACTGATGAAAACCGCAATGTCCTATCTTTATCGGTTTAGGAGATCGAGTAAAATGGAAAATAATAGATATTTAAAAATTTATATATAAACATTTTATCCGTTTGTACCTTTATCAACTTTTAGAGTAGTCTTATAGAACTAATTTTATGTAAAATGAGGTGCTGAATTCACTGGTGAAAACCGCAATGTCCTATCTTTAACCGTTTAGGAGATCGAGTAAAATGGAGAATAATAGGTATTTGAAAATGTGATATATAAACATTTTATTCGTTTGTACCTTTATCAACTCTTTAGAGTAGTCTTATAGAACTAATTTTATGTAAAATGAGGTGCTGAATTCACTGGTGAAAACCGCAATGTCCTATCTTTAACTGTTTAGGTGATCGAGTAAAATGGAGAATAGTAGATATTTAAGAATGTGATATATAAACATTTTTTTCGTTTGTACTTTTATCAACTCTTTAGAGTAGACTTATAGGACTTATGTTATGTAAAATGAGGTGCTGAAGCCACTGGAAAAACCGCAATGTCCTATCTTTAACCGTTTAGGAGATCGAGTAAAATGGAGAATAATAGGTATTTGAAAATGTGATATATAAACATTTTATTCGTTTGTACCTTTATCAACTCTTTAGTGTAGTCTTATAGAACTAATTTTATGTAAAATGAGGTGCTGAATTCACTGGAGAAAACCGCAATGTCCTATCTTTAAATGTTTAGGAGTAAGAGTAAAATGGAGAATAATATATATTTAAAAATGTGGTACATAAATATTTTATTTGTTTGTACCTTTATTAAGTCTCGAGAGTTGACTTCTAGGAATTATTTTATGTAAAATGAGGTGCTGAATCCACTGGTGAAAACCGCAATGTCCTATCTTTAACCGTTTAAGAGTAAGAGTAAAATGGAGAATAATATATATTTAAAAATGTGATATATAACCATTTTATACGTTTGTACCTTTATCAACTCTTTAGAGTAGACTTATTGGACTAAATTTATGTAAAATGAGGTGCTGAATCCACTGGTGAAAACCGCAATGTCCTATCTTTAACTGTTTAGGTGATCGAGTAAAATGGAGAATAATAGATATTTATAAATGTGATATATAAACATTTTATTCGTTTGTACCTTTATCAACTCTTTAGAGTAGACTTATAGGACTTAGTTTAAGTAAAATGAGGCGCAGAATCCACTGGTGAAAATCGCAATGTCCTATCTTTAACTGTTTAGGACATCGAGTTAAATGGAGAATAATAGATATTTCAAAATGTGATATATAAACATTTTATTCGTTTGTACCTTTATCAACTTTTGAGAGTAGGCTTATAGGACATATTTTATGAAAAATGAGGTGCTGAATCCACTGGTGAAAACCGCAATGTCCTATTTTTAACCGTTTAAGAGAAAGAGTAAAATTGAGAATAATATATATTTAAGAATGTGATATATAACCATTTTATTCGTTTGTACCTTTATCAACTCTTTAGAGTAGACTTATAGGACTAAATTTATGTAAAATGAGGTGCTGAATCCACTGATGAAAACCGCAATGTCCTATCTTTAACCTTTTAGGAGATCGAGTAAAATGGAGATTAATAGATATTTAAAAATGGGATATATTAACATTTTTTTCGTTTGTACCTTTATCAACTCTTTAGAGTAGACTTGTAAGACTTATTTTATGTAAAAGGAGGTGCTGAATCCAATGGTGAAAACCGCAATGTCCTATCTTTAACCGTTTAGGAGATCGAGTAAAATGGAGGATAATAGATATTTAAAAATGTGATATATTAACATTTTTTTCGTTTGTACCTTTATCAACTCTTTAGAATAGACTTGTAAGACTTATTTTATGGAAAAGGAGGTGCTGAATCCAATGGTGAAAACCGCAATGTCCTATCTTTAACCGTTTAGGACATCGAGTAAAATGGAGAATATTAGATATTTAAAAATGTGATATATAAACCTTTTATTCGTTTGTACCTTTATCAACTTTTGAGAGTAGACTTATAGAACTTATTTTATGTAAAATGTGGTGCTGAATTTACTGGTGAAAACCGCAATGTCCTATCTTTATCGGTTTAGGAGATCGAGTATAATGGAGAATAATAGATATTTAAGAATGTGATATATAAACATTTTATTTGTTTGTACCTTTAATAAGTCTCGAGAGTTGACTTCTAGGAATTATTTTATGTAAAATGAGGTGCTGAATCTACTGGTGAAAACCGCAATGTCCTATCTTTAACCGTTTAAGAGTAAGAGTAAAATGGAGAATAATATATATTTAAAAATGTGATATATAACCATTTTATACGTTTGTACCTTTATCAACTCTTTAGAGTAGACTTATTGGACTAAATTTATGTAAAATGAGGTGCTGAATCCACTGGTGAAAACCGCAATGTCCTATCTTTAACTGTTTAGGAGATCGAGTAAAATAAAGAATAATAGATATTTATATATGTGATATATAAACATTTTATTTGTTTGTACCTTTATCAACTCTTTAGAGTAGACTTGTAAGACTTATTTTATCTAAAAGAAGGTGCTGAATTTAATGGTGAAAACCGCAATGTCCTATCTTTAACCGTTTAGGAGATCGAGTAAAATGGAGGATAATAGATATTTAAAAATGTGATATATTAACATTTTTTTCGTTTGTACCTTTATCAACTCTTTAGAGTAGACTTGTAAGACATATTTTATGTAAAAGGAGGTGCTGAATCCAATGGTGAAAACCGCAATGTCCTATCTTTAACCGTTTAGGACATCGAGTAAAATGGAGAATATTAGATATTTAAAAATGTGATATATAAACCTTTTATTCGTTTGTACCTTTATCAACCCTTGAGAGTAGACTTATAGGACTTATTTAATGTAAAATGAGGTGCTGAATCCACTGATGAAAACCGCAATGTCCTATCTTTATCGGTTTAGGAGATCGAGTAAAATGGAAAATAATAGATATTTAAAAATTTATATATAAACATTTTATCCGTTTGTACCTTTATCAACTTTTAGAGTAGTCTTATAGAACTAATTTTATGTAAAATGAGGTGCTGAATTCACTGGTGAAAACCGCAATGTCCTATCTTTAACCGTTTAGGAGATCGAGTAAAATGGAGAATAATAGGTATTTGAAAATGTGATATATAAACATTTTATTCGTTTGTACCTTTATCAACTCTTTAGAGTAGTCTTATAGAACTAATTTTATGTAAAATGAGGTGCTGAATTCACTGGTGAAAACCGCAATGTCCTATCTTTAACTGTTTAGGTGATCGAGTAAAATGGAGAATAGTAGATATTTAAGAATGTGATATATAAACATTTTTTTCGTTTGTACTTTTATCAACTCTTTAGAGTAGACTTATAGGACTTATGTTATGTAAAATGAGGTGCTGAAGCCACTGGAAAAACCGCAATGTCCTATCTTTAACCGTTTAGGAGATCGAGTAAAATGGAGAATAATAGGTATTTGAAAATGTGATATATAAACATTTTATTCGTTTGTACCTTTATCAACTCTTTAGAGTAGTCTTATAGAATTAATTTTGTGTAAAATGAGGTGCTGAATTCACTGGTGAAAACCGCAATGTCCTATCTTTAACTGTTTAGGTGATCGAGTAAAATGGAGAATAATAGATATTTAAGAATGTGATATATAAACATTTTTTTCGTTTGTACTTTTATCAACTCTTTAGAGTAGACTTATAGGACTTATGTTATGTAAAATGAGGTGCTGAAGCCACTGGAAAAACCGCAATGTCCTATCTTTAACCGTTTAGGAGATCGAGTAAAATGGAGAATAATAGGTATTTGAAAATGTGATATATAAACATTTTATTCGTTTGTACCTTTATCAACTCTTTAGTGTAGTCTTATAGAACTAATTTTATGTAAAATGAGGTGCTGAATTCACTGGAGAAAACCGCAATGTCCTATCTTTAAATGTTTAGGAGTAAGAGTAAAATGGAGAATAATATATATTTAAAAATGTGGTACATAAATATTTTATTTGTTTGTACCTTTATTAAGTCTCGAGAGTTGACTTCTAGGAATTATTTTATGTAAAATGAGGTGCTGAATCCACTGGTGAAAACCGCAATGTCCTATCTTTAACCGTTTAAGAGTAAGAGTAAAATGGAGAATAATATATATTTAAAAATGTGATATATAACCATTTTATACGTTTGTACCTTTATCAACTCTTTAGAGTAGACTTATTGGACTAAATTTATGTAAAATGAGGTGCTGAATCCACTGGTGAAAACCGCAATGTCCTATCTTTAACTGTTTAGGTGATCGAGTAAAATGGAGAATAATAGATATTTATAAATGTGATATATAAACATTTTATTCGTTTGTACCTTTATCAACTCTTTAGAGTAGACTTATAGGACTTAGTTTAAGTAAAATGAGGCGCAGAATCCACTGGTGAAAATCGCAATGTCCTATCTTTAACCGTTTAGGACATCGAGTTAAATGGAGAATAATAGATATTTCAAAATGTGATATATAAACATTTTATTCGTTTGTACCTTTATCAACTTTTGAGAGTAGGCTTATAGGACATATTTTATGAAAAATGAGGTGCTGAATCCACTGGTGAAAACCGCAATGTCCTATTTTTAACCGTTTAAGAGAAAGAGTAAAATTGAGAATAATATATATTTAAGAATGTGATATATAACCATTTTATTCGTTTGTACCTTTATCAACTCTTTAGAGTAGACTTATAGGACTAAATTTATGTAAAATGAGGTGCTGAATCCACTGATGAAAACCGCAATGTCCTATCTTTAACCTTTTAGGAGATCGAGTAAAATGGAGATTAATAGATATTTAAAAATGGGATATATTAACATTTTTTTCGTTTGTACCTTTATCAACTCTTTAGAGTAGACTTGTAAGACTTATTTTATGTAAAAGGAGGTGCTGAATCCAATGGTGAAAACCGCAATGTCCTATCTTTAACCGTTTAGGAGATCGAGTAAAATGGAGGATAATAGATATTTAAAAATGTGATATATTAACATTTTTTTCGTTTGTACCTTTATCAACTCTTTAGAATAGACTTGTAAGACTTATTTTATGGAAAAGGAGGTGCTGAATCCAATGGTGAAAACCGCAATGTCCTATCTTTAACCGTTTAGGACATCGAGTAAAATGGAGAATATTAGATATTTAAAAATGTGATATATAAACCTTTTATTCGTTTGTACCTTTATCAACTTTTGAGAGTAGACTTATAGAACTTATTTTATGTAAAATGTGGTGCTGAATTTACTGGTGAAAACCGCAATGTCCTATCTTTATCGGTTTAGGAGATCGAGTATAATGGAGAATAATAGATATTTAAGAATGTGATATATAAACATTTTTTTCGTTTGTACTTTTATCAACTCTTTAGAGTAGACTTATAGGACTTATGTTATGTAAAATGAGGTGCTGAAGCCACTGGAAAAACCGCTATGTCCTATCTTTAACCGTTTAGGAGATCGAGTAAAATGGAGAATAATAGGTATTTGAAAATGTGATATATAAACATTTTATTCGTTTGTACCTTTATCAACTCTTTAGAGTAGTCTTATAAAACTAATTTTATGTAAAATGAGGTGCAGATTTCACTGGTGAAAACCGCAATGTCCTATCTTTAACTGTTTAGGTGATCGAGTAAAATGGAGAATAATAGATATTTAAGAATGTGATATATAAACATTTTTTTCGTTTGTACTTTTATCATCTCTTTAGAGTAGACTTATAGGACTTATGTTTTGTAAAATGAGGTGCTGAAGCCACTGGAAAAACCGCAATGTCCTATCTTTAACCGTTTAGGAGATCGAGTAAAATGGAGAATAATAGGTATTTGATAATGTGATATATAAACATTTTATTCGTTTGTACCTTTATCAACTCTTTAAAGTAGTCTTATAGAACTAATTTTATGTAAAATGAGGTGCTGAATTCACTGGAGAAAACCGCAATGTCTTATCTTTAAATGTTTAGGAGATCGAGTAATATGGAGAATAATAGATATTTAAGAATGTGATATATAAACATTTTATTTGTTTGTACCTTTAATAAGTCTCGAGAGTTGACTTCTAGGTATTATTTTATGTAAAATAAGGTGCTGAATCTACTGGTGAAAACCGCAATGTCCTATCTTTAACCGTTTAAGAGTAAGAGTAAAATGGAGAATAATATATATTTAAAAATGTGATATATAACCATTTTATACGTTTGTACCTTTATCAACTCTTTAGAGTAGACTTATTGGACTAAATTTATGTAAAATGAGGTGCTGAATCCACTGGTGAAAACCGCAATGTCCTATCTTTAACTGTTTAGGAGATCGAGTAAAATGGAGAATAATAGATATTTATATATGTGATATATAAACATTTTATTTGTTTGTACCTTTATCAACTCTTTAGAGTAGACTTATAGGACTTAGTTTAAGTAAAATGAGGCGCAGAATCCACTGGTGAAAATCGCAATGTCCTATCTTTAACCGTTTAGGACATCGAGTAAAATGGAGAATAATATATATTTAAGAATGTGATATATAACCATTTTATTCGTTTGTACCTTTATCAACTCTTTAGAGTAGACTTATAGGACTAAATTTATGTAAAATGAGGTGCTGAATATACTGGTGAAAACCGCAATGTCCTATCTTTAACTGTTTAGGAGATCGAGTAAAATGGAGAATAATAGATATTTATAAATGTGATATATAAACATTTTATTCGTTTGTACCTTTATCAACTCTTTAGAGTAGACTTATAGGACTTATTTTATGTAAAATAAAGTGCTGAATTCACTGGTGAAAACCGCAATGTCCTATCATTAACCGTTTAGGAGATCGAGTAAAATGGAAAATAATAGATATTTAAAAATGTGATATATAAACATTTTTTTCGTTTGTACCTTTATTAACTCTTTAGAGTAGACTTATAGGACTTATTTTATGTAAAATAAAGTGCTGAATCCACTGGTGAAAACCGCAATGTCCTATCTTTAACTGTTTAGGTGATCGAGTAAAATGGAGAATAATAGATATTTAAAAATGTGATATATAAACATTTCATTCGTTTGTACGTTTATCAACTCTTGAGAGTAGACTTATGGGACTTATATTATGTTAAATGAGGTGCTGAATCCACTTATGAAAACCGCAATGTCCTATCTTTAACCATTTATGAGATCGAGTAAAATGGAGGATAATAGATATTAAAAAATGTGTTATATAAACATTTTATTCGTTTGTACCTTTATCAACTCTTTAAAGTAGTCTTATAGAACTAATTTTATGTAAAATGAGGTGCTGAATTCACTGGAGAAAACCGCAATGTCTTATCTTTAAATGTTTAGGAGATCGAGTAAAATGGAGAATAATAGATATTTAAGAATGTGATATATAAACATTTTATTTGTTTGTACCTTTAATAAGTCTCGAGAGTTGACTTCTAGGAATTATTTTATATAAAATGAGGTGCTGAATCTACTGGTGAAAACCGCAATGTCCTATCTTTAACCGTTTAAGAGTAAGAGTAAAATGGAGAATAATATATATTTAAAAATGTGATATATAACCATTTTATACGTTTGTACCTTTATCAACTCTTTAGAGTAGACTTATTGGACTAATTTTATGTAAAATGAGGTGCTGAATTCACTGGAGAAAACCGCAATGTCCTATCTTTAACTGTTTAGGAGATCGAGTAAAATGGAGAATAATAGATATTTATATATGTGATATATAAACATTTTATTTGTTTGTACCTTTATCAACTCTTTAGAGTAGACTTATAGGACTTAGTTTAAGTAAAATGAGGCGCAGAATCCACTGGTGAAAATCGCAATGTCCTATCTTTAACCGTTTAGGACATCGAGTAAAATGGAGAATAATATATATTTAAGAATGTGATATATAACCATTTTATTCGTTTGTACTTTTATCAACTCTTTAGAGTAGACTTATAGGACTAAATTTATGTAAAATGAGGTGCTGAATATACTGGTGAAAACCGCAATGTCCTATCTTTAACTGTTTAGGAGATCGAGTAAAATGGAGAATAATAGATATTTATAAATGTGATATATAAACATTTTATTCGTTTGTACCTTTATCAACTCTTTAGAGTAGACTTATAGGACTTAGTTTAAGTAAAATGAGGCGCAGAATCCACTGGTGAAAATCGCAATGTCCTATCTTTAACCGTTTAGGACATCGAGTAAAATTGAGAATAATATATATTTAAGAATGTGATATATAACCATTTTATTCGTTTGTACCTTTATCAACTCTTTAGAGTAGACTTATAGGACTAAATTTATGTAAATTGAGGTGCTGAATATACTGGTGAAAACCGCAATGTCCTATCTTTAACCGTTTAGGAGATCGAGTAAAATGGAGGATAATAGATATTTAAAAATGTGATATATAAACCTTTTATTCGTTTGTACCTTTATCAACTTTTGAGAGTAGACTTATAAGACTTATTTTATGTAAAATGAGGTGCTGAATCCACTGGTGGAAACCGCAATGTCCTATCTTTAACCGTTTAGGAGATCGAGTAAAATGGAGAATAATAGATATTTAAAAATGTGATATATAAACATTTTATTCGTTTGTACCTTTATCAACTTTTGAGAGTAGACTTATAGGATTTATTTTATGTAAAATGTGGTGCTGAATTTACTGGTGAAAGCCGCAATGTCCTATCTTTATCGGTTTAGGAGATCGAGTAAAATGGAAAATAATAGATATTTAAAAATTTATATATAAACATTTTATTCGTTTGTACGTTTATCAACTCTTGAGAGTAGACTTATGGGACTTATATTATGTTAAATGAGGTGCTGAATCCACTTATGAAAACCGCAATGTCCTATTTTTAACCATTTATGAGATCGAGTAAAATGGAGGATAATAGATATTTAAAAATGTGTTATATAAACATTTTATTCGTTTGTACCTTTATCAACACTTGAGAGTAGACTTATAGGACTTATTTTATGTAAACTGAGGTGCTGAATTCACTGATGAAAACCGCAATGTCCTATCTTTAACCATTTAGGAAATCGAGTAAAATAGAAAATAATAGATATTTAAAAATGTCATATATAAACATTTTATTCGGTTGTACCTTTATCAACTCTTGAGAGTAGACTTAAAGGTCTTATTTAATCTAGAATGAGGTGCTAAATCCACTGATGAAAACCGCAATGTCCTATCTTTAACAGTTTAGGAGATCGAGTAAAATGGAGAATAATAGATATTAAAAAATGTGTTATATAAACATTTTATTCGTTTGTACCTTTATCAACACTTGAGAGTAGACTTGTAAGACTTATTTTATGTAAAAGGCGGTGCTGAATCCAATGGTGAAAACCGCAATGTCCTATCTTTAACCGTTTAGGACATCGAGTAAAATGGAGAATAGTAGATATTTAAGAATGTGATATATAAACATTTTTTTCGTTTGTACTTTTATCAACTCTTTAGAGTAGACTTATAGGACTTATGTTATGTAAAATGAGGTGCTGAAGCCACTGGAAAAACCGCAATGTCCTATCTTTAACCGTTTAGGAGATCGAGTAAAATGGAGAATAATAGGTATTTGAAAATGTGATATATAAACATTTTATTCGTTTGTACCTTTATCAACTCTTTAGTGTAGTCTTATAGAACTAATTTTATGTAAAATGAGGTGCTGAATTCACTGGAGAAAACCGCAATGTCCTATCTTTAAATGTTTGGGAGATCGAGTAAAATGGAGAATAATAGATATTTAAGAATGTGGTATATAAACATTTTATTTGTTTGTACCTTTATTAAGTCTCGAGAGTTGACTTCTAGGAATTATTTTATGTAAAATGAGGTGCTAAATCCACTGGTGAAAACCGCAATGTCCTATCTTTAACCGTTTAAGAGTAAGAGTAAAATGGAGAATAATATATATTTAAAAATGTGATATATAACCATTTTATACGTTTGTACCTTTATCAACTCTTTAGAGTAGACTTATTGGACTAAATTTATGTAAAATAAGGTGCTGAATCCACTGGTGAAAACAGCAATGTCCTATCTTTAACTGTTTAGGAGATCGAGTAAAATGGAGAATAATAGATATTTATAAATGTGATATATAAACATTTTATTCGTTTGTACCTTTATCAACTCTTTAGAGTAGACTTATAGGACTTAGTTTAAGTAAAATGAGGCGCAGAATCCACTGGTGAAAATCGCAATGTCCTATCTTTAACCGTTTAGGACATCGAGTTAAATGGAGAATAATAGATATTTCAAAATGTGATATATAAACATTTTATTCGTTTGTACTTTTATCAACTTTTGAGAGTAGGCTTATAGGACATATTTTATGAAAAATGAGGTGCTGAATCCACTGGTGAATACCGCAATGTCCTATTTTTAACCGTTTAAGAGAAAGAGTAAAATGGAGAATAATATATATTTAAGAATGTGATATATAACCATTTTATTCGTTTGTACCTTTATCAACTCTTTAGAGTAGACTTATAGGACTAAATTTATGTAAAATGAGGTGCTGAATCCACTGATGAAAACCGCAATGTCCTATCTTTAACCTTTTAGGAGATCGAGTAAAATGGAGATTAATAGATATTTAAAAATGGGATATATTAACATTTTTTTCGTTTGTACCTTTATCAACTCTTTAGAGTAGACTTGTAAAACTTATTTTATGTAAAAGGAGGTGCTGAATCCAATGGTGAAAACCGCAACGTCCTATCTTTAACCGTTTAGGAGATCGAGTAAAATGGAGGATAATAGATATTTAAAAATGTGATATATTAACATTTTTTTCGTTTGTACCTTTATCAACTCTTTAGAGTAGACTTGTAAGACTTATTTTATGGAAAAGGAGGTGCTGAATCCAATGGTGAAAACCGCAATGTCCTATCTTTAACCGTTTAGGACATCGAGTAAAATGGAGAATATTAGATATTTAAAAATGTGATATATAAACCTGTTATTCGTTTGTACCTTTATCAACTTTTGAGAGTAGACTTATAAGACTTATTTTATGTAAAATGAGGTGCTGAATCCACTGGTGGAAACCGCAATGTCCTATCTTTAACCGTTTAGGAGATCGAGTAAAATGGAGAACAATAGATATTTAAAAATGTGATATATAAACATTTTATTCGTTTGTACCTTTATCAACTTTTGAGAGTAGACTTATAGGACTTATTTTATGTAAAATGTGGTGCTGAATTTACTGGTGAAAACCGCAATGTCCTATCTTTATCGGTTTAGGAGATCGAGTAAAATTGAAAATAATAGATATTTAAAAATTTATATATAAACATTTTATTCGTTTGTACCTTTATCAACACTTGAGAGTAAACTTATAGGACTTATTTTATGTAAACTGAGGTTCTGAATCCACTGATGAAAACCGCAATGTCCTATCTTTAACCGTTTAGGAGATCGAGTAAAATGGAGAACAATAGGTATTTGAAAATGTGATATATAAACATTTTATTCGTTTGTACCTTTATCAACTCTTTAGAGTAGTCTTATAGAATTAATTTTGTGTAAAATGAGGTGCTGAATTCACTGGTGAAAACCGCAATGTCCTATCTTTAACTGTTTAGGTGATCGAGTAAAATGGAGAATAATAGATATTTAAGAATGTGATATATAAACATTTTTTTCGTTTGTACTTTTATCAACTCTTTAGAGTAGACTTATAGGACTTATGTTATGTAAAATGAGGTGCTGAAGCCACTGGAAAAACCGCAATATCCTATCTTTAACCGTTTAGGAGATCGAGTAAAATGGAGAATAATAGGTATTTGAAAATGTGATATATAAACATTTTATTCGTTTGTACCTTTATCAACTCTTTAGAGTAGTCTTATAGAACTAATTTTATGTAAAATGAGGTGCTGAATTCACTGGAGAAAACCGCAATGTCCTATCTTTAACTGTTTAGGAGATCGAGTAAAATGGAGAATAATAGATATTTAAGAATGTCATATATAAACATTTTATTCGGTTGTACCTTTATCAACTCTTGAGAGTAGACTTAATGGACTTATTTAATCTAAAATGAGAAGCTAAATAAACTGATGAAAACCGCAATGTCCTATCTTTAACCGTTTAGGAGATCGAGTAAAATGGAGAGTATAAGATATTTAAAAATGTGTTATATAAACATTTTATTCGTTTGTACCTTTATCAACACTTGAGAGTAGACTTACAGGACTTATTTTATATAAAATGAGGTACTGAATCCACTGGTGAAAACCGCAATGTCCTATCTTTAACTGTTTAGGAGATCGAGTAAAATGGAGAATAGTAGACATTTAAAAAGGTGATTTATAAACATTTTATTCGTTTGTACCTTGATCAACTCTTTAGAGTAGACTTATAGGACTTATTTTATGTAAAATAAAGTGCTGAATCCACTGGTGAAAACCGCAATGTCCTATCATTAACCGTTTAGGAGATCGAGTAAAATGGAGAATAATAGGTATTTGAAAATGTGATATATAAACATTTTATTCGTTTGTACCTTTATCAACTCTTTAGTGTAGTCTTATAGAACTAATTTTATGTAAAATGAGGTGCTGAATTCACTGGAGAAAACCGCAATGTCCTATCTTTAAATGTTTGGG
The DNA here is from genome assembly GCA_963930825.1 of Silvanus unidentatus. Classification (NCBI taxonomy): domain Eukaryota; kingdom Metazoa; phylum Arthropoda; class Insecta; order Coleoptera; family Silvanidae; genus Silvanus; species Silvanus unidentatus. Next base: position 5,026,346 of record OZ005761.1, on the reverse strand, counting down.
AGATCGAGTAAAATGGAGAACAATAGATATTTAAGAATGTGGTATATAAACATTTGATTTGTTTGTACCTTTATTAAGTCTCGAGAGTTGACTTCTAGGAATTATTTTATGTAAAATGAGGTGCTAAATCCACTGGTGAAAACCGCAATGTCCTATCTTTAACCGTTTAAGAGTAAGAGTAAAATGGAGAATAATATATATTTAAAAATGTGATATATAACCATTTTATACGTTTGTACCTTTATCAACTCTTTAGAGTAGACTTATTGGACTAAATTTATGTAAAATAAGGTGCTGAATCCACTGGTGAAAACCGCAATGTCCTATCTTTAACTGTTTAGGAGATCGAGTAAAATGGAGAATAATAGATATTTATAAATGTGATATATAAACATTTTATTCGTTTGTACCTTTATCAACTCTTTAGAGTAGACTTATAGGACTTAGTTTAAGTAAAATGAGGCGCAGAATCCACTGGTGAAAATCGCAATGTCCTATCTTTAACCGTTTAGGACATCGAGTTAAATGGAGAATAATAGATATTTCAAAATGTGATATATAAACATTTTATTCGTTTGTACTTTTATCAACTTTTGAGAGTAGGCTTATAGGACATATTTTATGAAAAATGAGGTGCTGAATCCACTGGTGAATACCGCAATGTCCTATTTTTAACCGTTTAAGAGAAAGAGTAAAATGGAGAATAATATATATTTAAGAATGTGATATATAACCATTTTATTCGTTTGTACCTTTATCAACTCTTTAGAGTAGACTTATAGGACTAAATTTATGTAAAATGAGGTGCTGAATCCACTGATGAAAACCGCAATGTCCTATCTTTAACCTTTTAGGAGATCGAGTAAAATGGAGATTAATAGATATTTAAAAATGGGATATATTAACATTTTTTTCGTTTGTACCTTTATCAACTCTTTAGAGTAGACTTGTAAAACTTATTTTATGTAAAAGGAGGTGCTGAATCCAATGGTGAAAACCGCAATGTCCTATCTTTAACCGTTTAGGAGATCGAGTAAAATGGAGGATAATAGATATTTAAAAATGTGATATATTAACATTTTTTTCGTTTGTACCTTTATCAACTCTTTAGAGTAGACTTGTAAGACTTATTTTATGGAAAAGGAGGTGCTGAATCCAATGGTGAAAACCGCAATGTCCTATCTTTAACCGTTTAGGACATCGAGTAAAATGGAGAATATTAGATATTTAAAAATGTGATATATAAACCTGTTATTCGTTTGTACCTTTATCAACTTTTGAGAGTAGACTTATAAGACTTATTTTATGTAAAATGAGGTGCTGAATCCACTGGTGGAAACCGCAATGTCCTATCTTTAACCGTTTAGGAGATCGAGTAAAATGGAGAATAATAGATATTTAAAAATGTGATATATAAACATTTTATTCGTTTGTACCTTTATCAACTTTTGAGAGTAGACTTATAGGACTTATTTTATGTAAAATGTGGTGCTGAATTTACTGGTGAAAACCGCAATGTCCTATCTTTATCGGTTTAGGAGATCGAGTAAAATTGAAAATAATAGATATTTAAAAATTTATATATAAACATTTTATTCGTTTGTACCTTTATCAACACTTGAGAGTAAACTTATAGGACTTATTTTATGTAAACTGAGGTTCTGAATCCACTGATGAAAACCGCAATGTCCTATCTTTAACCGTTTAGGAGATCGAGTAAAATGGAGAACAATAGGTATTTGAAAATGTGATATATAAACATTTTATTCGTTTGTACCTTTATCAACTCTTTAGAGTAGTCTTATAGAATTAATTTTGTGTAAAATGAGGTGCTGAATTCACTGGTGAAAACCGCAATGTCCTATCTTTAACTGTTTAGGTGATCGAGTAAAATGGAGAATAATAGATATTTAAGAATGTGATATATAAACATTTTTTTCGTTTGTACTTTTATCAACTCTTTAGAGTAGACTTATAGGACTTATGTTATGTAAAATGAGGTGCTGAAGCCACTGGAAAAACCGCAATATCCTATCTTTAACCGTTTAGGAGATCGAGTAAAATGGAGAATAATAGGTATTTGAAAATGTGATATATAAACATTTTATTCGTTTGTACCTTTATCAACTCTTTAGAGTAGTCTTATAGAACTAATTTTATGTAAAATGAGGTGCTGAATTCACTGGAGAAAACCGCAATGTCCTATCTTTAACTGTTTAGGAGATCGAGTAAAATGGAGAATAATAGATATTTAAGAATGTCATATATAAACATTTTAAACCTTTATAAACCTTTATCAACTCTTGAGAGTAGACTTAATGGACTTATTTAATCTAAAATGAGGAGCTAAATAAACTGATGAAAACCGCAATGTCCTATCTTTAACCGTTTAGGAGATCGAGTAAAATGGAGAGTATAAGATATTTAAAAATGTGTTATATAAACATTTTATTCGTTTGTACCTTTATCAACACTTGAGAGTAGACTTACAGGACTTATTTTATATAAAATGAGGTGCTGAATCCACTGATGTAAACCGCAATGTGCTATCTTTAACCATTTAGGAGATCGAGTATAATGGAGAATAATAGATATTAAAATATGTGTTATATAAACATTTTATTCGTTTGTACCTTTATCAACACTTGAGAGTAGATTTATAGGACTTATTTAATGTAAAATCAGGTGCTGAATCCACTGATGAAAACCGCAATGTCCTATCTTTAACCGTTTAGGAGATCGAGTAAAATGGAGATTAATAGATATTTAAAAATGGGATATATTAACATTTTTTCGTTTGTACCTTTATCAACTCTTTAGAGTAGACTTATAAGACTTATTTTATGTAAAATGAGGTGCTGAATCCACTGGTGAAAACCGCAATGTCCTATCTTTAACCGTTTAAGAGAAAGAGTAAAATAGAGAATAATATATATTTAAGAATGTGATATATAACCATTTTATTCGTTTGTACCTTTATCAACTCTTTAGAGTAGACTTATAGGACTAAATTTATGTAAAATGAGGTACTGAATCCACTGGTGAAAACCGCAATGTCCTATCTTTAACTGTTTAGGAGATCGAGTAAAATGGAGAATATTAGACATTTAAAAAGGTGATTTATAAACATTTTATTCGTTTGTACCTTGATCAACTCTTTAGAGTAGACTTATAGGACTTATTTTATGTAAAATAAAGTGCTGAATCCACTGGTGAAAACCGCAATGTCCTATCATTAACCGTTTAGGAGATCGAGTAAAATGGAAAATAATAGATATTTAAAAATGTGATATATAAACATTCTTTTCGTTTGTACCTTTATTAACTCTTTAGAGTAGACTTATAGAACTTATTATATGTAAAACGAGGTGCTGAATCCACTGGTGAAAACCGCAATGTCCTATCTTTAACCGTTTAGGAGATCGAGTAAAATGGAGAATAATAGGTATTTAAAAATGTGATATATAAACATTTTATACGTTTGTACCTTTATCAACTCTTTAGAGTAGACTTATTGGACTAAATTTATGTAAAATGAGGTGCTGAATCCACTGGTGAAAACCGCAATGTCCTATCTTTAACCGTTTAAGAGTAAGAGTAAAATGGAGAATAATATATATTTAAAAATGTGATATATAACCATTTTATACGTTTGTACCTTTATCAACTCTTTAGAGTAGACTTATAGGACTTAGTTTAAGTAAAATGAGGCGCAGAATCCACTGGTGAAAATCGCAATGTCCTATCTTTAACCGTTTAGGACATCGAGTAAAATGGAGAATAATATATATTTAAGAATGTGATATATAACCATTTTATTCGTTTGTACCTTTATCAACTCTTTAGAGTAGACTTATAGGACTAAATTTATGTAAAATGAGGTGCTGAATATACTGGTGAAAACCGCAATGTCCTATCTTTAACTGTTTAGGAGATCGAGTAAAATGGAGAATAATAGATATATATAAATGTGATATATAAACATTTTATTCGTTTGTACCTTTATCAACTCTTTAGAGTAGACTTATAGGACTTATTTTATGTAAAATAAAGTGCTGAATTCACTGGTGAAAACCGCAATGTCCTATCATTAACCGTTTAGGAGATCGAGTAAAATGGAAAATAATAGATATTTAAAAATGTGATATATAAACATTTTTTTCGTTTGTACCTTTATTAACTCTTTAGAGTAGACTTATAGGACTTATTTTATGTAAAATAAAGTGCTGAATCCACTGGTGAAAACCGCAATGTCCTATCTTTAACTGTTTAGGTGATCGAGTAAAATGGAGAATAATAGATATTTAAAAATGTGATATATAAACATTTCATTCGTTTGTACGTTTATCAACTCTTGAGAGTAGACTTATGGGACTTATATTATGTTAAATGAGGTGCTGAATCCACTTATGAAAACCGCAATGTCCTATCTTTAACCATTTATGAGATCGAGTAAAATGGAGGATAATAGATATTTAAAAATGTGTTATATAAACATTTTATTCGATTGTACCTTTATCAACACTTGAGAGTAGACTTATAGGACTTATTTTATGTAAACTGAGGTGCTGAATCCACTCATGAAAACCGCAATGTACTATCTTTAACCATTTAGGAGATCGAGTAAAATAGAGAATAATAGATATTTAAAAATGTCATATATAAACATTTTATTCGGTTGTACCTTTATCAACTCTTGAGAGTAGACTTAAAGGTCTTATTTAATCTAAAATGAGGAGCTAAATCCACTGATGAAAACCGCAATGTACTATCTTTAACCGTTTAGGAGATCGAGTAAAATTGAGAATAATAGATATTAAAAAATGTGTTATATAAACATTTTATTCGTTTGTACCTTTATCAACACTTGAGAGTAGACTTATAGGACTTATTTAATGTAAAATGAGGTGCTTAATCCACTGATGAAATCCGCAATGTCCTATCTTTAACCGTTTAGGAGATCGAGTAAAATGGAGAATAATAGATATTTAAAAATGTCATATATAAACATTTTATTCGGTTGTACCTTTATCAACTCTTGAGAATAGACTTAAAGAACTTATTTAATCTAAAATGAGGTGCTAAATCCACTGATGAAAACCGCAATGTCCTATCTTTAACCGTTTAGGAGATCGAGTAAAATGGAGAATAATAGATATTAAAAAATGTGTTATATAAACATTTTATTCGTTTGTACCTTTATCAACACTTGAGAGTAGACTTATAGGACTTATTTTATGTAAAATGAGGTGCTGAATCCACTGATGAAAACCGCAATGTCCTATCTTTAACCATTTAGGAGATCGAGTATAATGGAGAATAATAGATATTAAAAAATGTGTTATATAAACATTTTATTCGTTTGTACCTTTATCAACACTTGAGAGTAGACTTATAGGACTTATTTAATGTAAAATGACGTGCTGAATCCACTGATGAAAACCGCAATGTCCTATCTTTAACCTTTTAGGAGATCGAGTAAAATGGAGATTAATAGATATTTAAAAATGGGATATATTAACATTTTTTTCGTTTGTACCTTTATCAACTCTTTAGAGTAGACTTGTAAGACTTATTTTATGTAAAAGAAGGTGCTGAATTTAATGGTGAAAACCGCAATGTCCTATCTTTAACCGTTTAGGAGATCGAGTAAAATGGAGGATAATAGATATTTAAAAATGTGATATATTAACATTTTTTTCGTTTGTACCTTTATCAACTCTTTAGAGTAGACTTGTAAGACATATTTTATGTAAAAGGAGGTGCTGAATCCAATGGTGAAAACCGCAATGTCCTATCTTTAACCGTTTAGGACATCGAGTAAAATGGAGAATATTAGATATTTAAAAATGTGATATATAAACCTTTTATTCGTTTGTACCTTTATCAACCCTTGAGAGTAGACTTATAGGACTTATTTAATGTAAAATGAGGTGCTGAATCCACTGATGAAAACCGCAATGTCCTATCTTTAACCGTTTAGGAGATCGAGTAAAATGGAGAATAATAGATATTTAAAAATGTCATATATAAACATTTTATTCGGTTGTACCTCTATCAACTCTTGAGAGTAGACTTAAAGGACTTATTTAATCTAGAATGAGGTGCTAAATCCACTGATGAAAACCGCAATGTCCTATCTTTATCGGTTTAGGAGATCGAGTAAAATGGAAAATAATAGATATTTAAAAATTTATATATAAACATTTTATCCGTTTGTACCTTTATCAACTTTTAGAGTAGTCTTATAGAACTAATTTTATGTAAAATGAGGTGCTGAATTCACTGGTGAAAACCGCAATGTCCTATCTTTAACCGTTTAGGAGATCGAGTAAAATGGAGAATAATAGGTATTTGAAAATGTGATATATAAACATTTTATTCGTTTGTACCTTTATCAACTCTTTAGAGTAGTCTTATAGAACTAATTTTATGTAAAATGAGGTGCTGAATTCACTGGTGAAAACCGCAATGTCCTATCTTTAACTGTTTAGGTGATCGAGTAAAATGGAGAATAGTAGATATTTAAGAATGTGATATATAAACATTTTTTTCGTTTGTACTTTTATCAACTCTTTAGAGTAGACTTATAGGACTTATGTTATGTAAAATGAGGTGCTGAAGCCACTGGAAAAACCGCAATGTCCTATCTTTAACCGTTTAGGAGATCGAGTAAAATGGAGAATAATAGGTATTTGAAAATGTGATATATAAACATTTTATTCGTTTGTACCTTTATCAACTCTTTAGTGTAGTCTTATAGAACTAATTTTATGTAAAATGAGGTGCTGAATTCACTGGAGAAAACCGCAATGTCCTATCTTTAACTGTTTAGGGGATCGCGTAAAATGGAGAATAATAGATATTTAAGAATGTCATATATAAACATTTTATTCGGTTGTACCTTTATCAACTCTTGAGAGTAGACTTAATGGACTTATTTAATCTAAAATGAGGAGCTAAATAAACTGATGAAAACCGCAATGTCCTATCTTTAACCGTTTAGGAGATCGAGTAAAATGGAGAGTATAAGATATTTAAAAATGTGTTATATAAACATTTTATTCGTTTGTACCTTTATCAACACTTGAGAGTAGACTTATAGGACTTATTTTATGTAAAATGAGGTGCTGAATCCACTGATGAAAACCGCAATGTGCTATCTTTAACCATTTAGGAGATCGAGTATAATGGAGAATAATAGATATTAAAAAATGTGTTATATAAACATTTTATTCGTTTGTACCTTTATCAACACTTGAGAGTAGATTTATAGGACTTATTTAATGTAAAATGAGGTGCTGAATCCACTGATGAAAACCGCAATGTCCTATCTTTAACCGTTTAGGAGATCGAGTAAAATGGAGATTAATAGATATTTAAAAATGGGATATATTAACATTTTTTCGTTTGTACCTTTATCAACTCTTTAGAGTAGACTTATAAGACTTATTTTATGTAAAATAAGGTGCTGAATCCACTGGTGAAAACCGCAATGTCCTATCTTTAACCGTTTAAGAGAAAGAGTAAAATAGAGAATAATATATATTTAAGAATGTGATATATAACCATTTTATTCGTTTGTACCTTTATCAACTCTTTAGAGTAGACTTATAGGACTAAATTTATGTAAAATGAGGTGCTGAATCCACTGGTGAAAACCGCAATGTCCTATCTTTAACTGTTTAGGTGATCGAGTAAAATGGAGAATAATAGATATTTATAAATGTGATATATAAACATTTTATTCGTTTGTACCTTTATCAACTCTTTAGTGTAGTCTTATAGAACTAATTTTATGTAAAATGAGGTGCTGAATTCACTGGAGAAAACCGCAATGTCCTATCTTTAAATGTTTAGGAGATCGAGTAAAATGGAGAATAATAGATATTTAAGAATGTGGTATATAAATATTTTATTTGTTTGTACCTTTATTAAGTCTCGAGAGTTGACTTCTAGGAATTATTTTATGTAAAATGAGGTGCTGAATCCACTGGTGAAAACCGCAATGTCCTATCTTTAACCGTTTAAGAGTAAGAGTAAAATGGAGAATAATATATATTTAAAAATGTGATATATAACCATTTTATACGTTTGTACCTTTATCAACTCTTTAGAGTAGACTTATTGGACTAAATTTATGTAAAATGAGGTGCTGAATCCACTGGTGAAAACCGCAATGTCCTATCTTTAACTGTTTAGGTGATCGAGTAAAATGGAGAAAAATAGATATTTATAAATGTGATATATAAACATTTTATTCGTTTGTACCTTTATCAACTCTTTAGAGTAGACTTATAGGACTTAGTTTAAGTAAAATGAGGCGCAGAATCCACTGGTAAAAATCGCAATGTCCTATCTTTAACCGTTTAAGACATCGAGTTAAATGGAGAATAATAGATATTTCAAAATGTGATATATAAACATTTTATTCGTTTGTACCTTTATCAACTTTTGAGAGTAGGCTTATAGGACATATTTTATGAAAAATGAGGTGCTGAATCCACTGGTGAAAACCGCAATGTCCTATTTTTAACCGTTTAAGAGAAAGAGTAAAATGGAGAATAATATATATTTAAGAATGTGATATATAACCATTTTATTCGTTTGTACCTTTATCAACTCTTTAGAGTAGACTTATAGGACTAAATTTATGTAAAATGAGGTGCTGAATCCACTGATGAAAACCGCAATGTCCTATCTTTAACCTTTTAGGAGATCGAGTAAAATGGAGATTAATAGATATTTAAAAATGGGATATATTAACATTTTTTTCGTTTGTACCTTTATCATCTCTTTAGAGTAGACTTGTAAGACTTATTTTATGTAAAAGGAGGTGCTGAATCCAATGGTGAAAACCGCAATGTCCTATCTTTAACCGTTTAGGAGATCGAGTAAAATGGAGGATAATAGATATTTAAAAATGTGATATATAACAATTTTTTTCGTTTGTACCTTTATCAACTCTTTAGAATAGACTTGTAAGACTTATTTTATGGAAAAGGAGGTGCTGAATCCAATGGTGAAAACCGCAATGTCCTATCTTTAACCGTTTAGGACATCGAGTAAAATGGAGAATATTAGATATTTAAAAATGTGATATATAAACCTGTTATTCGTTTGTACCTTTATCAACTTTTGAGAGTAGACTTATAAGACTTATTTTATGTAAAATGAGGTGCTGAATCCACTGGTGGAAACCGCAATGTCCTATCTTTAACCGTTTAGGAGATCGAGTAAAATGGAGAATAATAGATATTTAAAAATGTGATATATAAACATTTTATTCGTTTGTACCTTTATCAACTTTTGAGAGTAGACTTATAGGACTTATTTTATGTAAAATGTGGTGCTGAATTTACTGGTGAAAACCGCAATCTCCTATCTTTATCGGTTTAGGAGAACGAGTAAAATTGAAAATAATAGATATTTAAAAATTTATATATAAACATTTTATTCGTTTGTACCTTTATCAACACTTGAGAGTAAACTTATAGGACTTATTTTATGTAAACTGAGGTGCTGAATCCACTGATGAAAACCGCAATGTCCTATCTGTAACCGTTTAGGAGATCGAGTAAAATGGAGAATAATAGGTATTTGAAAATGTGATATATAAACATTTTATTCGTTTGTACCTTTATCAACTCTTTAGAGTAGTCTTATAGAATTAATTTTATGTAAAATGAGGTGCTGAATTCACTGGTGAAAACCGCAATGTCCTATCTTTAACTGTTTAGGTGATCGAGTAAAATGGAGAATAATAGATATTTAAGAATGTGATATATAAACAATTTTTTCGTTTGTACTTTTATCAACTCTTTAGAGTAGACTTATAGGACTTATGTTATGTAAAATGAGGTGCTGAAGCCACTGGAAAAACCGCAATGTCCTATCTTTAACCGTTTAGGAGATCGAGTAAAATGGAGAATAATAGGTATTTGAAAATGTGATATATAAACATTTTATTCGTTTGTACCTTTATCAACTCTTTAGAGTAGTCTTATAGAACTAATTTTATGTAAAATGAGGTGCTGAATTCACTGGTGAAAGCCGCAATGTCCTATCTTTAAATGTTTAGGAGATCGAGTAAAATGGAGAATAATAGATATTTAAGAATGTGGTATATAAATATTTTATTTGTTTGTACCTTTATTAAGTCTCGAGAGTTGACTTCTAGGAATTATTTTATGTAAAATGAGATGCTGAATCCACTGGTGAAAACCGCAATGTCCTATCTTTAACCGTTTAAGAGTAAGAGTAAAATGGAGAATAATATATATTCAAAAATGTGATATATAAACATTTTATTCGTTTGTACTTTTATCAACTCTTTAGAGTAGACTTATAGGACTTATGTTATGTAAAATGAGGTGCTAAAGCCACTGGAAAAACCGCAATGTCCTATCTTTAACCGTTTAGGAGATCGAGTAAAATGGATTATAATAGATATTTGAAAATGTGATATATAAACATTTTATTCGTTTGTACCTTTATCAACTCTTAAGAGTAGTCTTATAGGACTTATTTAATGTAAAATGAGGTGCTGAATCCACTGGTGAAAACCGCAATGTCCTATCTTTAACTGTTTAGGAGATCGAGTAAAATGGAGAATAATAGATATTTATAAATGTGATATATAAACATTTTTTTCGTTTGTACTTTTATCAACTCTTTAGAGTAGACTTATAGGACTTATTTAATGTAAAATGAGGTGCTGAATCCACTGGTGAGAACCGCGATGTCCTATCTTTAACCGTTTAGTAGATCAAGTAAAATGGAGGATAATAGATATGTGAAAATGTTTATATATCACATTTTCAAATATCTATTATAATCCATTTTACTCGATCTCCTAAACGGTTAAAGATAAGACATCGCGGTTTTCACCAGTGGATTCAGCACCTCATTTTAAATAAAATGAGTCCTATAAGTCTACTCTAAAGAGTTGATAGAGGCACAAACGAATAAAATGTTTATATATCACATATTCAAATATTTATTATTCTCCAATTTACTCGATCTCCTAAACAGTTAAAGATAGGTCATCGCTGTTTTCACCAGTGGATTCAGCACATCATTTTACATTAAATAAGTCCTATAAGACTACTCTCAAGAGTTAATAAAGGTACAAACGAATAAAATGTTTATATATCATATTTCAAATATCTATTATTCTCCATTTAACTCGATCTCCTAAACGGTTAAAAATAAGGCATCGCAGTTTTTACCACTGGATTCAGCACCTCATTTTACATAAAATAAGTAATATAAGTCTACTCTCAAGGGTTGATAATGGTACAAACGAATAAAATGTTTATATAACACATTTTCAAATATCTATTATTCTCCATTTTACTCGATCTCCTAAACGGTAAAAGATAGGACATCGCGGTTTTCACCAGTGGATTCAGCACATCATTTTATATTAAATAAGTCCTATAAGACTACTCTCAAGAGTTAATAAAGGTACCAACGAATAAATTGTTTATATAACACATTTTCAAATATCTATTATAATCCATTTTACTCGATCACCTGAACGGTTGAAGACAGGACATGGCGGTTTTCACAGTGGATTCAGCACCTCATTTTACATAAAATAAGTCATATAAGTCTACTCTTAAGAGTTGAAAAAAGTACAAACGAATAAAATGTTTATATATCACATTTTCAAATATCTATTATATTCCATTTTACTCGATCTTCTAAGCGGTTGAAGATAGGACATCGCGGTTTTCACCAGTGGATTCAGCACCTCATTTTACATAAAATATGTCCTATAAGTCTACTCTCAAGAGTTAATAAAGGTACAAAAGAATAAAATGTATATATATCACATTTTCAAATATCTATTATAATCCATTTTACTCGATCTCCTAAACGGTTAAAGATAAGACATCGCGGTTCTCACCAGTGGATTCAGCACCTCATTTTAAATAAAATGAGTCCTATAAGTCTACTCTAAAGAGTTGATATAGGTACAAACAAATAAAACGTTTATATATCACATTTTCACATATCTATTATTCTCCATTTTACTCGATCTCCTAAACGGTTAAAGATAGGACATTGCGGTTTTTCCAGTGGCTTCAGCACCTCATTTTACATAACATAAGTCCTATAAGTCTACTCTAAAGAGTTGATAAAAGTACAAACGAATAAAATGTTTATATATCACATTTATAAATATCTATTATTCTCCATTTTACTCGATCTCCTAAACAGTTAAAGATAGGACATTGCGGTTCTCACCAGTGGATTCAGCACCTCATTTTAAATAAAATGAGTCCTATAAGTCTACTCTAAAGAGTTGATAGAGGCACAAACGGATAAAATGTTTATATATCACATTTTCAAATATCTATTATTCTCCATTTTACTCGATCTCCTAAACAGTTAAAGATAGGACATTGCGGTTCTCACCAGTGGATTCAGCACCTCATTTTACATAAAATATGTCCTATAAGTCTACTCTCAAGAGTTAATAAAGGTACAAAAGGATAAAATGTTTATATATCACATTTTCAAATATCTATTATAATCCATTTTACTCGATCTCCTAAACGGTTAAAGATAAGACATCGCGGTTCTCACCAGTGGATTCAGCACCTCATTTTAAATAAAATGAGTCCTGTAAGTCTACTCTAAAGAGTTAATAGAGGCACAAACGAATAAAATGTTTATATATCACATATTCAAATATTTATTATTCTCCAATTTACTCGATCTCCTAAACGGTTAAAGATAGAACATCGCAGTTTTTACCAGTGGATTTAGCACCTCATTTTACATTAAATAAGTCCTATAAGTCTACTCTCAAGAGTTGATAAAGGTACAATCGAAGAAATTGTTTATATATCACATGTTCAAATATCTATTATTCTAAATTTTACTCGTTCTCCTAAACAGTTAAAGATAGGACATCGCGGTTTTAACCAGTGGATTCAGCACCTCATTTTAAATAAAATAACTCCTATAAGTCTACTCTCAAGGGTTGATATAGGTACAAACAAATAAAACGTTTATATATCACATTTTTCACATATCTATTATTCTCCATTTTACTCGATCTCCTAAACAGTTAAAGATAGGACATCGCGGTTTTCACCAGTGGATTCAGCACCTTATTTTACATAAAATAAGTCCTATAAGACTACTCTCAAGAGTTGATATAGGTACAAACGAATAAAACGTTTATATATCACATTTTCACATATCTATTATTCTCCATTTTACTCGATCTCCTAAACGGTTAAAGATAGGACATCGCGGTTCTCACCAGTGGATTCAGCACCTCATTTTACATTAAATTAGTCCTATAAGACTACCCTTAAGAGTTGATGAAGGTACAAACGAATAAAATGTTTATATATCACATTTTCAAATATCTATTATGATCCATTTTACTCGATCTCCTAAACGGTTAAAGATAAGACATCGCGGTTTTCACCAGTGGATTCAGCACCTCATTTTAAATAAAATGAGTCCTATAAGTCTACTCTAAAGAGTTGATAGAGGCACAAACGAATAGAATGTTTATATATCACATATTCAAATATTTTATATTCTCCAATTTACTCGATCTCCTAAACAGTTAAAGATAGGTCATCGCTGTTTTCACCAGTGGATTCAGCACATCATTTTACATTAAATAAGTCCTATAAGACTACTCTCAAGAGTTAATAAAGATACAAACGAATAAAATGTTTATATATCATATTTCAAATATCTATTATTCTCCATTTAACTCGATCTCCTAAACGGTTAAAAATAAGGCATCGCAGTTTTTACCACTGGATTCAGCACCTCATTTTACATAAAATAAGTAATATAAGTCTACTCTCAAGGGTTGATAATGGTACAAACGAATAAAATGTTTATATAACACATTTTCAAATATCTATTATTCTCCATTTTACTCGATCTCCTAAACGGTAAAGATAGGACATCGCGGTTTTCACCAGTGGATTCAGCCCATCATTTTATATTAAATAAGTCCTATAAGACTACTCTCAAGAGTTAATAAAGGTACCAACGAATAAATTGTTTATATAACACATTTTCAAATATCTATTATAATCCATTTTACTCGATCTCCTGAACGGTTGAAGACAGGACATGGCGGTTTTCACCAGTGGATTCAGCACCTCATTTTACATAAAATAAGTCATATAAGTCTACTCTTAAGAGTTGAAAAAAGTACAAACGAATAAAATGTTTATATATCACATTTTCAAATAACTATTATATTCCATTTTACTCGATCTTCTAAGCGGTTGAAGATAGGACATCGCGGTTTTCACCAGTGGATTCAGCACCTCGTTTTAAATAAAATGAGTCCTATAAGTCTACTCAAAAGAGTTGATATAGGTACAAACAAATAAAACGTTTATATATCACATTTTCACATATCTATTATTCTCCATTTTACTCGATCTCCTAAACGGTTAAAGATAAGACATCGCGGTTCTCACCAGTGGATTCAGCACCTCATTTTAAATAAAATGAGTCCTATAAGTCTACTCTAAAGAGTTGATATAGGTACAAACAAATAAAACGTTTATATATCACATTTTCACATATCTATTATTCTCCATTTTTCTCGATCTCCTAAACGGTTAAAGATAGGACATTGCGGTTTTTCCAGTGGCTTCAGCACCTCATTTTACATAACATAAGTCCTATAAGTCTACTCTAAAGAGTTGATAAAAGTACAAACGAATAAAATGTTTATATATCACATTTATAAATATCTATTATTCCCCATTTTACTCGATCTCCTAAACGGTTGAAAATAGGACATTGCGGTTTTCACCAGTGAATTCAGCACCTCATTTTAAATAAATTTAGTCCTATAAGTCTACTCTAAAGAGTTGATAAAGGTACAAACGGATAAAATGGTTATATATCACATTTTTAAATATATATTATTCTCCATTTTACTCTTTCTCTTAAACGGTTAAAGATAGGACATTGCGGTTTTCACCAATGGATTCAGCACCTCATTTTACATAAAATAAGTTCTATAAGTCTACTCTCAAAAGTTGATAAAGGTACAAACGAATAAAATGTTTATATATCACAATTTTTAAATATCTATTATTCTCCATTCTACTCGATCTCCTAAACGGTTAAAGATTGGACATTGCGGTTTCCACCAGAGAATTCAGCACCTCATTTTACATAAAATAAGTTCTATAAGTCTACTCTCAAGAGTTGATAAAGGTACAAACGGATAAAATGTTTTTATATCACATTTTTAAATATCTATTATTTTCCATTTTACTCGATCTCCTAAACGGTTATAGATAGGACATTGCGGTTTTCACCAGTGGATTCAACACCTCATTTTACAAAAAATAAGTAATATAAGTCTACTCTCAAGAGATGATAAAGGTACAAACGAATAAAATGTTTATATATCACATTTTTAAATATTTATTATTCACCATTTTACTCGATCTCCTAAACGGTTAAAGATAGGACATTGCGGATTTCACCAGTGGATTCAACACCTCATTTTACATAAAATAAGTCCTATAAGTCTACTCTTAAGAGTTGATAAAGGTACAAACGAATAAAATGTTTATATATCACAATTTTAAATATCTATTATTCTCCATTTTACTCGATCTCCTAAACGGTTAAAGATTGGACATTGCGGTTTTCACCAGAGAATTCAGCACCTCATTTTACATAAAATAAGTCCTATAAGTCTACTCTTAACAGTTGATAAAGGTACAAACGAATAAAATGTTTATATATCACATTTTTAAATATCTATTATTCTCCATTTTACTTTATCTCCCAAACGGTTAAAGATAGGACATTGCGGTTTTTACCAGTAAATTCAGCACCTCATTTTACATAAAATAAGTCCTATAAGTCTACTCTCAAGAGTTGATAAAGGTACAAACGAATAAAATGTTTATATATCACATTTTTAAATATCTATTATTCTCCATTTTACTCGATCTCCTAAACAGTTTAAGATAGGACATTGCGGTTTTCACCAGTGGATTCAGCACCTTATTTTACATAAAATAAGTCCTATAAGTCTACTCTCAAGAGTTGATAAAGGTACTGTGACGCTTTTTCCTCGGTGCCCTCGAGCGCCACCTATTTTATACATAAAAATAGGAAAATCCCGGTCAGCCTAGGTAGCACAGATGGAAATACGGTATCCAAGGGTCAAATAAAGACAATAAAACACATTTATAAGAATTAAAATAAGTCCTCTTTATTGTACACTGTCAAAAGGTCGTTAAAGCAATACTATACAAATCAAAATTAATACGGAAAGAAAAGGAAAACACATAACATTTAACGGTGATTCTGTTTACGGAGTAATATGCATGGTAAAAATGTCGGTTATGATGAAAATCAATTTTGACGACGAAAACTCAGACGGAGTGACTCAAATTATTTAGGATCGAGTGGCGAATGACATAAAATGTCCACCAGGAAACGGCGTATGGCGTCACAGACGCTCACCAAACGGAAAATGGGGGTATAGAATGGCGAATGACATAAAATGTCCACCAGGAAACGGCGTATGGCGTCACAGACGCTCACCAAAAGGAAGGTGGGGGGTTTAGAGTGGTGAATGACATAAAATGTCCACCAGGAAACGGCGTATGGCGTCACAGACGCTCACCAAAAGGAAAGTGGGGGTATAGAGTGGCGAATGACATAAAATGTCCACCAGGAAACGGCGTATGGCGTCACAGACGCTCACCAAAAAGGAAAGTGGGGGTATAGAGTGGCGAATGACATAAAATGTCCACCAGGAAACGGCGTATGGCGTCACAGACGCTCACCAAAAGGAAGGTGGGAGTATAGAGTGGCGAATGACATAAAATGTCCACCAGGAAACGGCGTATGGCGTCACAGACGCTCACCAAAAAGGAAAGTGGGGGTATAGAGTGGCGAATGACATAAAATGTCCACCAGGAAACGGCGTATGGCGTCACAGACGCTCACCAAAAGGAAGGTGGGGAGTTTAGAGTGGCGAATGACATAAAATGTCCACCAGGAAACGGCGTATGGCGTCACAGACGCTCACCAAACGGAAAATGGGGGTATAGAATGGCGAATGACATAAAATGTCCACCAGGAAACGGCGTATGGCGTCACAGACGCTCACCAAAAGGAAGGTGGGGGGTTTAGAGTGGTGAATGACATAAAATGTCCACCAGGAAACGGCGTATGGCGTCACAGACGCTCACCAAAAGGAAATTGGGGGTATAGAGTGGCGAATGACATAAAATGTCCACCAGGAAACGGCGTATGGCGTCACAGACGCTCACCAAAAAGGAAAGTGGGGGTATAGAGTGGCGAATGACATAAAATGTCCACCAGGAAACGGCGTATGGCGTCACAGACGCTCACCAAAAGGAAGGTGGGAGTATAGAGTGGCGAATGACATAAAATGTCCACCAGGAAACGGCGTATGGCGTCACAGACGCTCACCAAAAAGGAAAGTGGGGGTATAGAGTGGCGAATGACATAAAATGTCCACCAGGAAACGGCGTATGGCGTCACAGACGCTCACCAAAAGGAAGGTGGGGAGTTTAGAGTGGCGAATGACATAAAATGTCCACCAGGAAACGGCGTATGGCGTCACAGACGCTCACCAAAAAGGAAAGTGGGGGTATAGAGTGGCGAATGACATAAAATGTCCACCAGGAAACGGCGTATGGCGTCACAGACGCTCACCAAAAAGGAAAATGGGGAGTTTAGAGTGGCGAATGACATAAAATGTCCACCAGGAAACGGCGTATGGCGTCACAGACGCTCACCAAAAAGGAAAGTGGGAGTATAGAGTGGCGAATGACATAAAATGTCCACCAGGAAACGGCGTATGGCGTCACAGACGCTCACCAAAAAGGAAAGTGGGGGTATAGAGTGGCGAATGACATAAAATGTCCACCAGGAAACGGCGTATGGCGTCACAGACGCTCACCAAAAGGAAATTGGGTATAGAGTGGTGTCTATTAAAAGCTCAACACGGTGATTCTAATAACGGTCCGTAACAGAAACACGGTAGAGCGGAAAAGTCAGAAATAAAAAAGTACTTACGGTATAATAACGGTTTTGGAACGTTTTCTCGAAGAACTTTTGGTACTTAACACTTGAACTACTGCTAGCAGTATTGTACAGTGGATTGTTATATTTGAGTTATAACAGAACTGATTTCTTGGTAAAACAGGCCAACGCTTATACTGCTTAACCGGAAGGACACTGGTAAGATGTAGTAATTAGTGCCACCTGCGCTTTCTTTTCCGGTACTTCAAATTATTCGTCTCTAGCCTCCGAAGACGGTTGTGGCAGTGAGATATAGTTTGTAGTGCCCTCTAAAGAACACACCCCGTTACTAGTTGTCCGTTTATTCAACGAAAACGGAAAGTTTGATATAAACGGTTAACGGTTTGCGTGATTTCTCTTGTAGGTTAGGTGGTCTTTTGCCGTCGGGAGTTGTTGTTCGGTAAACGGGCCTATTTTCGAAATCGGTGTACTTTCGTAGTTTCGGTGGTGAATGTTAGTGACAAGAAAGTGTCGTTCTTTTGTTTAGTGAAACCATAAATGTGAAGGGAATAATAATTTCCGAAGAAAAGAGTGTTAAAAAGTGACTACATATGCCGACGGAACAAGAACAAAATAAGAAAGTTGGAGTCATCAGGGATGTTTTGGTAACTTAGACGGCTGTATTCGTGGTGGACGACGGAAGACAATCAAGTCCGGATTATCATAGTAAGTTAAAATGATTTATTTTTGAGTTTTTGGGTCCAACTGGTGAATTTTATTTACAAGTCCAAAAGGTAAACAAACATCCTGAGTGACTCTGGTTGCCTATGGTTAAATCTCCAAAAGTGGTTATGTTGTGACAGCTGCACTTGCACTGGTGGAAAAAATGGTACTGACTGTACTTAGTGCTTGAAATGCACTTGTTTGGGCTGGCCTGGTAAGTGTAGTAATAATTGTTAGTACATTTATTCACTTGTTCTTAATTTTCCAGGGAAGATATTATTGTCACCAAAGTGCGGTTAGGAGATTGGACCAACAACAGCATGAAGATCGGTAAGTATTTGGAATAATAATTGTAACGACTAATTTATTTGTCCTTTTTAGGGGAAGACAATAATGGGTTTATTACAGTACAAACGAATAAAATGTTTATATATCACAATTTTAAATATCCATTATTCACCATTTTACTCGATCCCTAAACAGTTAAAGATAGGACATTGTGGTTTTCATCAGTGGATTTAGCACCACATTTTACATAAAATAAGTCCAATAAGTCTACTCTCAAGAGTCATAAAGGTACAAACGGATAAAATGGTTTTATATCACATTTTTAAATATCTATTATTATCCATTATACTCGATCTCCTAAATGGTTAAAGATAGGACATTGCGGTTTTCACCAGTAGATTCAGCACCCCACTTTACAAAAAATAAGTGTTATAAGTCTACTCTCAAGAGATGATAAAGGTGCAAACGAATAAAATGTTTATATATCACATTTTTAAATATTTATTATTCTCCATTTTACTCGATCACCTAAACAGTTAAAGATAGGACATTGCGGTTTTCTCCAGAGAATTCAGCACCTCATTTTACATAATATAAGTCCTATAAGTCTACTCTCAAGAGTTGATAAAGGTACAAACTAATAAAATGTTTATATATCACATTTTTAAATATCTATTATTTTCCATTTTACTCGATCTCCTAAACGGTTAAATATAGGACATTGCGGTTTTAACCAGTGGACTCAGCACCTTATTTTACATAAAATAAGTCCTATAAGTCTACTCTCAAGAGTTGATAAAGGTACAAACGAATAAAATGTTTATATAACACATTTTTAAATTTCTATTATTTTCCATTTTACTCGATTTCCTAAACGGTTAAAAATAGGACATTGCGGTTTTCACCAGTGGATTCAGCACCTCATTTTACATAAATTAAGTCCTATAAATCTACCCTCAAGAGTTGATAAAGGTACAAACGAATAAAATGTTTATATATCACATTTTTAAATATCTATTATTCGCCACTTTACTCGATCTCCTAAACGGTTAAAGATAGGACATTGCGGTTTTCACCAGTGGATTCAGCACCTCATTTTACATAAAATAAGTCTTATAAGTCTACTCTTAAAAGTTGATAAAGGTACAAACGAATAAAATGTTTATATATCACAATTTTAAATATCTATTATTCACCATTTTACTCGATCTCCTAAACGGTTAAAGATAGGACATTGTGGTTTTCGCCAGTGGATTCAGCACCTCATTTTACATAAAATAAGTTTTATAAGTCTACTCTTAAAAGTTGATAAAGGTACAAACGAATAAAATGTTTATATATCACATGTTCAAATATCTATTATTCTAAATTTTACTCGTTCTCCTAAACAGTTAAAGATAGGACATCGCGGTTTTAACCAGTGGATTCAGCACCTCATTTTAAATAAAATAACTCCTATAAGTCTACTCTCAAGGGTTGATATAGGTACAAACAAATAAAACGTTTATATATCACATTTTTCACATATCTATTATTCTCCATTTTACTCGATCTCCTAAACAGTTAAAGATAGGACATCGCGGTTTTCACCAGTGGATTCAGCACCTTATTTTACATAAAATAAGTCCTATAAGACTACTCTCAAGAGTTGATATAGGTACAAACGAATAAAACGTTTATATATCACATTTTCACATATCAATTATTCTCCATTTTACTCGATCTCCTAAACGGTTAAAGATAGGACATCGCGGTTCTCACCAGTGGATTCAGCACCTCATTTTACATTAAATTAGTCCTATAAGACTACCCTTAAGAGTTGATAAAGGTACAAACGAATAAAATGTTTATATATCACATTTTCAAATATCTATTATGATCCATTTTACTCGATCTCCTAAACGGTTAAAGATAAGACATCGCGGTTTTCACCAGTGGATTCAGCACCTCATTTTAAATAAAATGAGTCCTATAAGTCTACTCTAAAGAGTTGATAGAGGCACAAACGAATAGAATGTTTATATATCACATATTCAAATATTTATTATTCTCCAATTTAC
This sequence comes from Silvanus unidentatus, assembly GCA_963930825.1. Taxonomy (NCBI): domain Eukaryota; kingdom Metazoa; phylum Arthropoda; class Insecta; order Coleoptera; family Silvanidae; genus Silvanus; species Silvanus unidentatus. The sequence goes on along the minus strand of OZ005761.1, from coordinate 5,005,245 downwards.
TCGATCTCCTAAACAGTTAAAGATAGGTCATCGCTGTTTTCACCAGTGGATTCAGCACATCATTTTACATTAAATAAGTCCTATAAGACTACTCTCAAGAGTTAATAAAGATACAAACGAATAAAATGTTTATATATCATATTTCAAATATCTATTATTCTCCATTTAACTCGATCTCCTAAACGGTTAAAAATAAGGCATCGCAGTTTTTACCACTGGATTCAGCACCTCATTTTACATAAAATAAGTAATATAAGTCTACTCTCAAGGGTTGATAATGGTACAAACGAATAAAATGTTTATATAACACATTTTCAAATATCTATTATTCTCCATTTTACTCGATCTCCTAAACGGTAAAGATAGGACATCGCGGTTTTCACCAGTGGATTCAGCCCATCATTTTATATTAAATAAGTCCTATAAGACTACTCTCAAGAGTTAATAAAGGTACCAACGAATAAATTGTTTATATAATACATTTTCAAATATCTATTATAATCCATTTTACTCGATCTCCTGAACGGTTGAAGACAGGACATGGCGGTTTTCACCAGTGGATTCAGCACCTCATTTTACATAAAATAAGTCATATAAGTCTACTCTTAAGAGTTGAAAAAAGTACAAACGAATAAAATGTTTATATATCACATTTTCAAATAACTATTATATTCCATTTTACTCGATCTTCTAAGCTGTTGAAGATAGGACATCGCGGTTCTCACCAGTGGATTCAGCACCTCATTTTAAATAAAATGAGTCCTATAAGTCTACTCTAAAGAGTTGATATAGGTACAAACAAATAAAACGTTTATATATCGCATTTTCACATATCTATTATTCTCCATTTTTCTCGATCTCCTAAACGGTTAAAGATAGGACATTGCGGTTTTTCCAGTGGCTTCAGCACCTCATTTTACATAACATAAGTCCTATAAGTCTACTCTAAAGAGTTGATAAAAGTACAAACGAATAAAATGTTTATATATCACATTTATAAATATCTATTATTCCCCATTTTACTCGATCTCCTAAACGGTTGAAAATAGGACATTGCGGTTTTCACCAGTGAATTCAGCACCTCATTTTAAATAAATTTAGTCCTATAAGTCTACTCTAAAGAGTTGATAAAGGTACAAACGGATAAAATGGTTATATATCACATTTTTAAATATATATTATTCTCCATTTTACTCTTTCTCTTAAACGGTTAAAGATAGGACATTGCGGTTTTCACCAATGGATTCAGCACCTCATTTTACATAAAATAAGTTCTATAAGTCTACTCTCAAAAGTTGATAAAGGTACAAACGAATAAAATGTTTATATATCACAATTTTTAAATATCTATTATTCTCCATTCTACTCGATCTCCTAAACGGTTAAAGATTGGACATTGCGGTTTCCACCAGAGAATTCAGCACCTCATTTTACATAAAATAAGTTCTATAAGTCTACTCTCAAGAGTTGATAAAGGTACAAACGGATAAAATGTTTTTATATCACATTTTTAAATATCTATTATTTTCCATTTTACTCGATCTCCTAAACGGTTATAGATAGGACATTGCGGTTTTCACCAGTGGATTCAACACCTCATTTTACAAAAAATAAGTAATATAAGTCTACTCTCAAGAGATGATAAAGGTACAAACGAATAAAATGTTTATATATCACATTTTTAAATATTTATTATTCACCATTTTACTCGATCTCCTAAACGGTTAAAGATAGGACATTGCGGATTTCACCAGTGGATTCAACACCTCATTTTACATAAAATAAGTCCTATAAGTCTACTCTTAAGAGTTGATAAAGGTACAAACGAATAAAATGTTTATATATCACAATTTTTAATATCTATTATTCTCCATTTTACTCGATCTCCTAAACGGTTAAAGATTGGACATTGCGGTTTTCACCAGAGAATTCAGCACCTCATTTTACATAAAATAAGTCCTATAAGTCTACTCTTAACAGTTGATAAAGGTACAAACGAATAAAATGTTTATATATCACATTTTTAAATATCTATTATTCTCCATTTTACTTTATCTCCCAAACGGTTAAAGATAGGACATTGCGGTTTTTACCAGTAAATTCAGCACCTCATTTTACATAAAATAAGTCCTATAAGTCTACTCTCAAGAGTTGATAAAGGTACAAACGAATAAAATGTTTATATATCACATTTTTAAATATCTATTATTCTCCATTTTACTCGATCTCCTAAACAGTTTAAGATAGGACATTGCGGTTTTCACCAGTGGATTCAGCACCTTATTTTACATAAAATAAGTCCTATAAGTCTACTCTCAAGAGTTGATAAAGGTACAAACGAATAAAATGTTTATATATCACAATTTTAAATATCCATTATTCACCATTTTACTCGATCCCTAAACAGTTAAAGATAGGACATTGTGGTTTCCATCAGTGGATTTAGCACCACATTTTACATAAAATAAGTCCAATAAGTCTACTCTCAAGAGTCATAAAGGTACAAACGGATAAAATGGTTTTATATCACATTTTTAAATATCTATTATTATCCATTATACTCGATCTCCTAAATGGTTAAAGATAGGACATTGCGGTTTTCACCAGTAGATTCAGCACCCCACTTTACAAAAAATAAGTGTTATAAGTCTACTCTCAAGAGATGATAAAGGTGCAAACGAATAAAATGTTTATAAATCACATTTTTAAATATTTATTATTCTCCATTTTACTCGATCACCTAAACAGTTAAAGATAGGACATTGCGGTTTTCTCCAGAGAATTCAGCACCTCATTTTACATAATATAAGTCCTATAAGTCTACTCTCAAGAGTTGATAAAGGTACAAACTAATAAAATGTTTATATATCACATTTTTAAATATCTATTATTTTCCATTTTACTCGATCTCCTAAACGGTTAAATATAGGACATTGCGGTTTTAACCAGTGGACTCAGCACCTTATTTTACATAAAATAAGTCCTATAAGTCTACTCTCAAGAGTTGATAAAGGTACAAACGAATAAAATGTTTATATAACACATTTTTAAATATCTATTATTTTCCATTTTACTCGATTTCCTAAACGGTTAAAAATAGGACATTGCGGTTTTCACCAGTGGATTCAGCACCTCATTTTACATAAATTAAGTCCTATAAATCTACCCTCAAGAGTTAATAAAGGTACAAACGAATAAAATGTTTATATATCACATTTTTAAATATCTATTATTCGCCACTTTACTCGATCTCCTAAACGGTTAAAGATAGGACATTGCGGTTTTCACCAGTGGATTCAGCACCTCATTTTACATAAAATAAGTCTTATAAGTCTACTCTTAAAAGTTGATAAAGGTACAAACGAATAAAATGTTTATATATCACAATTTTAAATATCTATTATTCACCATTTTACTCGATCTCCTAAACGGTTAAAGATAGGACATTGTGGTTTTCGCCAGTGGATTCAGCACCTCATTTTACATAAAATAAGTTTTATAAGTCTACTCTTAAAAGTTGATAAAGGTACAAACGAATAAAATGTTTATATATCACATTGTTAAAAATCTATTATTCTCCATTTTACTCGATCTCCTAAACAGTTTAAGATAGGACATTGCGGTTTTTACCAGTGGATTCAGCACCTCATTTTACATAAAATAAGTCCTATAAGTCTACTCTCAAGAGTTGATAAAGGTACAAACGAATAAAATGTTTATATATCACATTTTTAAATATTTATTATTCACCATTTTACTCGATCTCCTAAACGGTTAAAGATAGGACATTGTAATTTTCACCAGTGGATTCAGCACCTCATATTACATAAAATAAGTTCTATAAGTCTACTCTCAAGAGTTAATAAAGGTACAAACGAATAAAATGTTTATATATCACATTTTTAAATATCTCTTATTTTCCATTTTACTCGATCTCCTAAACGGTTATAGATAGGACATTGCGGTTTTCACCAGTGGATTCAGCACCTCATTTTACATAAAATAAGTCCTATAGGTCTACTCTTAAGAGTTGATAAAGGTACAAACGAATAAAGTGTTTATATATCACATTTTTAAATATCTATTATTCTCCATTTTACTCGATCTCCTAAACAGTTTAAGATTTTACATTGCGGTTTTCACCAGTGGATTCAGCATCTCATTTTACATAAAATAAGTCCTATAAGTCTACTCTCAAGAGTTGATAAAGGTACAAACGAATAAAATGTTTATATATCACAATTTTAAATATCCATTATTCACCATTTTACTCGATGTCCTAAACAGTTAAAGATAGGACATTGTGGTTTTCATCAGTGGATTTAGCACCCCACTTTACAAAAAATAAGTCCTATAAGTCTACTCTCAAGAGATGATAAAGGTACAAGCGAATAAATTATTTATATATCACATTTTTAAATATCTATTATTCTCCATTTTACTCGATCTCCTAAGCGGTTAAATATAGGACATTGCGGTTTGAACCAGTGGATTCAGCACCTTATTTTACATAAAGTAAGGCCTATAAGTCTACTCTAAATAGTTGATAAAGGTACAAACGAATAAAATGTTTATATATCACATTTTTAAATATCTATTATTCTCCATTTTACTCGATCTCCTAAACGGTTAAATATAGGACATTGCGGTTTTCACCAGTGGATTCAGCACCCCACTTTACAAAAAATAAGTCCTATAAGTCTACTCTCAAGAGATGATAAAGGTACAAACGAATAAATTATTTATATATCACATTTTTAAATATCTATTATTCTCCATTTTACTCGATCTCCTAAGCGGTTAAATATAGCACATTGCGGTTTGAACCAGTGTATTCAGCTCCTCATTTTACATAAAATAAGTCCTATAAGTCTTCTCTTAAGAGTTGATAAAGGTACAAACGAATAAAATGTTTATATATCACATTTTTAATTATCAATTATTTTCCATTTTACTCGATCTCCTAAACGGTTATAGATAGGACATTGCGGTTTTCACCAGTGGATTCAGCACCTCATTTTACATAACATAATTCCTCTAAGTCTACTCATAAGAGTTGATAAAGGTACAAAAGAATAAAATGTTTATATATCACATTTTCAAATATCTATTATTCTCCATTTTACTCGATCTCTTAAACAGTTAAAGATAGGACATTGCGGTTTTCACCAGTGGATTCAGCCCCTCATTTTACATAAAATAAGTCCTATAAGTCTACTCTCAAGAGTTGATAAAGGTACAAACGTATAAAATGTTTATATATCACATTTTTAAATATCTATTATTCTTCATTTTACTCGATCTCCTAAACGGTTATAAATAGGACATTGCGGTTTTCACCAGTGGATTCAGCACCTCATTTTACATAAAATAAGTCTTATAAGTCTACTCTCAAGAGTTGATAAAGGTACAAACGGATAAAATGTTTATATATCACATTTTTAAATATATATTATTTTTCATTTTACTCGATCTCCTAAACGGTTATAGATAGGACATTGCGGTTTTCACCAGTGGATTTAGCACCTCATTTTACATAAAATAAGTCCTATAAGTCTACCCTCAAGAGTTGATAAAGGTACAAACGAATAAAATGTTTATATATCACATTTTTAAATATCTATTATTCACCACTTTACTCGATCTCCTAAACGGTTAAAGATAGGACATTGCGGTTTTCACCAGTGGATTCAGCACCTCATTTTACATAAAATAAGTCTTATAAGTCTACTCTTAAAAGTTGATAAAGGTACAAACGAATAAAATGTTTATATATCACAATTTTAAATATCTGTTATTCACCATTTTACTCGATCTCCTAAACGGTTAAAGATAGGACATTGCGGTTTTCACCAGTGGATTCAGCACCTCATTTTACATAAAATAAGTCTTATAAGTCTACTCTTAAAAGTTGATAAAGGTACAACGAATAAAATGTTTATATATCACATTTTTAAATATCTATTATTCACCATTTTACTCGATCTCCTAAACGGTTAAAGATTGGACATTGCGGTTTTCACCAGAGAATTCAGCACCTCATTTTACATAATATAAGTCCTATAAGACTACTCTCAAGAGTTGATAAAGGTACAAACGAATAAAATGTTTATATATCACAATTTTAAATATCTATTATTCACCAGTTTACTCGATCTCCTAAACGCTTAAAGATAGGACATTGCGTTTTTTACCAGTGGATTTAGCACCTCATTTTACATAAAATAAGTCCTATAAGTCTACTCTTAAGAGTTGATAAAGGTACAAACGAATAAAATGTTTATATATCACATTTTTAAATATCAATTATTTTCCATTTTACTCGATCTCCTAAACGGTTATAGATAGGACATTACGGTTTTCACCAGTGGATTCGGCACCTCATTTTACATAACATAATTCCTATAAGTCTACTCATAAGAGTTGACAAAGGTACAAACGAATAAAATGTTTATATATCACATTTTCAAATATCTATTATTTTCCATTTTACTCGATCTCTTAAACAGTTAAAAATAGGACATTGCGGTTTTCACCAGTGGATTCAGCACCTCATTTTACATAAAATAAGACCTAAAAGTCTACTCTCAAGAGTTGATAAAGGTACAAACGTATAAAATGTTTATATATCACATTTTTAAATATCTATTATTTTCCATTTTACTCGATCTCCTAAAGGGTTAAAGATTGGACATTGCGGTTTTTACCAGAGAATTCAGCACCTCATTTTACATAAATTAAGTCCTATAAGTCTACTCTCAAGAGTTGATAAAGGTACAAACGAATAAAATGTTTATATATCACATTTTTAAATATCTATTATTCACCATTTTACTCGATCTCCTAACCGGTTAAAGATAGGACATTGCGGTTTTTACCAGAGAATTCAGCACCTCATTTTACATAAATTAAATACTATAAGTCTACTCTCAAGAGTTGATAAAGGTACAAACGAATAAAATGTTTATATATCACATTTTTAAATATCTCTTATTTTCCATTTTACTCGATCTCCTAAACGGTTATAGATAGGACATTATGGTTTTCACCAGTGGATTCAGCACCTCATTTTACATAAAATAAGTTCTATAAGTCTACTCTTAAGAGTTGATAAAGGTACAAACGAATAAAATGTTTATATATCACATTTTTAAATATCTATTATTTTCCATTTTACTCGATCTCCTAAACGGTTATAGATAGGACATTGCGGTTTTCACCAGTGGATTTAGCACCTCATTTTACATAAAATAAGTCCTATAAGTCTACCCTCAAGAGTTGATAAAGGTACAAACGAATAAAATGTTTATATATCACATTTTTAAATATCTATTATTCACCACTTCACTCGATCTCCTAAACGGTTAAAGATAAGACATTGCGGTTTTCACCAGTGGATTCAGCACCTCATTTTACATAAAATAAGTCTTATAAGTCTACTCTCAAGAGTTGATAAAGGTACAAACGAATAAAATGTTTATATATCACATTTTTAAATATCTATTATTCTCCATTTTACTCGATCTCCTAAACAGTTTAAGATTGGACATTGCGGTTTTCACCAGTGGATTCAGCACCTCATTTTACATAAAATAAGTCCTATAAGTCTACTCTCAAGAGTTGATATAGGTACAAACGAATAAAATGTTTATATATCACAATTTTAAATATCCATTATTCACCATTTTACTCGATGTCCTAAACAGTTAAAGATAGGACATTGTGATTTTCATCAGTGGATTTAGCACCACATTTTACATAAAATAAGTCCTATAAGTCTACTCTCAAGGGTCATAAAGGTACAAACGGATAAAATGTTTATATATCACATTTTTAAATATCTATTATTATCCATAATACTCGAACTCCTAAACGGTTAAAGAAAAAACATTGCGGTTTTCACCAGTGGATTCAGCACCCCACTTTACAAAAAATAAGTCCTATAAGTCTACTCTCAAGAGATGATAAAGGTACAAGCGAATAAATTATTTATATATCACATTTTTAAATATCTATTATTCTCCATTTTACTCGATCTCCTAAACGGTTAAAGATAGGACATTGCGGTTTTCACCAGTGGATTCAGCACCCCACTTTACATAAAATAAGGCCTATAAGTCTACTCTAAATAGTTGATAAAGGTACAAACGAATAAAATGTTTATATATCACATTTTTAAATATCTATTATTCTCCATTTTACTCGATCTCCTAAACGGTTATAAATAGAACATTGCGGTTTTCACCAGTGGATTCAGCACCTCATTTTACATAAAATAAGTCCTATAAGTCTACTCTAAATAGTTGATAAAGGTACAATCGAATAAAATGTTTATATATCACATTTTTAAATATCTATTATTTTCCATTTTACTCGATCTCCTAAACGGTTATAGATAGGACATTGCGGTTTTCACCAGTGGATTCAGCACCTCATTTTACATAAAATAAGTCCTATAAGTCTACCCTCAAGAGTTGATAAAGGTACAAACGAATAAAATGTTTATATATCACAATTTTAAATATCTGTTATTCACCATTTTACTCGATCTCCAAAACGGTTAAAGATAGGACATTGCGGTTTTTACCAGTGGATTCAGCACCTCATTTTACATAAAATAAGTCCTATAAGTCTACTCTAAATAGTTGATAAAGGTACAATCGAATAAAATGTTTATATATCACATTTTTAAATATCTATTATTTTCCATTTTACTCGATCTCCTAAACGGTTAAAGATAGGACATTGCAGTTTTCAAAAATGGATTCAGCGCCTCATTTTACATAAAATAAGTCCTATAGGTCTAGTCTTAAGAGTTGATAAAGGTACAAACGAATAAAACGTTTATATATCACATTTTTAAATATCTATTATTTTCCATTTTACTCGATCTCCTAAACGGTTAAAAATAGGACATTGCCGTTTTCACCAGTGGATTCGGCACCTTATTTTACATAAAATAAGTCCTATAAGTCTACTCTAAATAGTTGATAAAGGTACAAACGAATAAAATGTTTATATATCACATTTTTAAATATTTATTATTCACCATTTTACTCGATCTCCTAAACGGATAAAGATAGGACATTGTGGTTTTCACCAGTGGATTCAGCACCTCATTTTACATAAAATAAGTTCTATTAGTCTACTCTCAAGAGTTGATAAAGGTACAAACGAATAAAATGTTTATATATCACATTTTTAAATATCTATTATTTTTTATTTTACTCGATCTCCTAAACGGTTATAGATAGGACATTGCGGTTTTCACCAGTGGATTCAGCACCTCATTTTACATAAAATAAGTTCTATTAGTCTACTCTCAAGAGTTGATAATGGTACAAACGAATAAAATGTTTATATATCACATTTTTAAATATCTATTATTTTTTATTTTACTCGATCTCCTAAACGGTTATAGATAGGACATTGCGGTTTTCACCAGTGGATTCAGCACCTCATTTTACATAAAATAAGTTCTATTAGTCTACTCTCAAGAGTTGATAAAGGTACAAACGAATAAAATGTTTATATATCACATTTTTAAATATCTATTATTTTTTATTTTACTCGATCTCCTAAACGGTTAAATATAGGACATTGCGGTTTGAACCTGTGGATTCAGCACCTTATTTTACATAAAATAAGTCCTATAAGTCTACTCTAAATAGTTGATAAAGGTACAAACGAATAAAATGTTTATATATCACATTTTTAAATATCTATTATTCACCATTTTACTCGATCTCCTAAACGGTTAAAGATAGGACATTGCAGTTTTCAAAAATGGATTCAGCGCCTCATTTTACATAAAATAAGTCTTATAGGTCTAGTCTTAAAAGTTGATAAAGGTACAAACGAATAAAACGTTTATATATCACATTTTTAAATATCTATTATTTTCCATTTTACTCGATCTCCTCAACGGTTAAAGATTGGACATTGCGGTTTTTACCAGAGAATTCAGCACCTCATTTTACATAAATTAAGTCCAATAAGTCTACTCTCAAGAGTTGATAAAGGTACATTCGAATAAAATGTTTATATATCACATTTTTAAATATCTATTATTCTCCATTTTACTCGATCTCCTAAACGGTTAAATATAGGACATTGCGGTTTTCACCAGTGGATTTAGCACCTCATTTTACATAAATTAAGTCCTATAAGTCCACTCTCAAGAGTTGATAAAAGTACAAACGAATAAAATGTTTATATATCACATTTTTAAATATCTATTATTCTCCATTTTATTCGATCTCCTAAACGGTTAAAGATTGGACATTGCGGTTTTTACCAGAGAATTCAGCACCTCATTTTACATAAAATAAGTCCTATAGGTCTAGTCTTAAGAGTTGATAATGGTACAAACGAATAAAATGTTTATATATCACATTTTTAAATATCTATTATTTTCCATTTTACTCGATCTCCTAAACGGTTAAAGATTGGACATAGCGGTTTTCATCAGAGAATTCAGCACCTCATTTTACATAAAATAAGTCCTATAAGTCTACTCTCAAGAGTTGATAAAGGTACAAACGAATAAAATGTTTATATATCACATTTTTAAATATCTATTATTTTCCATTTTACTCGATCTCCTAAACGGTTATAGATAGGACATTGCGGTTTTTACCAGTGGATTCAGCACCTCATTTTACATAAAATAAGTCCCATAAGTCTACTCTCAAGAGATGATAAAGGTACAAACGAATAAAATGTTTATATAACACATTTTTAAATATCTACTATTCTCCATTCTACTCGATCTCCTAAACGGTTGAAGATTGGACATTGCGGTTTTCACATGAGAATTCAGCACCTCATTTTACATAAAATAAGTCCTATAAGTCTACTCTCAAGAGTTGATAAAGGTACAAACGAATAAAATGTTTATATATCACATTTTTAAATATCTATTATTCTTCATTTTACTCGATCTCCTAAACGGATAAAGATAGGACATTGCTTTTTTCACCAGTGGATTTAGCACCTCATTTTACATAAAATAAGTTCTATAAGTCTACTCTCAAGAGTCATAAAGGTACAAACGAATAAAATGTTTATATATCACATTTTTAAATATCTATTATTCTCCATTTTACTCGATCTCCTAAACGGTTAAATATAGGACATTGCGGTTTTCACCAGTGGATTTAGCACCTCATTTTACATAAATTAAGTCCTATAAGTCCACTCTCAAGAGTTGATAAAAGTACAAACGAATAAAATGTTTATTTATCACATTTTTAAATATCTATTATTCTTCATTTTACTCGATCTCCTTAACGGATAAAGATAGGACATTGCGGTTTTCACCAGTAAATTCAGCACCTTATTTTACATAAATTAAGTCCTATAAGTCTACTCTAAATAGTTGATAAAGGTACAAACGAATAAAACGTTTATATATCACACTTTTAATTATCTATTATTCTCCATTTTACTCGATCTCCTAAACGGTTAAATATAGGACATTGAGGATTTCACCAGTGGATTCAGCACTTTATTTTACATAAAATAAGTCCTATAAGTCTACTCTCAAGAGTTGATAAAGGTACAAACGAATAATATGTTTATATATCACATTTTTAAATATCTATTATTCTCCATTTTACTCGATCTCCTAAACGGTTAAAGATTGGACATAGCGGTTTTCATCAGAGAATTCAGCACCTCATTTTACATAAAATAAGTCCTATAAGTCTACTCTCAAGAGATGATAAAGGTACAAACGAATAAAATGTTTATATATCACATTTTTAAATATCTATTATTCTCCATTCTACTCGATCTCCTAAACGGTTAAAGATTGGACATTGCGGTTTTCACAAGAGAATTCAGCACCTCATTTTACATAAAATAAGTCCTATAAGTCTACTCTCAAGTGTTGATAGTTGATAAAGGTACAAACGAATAAAATGTTTATATATCACATTTTTAAATATCTATTATTCTTCATTTTACTCGATCTCCTAAACGGATAAAGATAGGACATTGCGGTTTTCACCAGTAAATTCAGCACCTTATTTTACATAAATTAAGTCCTACAAGTCTACTCTAAATAGTTGATAAAGGTACAAACGAATAAAACGTTTATATATCACACTTTTAATTATCTATTATTCTCCAATTTACTCGATCTCCTAAACGGTTAAATATAGGACATTGCGGTTTGAACCTGTGGATTCAGCACCTTATTTTACATAAAATAAGTCCTATAAGTCTACTCTAAATAGTTGATAAAGGTACAAACGAATAAAATGTTTATATATCACATTTTTAAATATCTATTATTCACCATTTTACTCGATCTCCTAAACGGTTAAAGATAGGACATTGCAGTTTTCAAAAATGGATTCAGCGCCTCATTTTACATAAAATAAGTCCTACAGGTCTAGTCTTAAGAGTTGATAAAGGTACAAACGAATAAAACGTTTATATATCACATTTTTAAATATCTATTATTTTCCATTTTACTCGATCTCCTAAACGGTTAAAAATAGGACATTGCCGTTTTCACCAGTGGATTCGGCACCTTATTTTACATAAAATAAGTCCTATAAGTCTACTCTAAATTGTTGATAAAGGTACAAACGAATAAAATGTTTATATATCACATTTTTAAATATCTATTATTCTCCATTTTACTCGATCTCCTAAACGGTTAAAGATAGGACATTGCGGTTTTCACCAGTGGATTTAGCACCTTATTTTACAAAAAATAAGTACTATAAGTCTACTCTTCAGAGATGATAAAGGTACAAACGAATAAAATGTTTATATATCACATTTTTAAATATCTATTATTCTTCATTTTACTCGATCTCCTAAACGGTTAAAGATAGGACATTGCGGTTTTCACCAGTAAATTCAGCACCTCATTTTACATAAAATATGTCCTATAAGTCTACTCTAAATAGTTGATAAAGGTACAAACGAATAAAATGTTTATATATCACATTTTTAAATATTTATTATTCACCATTTTACTCGATCTCCTAAACAGATAAAGATAGGACATTGTGGTTTTCACCAGTGGATTCAGCACCTCATCTTACATAAAATAAGTTCTATTAGTCTACTCTCAAGAGTTGATAAAGGTACAAACGAATAAAATGTTTATATATCACATTTTTAAATATCTATTATTTTTTATTTTACTCGATCTCCTAAACGGTTATAGATAGGACATTGCGGTTTTCACCAGTGGATTCAGCACCTCATTTTACATAAAATAAGTTCTATTAGTCTACTCTCAAGAGTTGATAAAGGTACAAACGAATAAAATGTTTATATATCACATTTTTAAATATCTATTATTCACCATTTTACTCGATCTCCTAAACGGTTAAAGATAGGACATTGCAGTTTTCAAAAATGGATTCAGCGCCTCATTTTACATAAAATAAGTCCTATAGGTCTAGTCTTAATAGTTGATAAAGGTACAAACGAATAAAACGTTTATATATCACATTTTTAAATATCTATTATTTTCCATTTTACTCGATCTCCTAAACGGTTAAAAATAGGACATTGCCGTTTTCACCAGTGGATTCGGCACCTTATTTTACATAAAATAAGTCCTATAAGTCTACTCTAAATTGTTGATAAAGGTACAAACGAATAAAATGTTTATATATCACATTTTTAAATATCTATTATTCTCCATTTTACTCGATCTCCTAAACGGTTAAAGATAGGACATTGCGGTTTTCACCAGTGGATTTAGCACCTTATTTTACAAAAAATAAGTACTATAAGTCTACTCTTCAGAGATGATAAAGGTACAAACGAATAAAATGTTTATATATCACATTTTTAAATATCTATTATTCTTCATTTTACTCGATCTCCTAAACGGTTAAAGATAGGACATTGCGGTTTTCACCAGTAAATTCAGCACCTCATTTTACATAAAATATGTCCTATAAGTCTACTCTAAATAGTTGATAAAGGTACAAACGAATAAAATGTTTATATATCACATTTTTAAATATTTATTATTCACCATTTTACTCGATCTCCTAAACGGATAAAGATAGGACATTGTGGTTTTCACCAGTGGATTCAGCACCTCATTTTACATAAAATAAGTTCTATTAGTCTACTCTCAAGAGTTGATAAAGGTACAAACGAATAAAATGTTTATATATCACATTTTTAAATATCTATTATTTTTTATTTTACTCGATCTCCTAAACGGTTATAGATAGGACATTGCGGTTTTCACCAGTGGATTCAGCACCTCATTTTACATAAAATAAGTTCTATTAGTCTACTCTCAAGAGTTGATAAAGGTACAAACGAATAAAATGTTTATATATCACATTTTTAAATATCTATTATTTTTTATTTTACTCGATCTCCTAAACGGTTATAGATAGGACATTGCGGTTTTCACCAGTGGATTCAGCACCTCATTTTACATAAAATAAGTTCTATTAGTCTACTCCCAAGAGTTGATAAAGGTACAAATGAATAAAATGTTTATATATCACATTTATAAATATCTATTATTTTCCATTTTACTCGATCTCCTAAACGGTTATAGATAGGACATTGCGGTTTTTACCAGTGGATTCAGCACTTCAATTTACATAAAATAAGTCCCATAAGTCTACTGTTAAGAGTTGATAAAGGTACAAACGAATAAAATGTTTATATATCACATTTTTAAATATCTATTATTTTCCATTTTACTCGATCTCCTAAACGGTTAAAAATAGGACATTGCCGTTTTCACCAGTGGATTCAGCACCTTATTTTACATAAAATAAGTCTACTCTAAATAGTTGATAAAGGTACAAACGAATAAAATGTTTATATATCACATTTTTAAATATCTATTATTTTCCATTTTACTCGATCTCCTCAACGGTTAAAGAATGGACATTGCGGTTTTTACCAGAGAATTCAGCACCTCATTTTACATAAATTAAGTCCTATAAGTCTACTCTCAAGAGTTGATAAAGGTACATTCGAATAAAATGTTTATATATCACATTTTTAAATATCTATTATTTACCATTTTACTCGATCTCCAAACCGGTTAAAGATAGGACATTGCGGTTTTGACCAGAGAATTCAGCACCTCATTTTATATAAATTAAGTCCTATAAGTCTACTCTCAAGAGTTGATAAAGGTACAAACGAATAAAATGTTTATATATCACATTTTTAAATATCTATTATTTACCATTTTACTCGATCTCCTAAACGGTTATAGATAGGACATTGCGGTTTTTACCAGTGGATTCAGCACCTCATCTTACATAAAATAAGTCCCATAAGTCTACTGTTAAGAGTTGATAAAGGTACAAACGAATAAAATGTTTAAATATCACATTTTTAAATATCTATTATTCTTCATTTTACTCGATCTCCTAAACGGTTTTAGATAGGACATTGCGGATTTCACCAGTGGATTCAGCACCTCATTTTACATAAAATAAGTTCTATAAGTCTACTCTCAAGAGTTGATAAAGGTACAAACGAATAAAATGTTTATATATCACATTTTTAAATATCTATTATTTTCCATTTTACTTGATCTCCTAAGCGGTTATAGATAGGACATTGCGGTTTTCACCAGTGGATTCAGCACCTCAGTTTACATAAAATATGTCCTATAAGTCTACTCATAAGAGTTGATAAAGGTACATACGAATAAAAAGTTTATATATCACATTTTTAAATATCTATTATTTTCCATTTTACTCGATCTCTTAAACAGTTAAAGATAGGACATTGCGGTTTTCACCAGTGGATTCAGCACCTCATTTTACATAAAATAAGTCTTATAAGTCTACTCTTAATAGTTGATAAAGGTACAAACGAATAAAATGTTTATATATCACATTTTTAAATATCTATTGATTTCCATTTTACTCGATCTCCTAAACGGTTAAAAATAGGACATTGCGGTTTTCCCCAGAGAATTCAGCACCTCATTTTACATTAAATAAGTCCTATAGGTCTAGTCTTAAGAGTTGATAAAGGTACAAACGAATAAAATGTTTATATATCACATTTTTAAATATCTATTATTTTCCATTTTACTCGATCTCCTAAACGGTTAAAAATAGGACATTGCCGTTTTCACCAGTGGATTCAGCACCTTATTTTACATAAAATCAGTCCTATAAGTCTACTCTAAATAGTTGATAAAGGTACAAACGAATAAAATGTTTATATATCACATTTTTAAATATCTATTATTTTCCATTTTACTCGATCTCCTAAACGGTTATAGATAGGACATTGAGGTTTTTACCAGTGGATTCAGCACCTCATTTTACATAAAATAAGTCCCATAAGTCTACTGTTAAGAGTTGATAAAGGTACAAACGAATAAAATGTTTAAATATCACATTTTTAAATATCTATTATTCTTCATTTTACTCGATCTCCTAAACGGTTTTAGATAGGACATTGCGGATTTCACCAGTGGATTCAGCACTTTATTTTACATAAAATAAGTCCTATAAGTCTACTCTCAAGAGTTGATAAAGGTACAAACGAATAAAATGTTTATATATCACATTTTTAAATATCTATTATTCTCCATTTTACTCGATCTCCTAAACGGTTATAGATAGGACATTGCGGTTTTCACCAGTGGATTCAGCACCTCATTTTACATAAAATAAGTTCTATAAGTCTACTCTCAAGAGTTGATAAAGGTACAAACGGATAAAATGTTTATATATCACATTTTTAAATATCTATTATTTTCCATTTTACTTGATCTCCTAAGCGGTTATAGATAGGACATTGCGGTTTTCACCAGTGGATTCAGCACCTCAGTTTACATAAAATATGTCCTATAAGTCTACTCATAAGAGTTGATAAAGGTACATACGAATAAAAAGTTTATATATCACATTTTTAAATATCTATTATTTTCCATTTTACTCGATCTCTTAAACAGTTAAAGATAGGACATTGCGGTTTTCACCAGTGGATTCAGCACCTCATTTTACATAAAATAAGTCTTATAAGTCTACTCTTAATAGTTGATAAAGGTACAAACGAATAAAATGTATATATATCACATTTTTAAATATCTATTGATTTCCATTTTACTCGATCTCCTAAACGGTTAAAAATAGGACATTGCCGTTTTCACCAGTGGATTCAGCACCTTATTTTACATAAAATAAGTCTACTCTAAATAGTTGATAAAGGTACAAACGAATAAAATGTTTATATATCACATTTTTAAATATCTATTGATTTCCATTTTATTCGATCTCCTAAACGGTTAAAGATTGGTCATTGCGGTTTTTACCAGAGAATTCAGCACCTCATTTTACATAAATTAAGTCCTATAAGTCTACTCTCAAGAGTTGATAAAGGTACAAACGAATAAAATGTTTATATATCACATTTTTAAATATCTATTATTCACCATTTTACTCGATCACCTAACCGGTTAAAGATAGGACATTGCGGTTTTCCCCAGAGAATTCAGCACCTCATTTTACATTAAATAAGTCCTATAGGTCTAGTCTTAAGAGTTGATAAAGGTACAAACGAATAAAATGTTTATATATCACATTTTTAAATATCTATTATTTTCCATTTTACTCGATCTCCTAAACGGTTAAAAATAGGACATTGCCGTTTTCACCAGTGGATTCAGCACCTTATTTTACATAAAATCAGTCCTATAAGTCTACTCTAAATAGTTGATAAAGGTACAAACGAATAAAATGTTTATATATCACATTTTTAAATATCTATTATTTTCCATTTTACTCGATCTCCTAAACAATTATAGATAGGACATTGCGGTTTTTACCAGTGGATTCAGCACCTCATTTTACATAAAATAAGTCCCATAAGTCTACTGTTAAGAGTTGATAAAGGTACAAACGAATAAAATGTTTAAATATCACATTTTTAAATATCTATTATTCTTCATTTTACTCGATCTCCTAAACGGTTTTAGATAGGACATTGAGGATTTCACCAGTGGATTCAGCACTTTATTTTACATAAAATAAGTCCTATAAGTCTACTCTCAAGTGTTGATAAAGGTACAAACGGATAAAATGTTTATATATCACATTTTTAAATATCTATTATTCTCCATTTTACTCGATCTCCTAAACGGTTAAAGATTGGACATAGCGGTTTTCATCAGAGAATTCAGCACCTCATTTTACATAAAATAAGTCCTATAAGTCTACTCTCAAGAGATGATAAAGGTACAAACGAATAAAATGTTTATATATCACATTTTTAAATATCTATTATTCTCCATTTTACTCGATCTCCTAAACGGTTAAATATAGGACATTGCGGTTTGAACCTGTGGATTCAGCACCTTATTTTACATAAAATAAGTCCTATAGGTCTAGTCTTAAGAGTTGATAAAGGTACAAACGAATAAAATGTTTATATATCACATTTTTAAATATCTATTAATTTCCATTTTACTCGATCTCCTCAACGGTTAAAGATTGGACATTGCGGTTTTTACCAGAGAATTCAGCACCTCATTTTACATAAATTAAGTCCTATAAGTCTACTCTCAAGAGTTGATAAAGGTACATTCGAATAAAATGTTTATATATCACATTTTTAAATATCTATTATTTACCATTTTACTCGATCTCCTAAACGGTTATAGATAGGACATTGCGGTTTTTACCAGTGGATTCAGCACCTCATCTTACATAAAATAAGTCCCATAAGTCTACTGTTAAGAGTTGATAAAGGTACAAACGAATAAAATGTTTAAATATCACATTTTTAAATATCTATTATTCTTCATTTTACTCGATCTCCTAAACGGTTTTAGATAGGACATTGCTGATTTCACCAGTGGATTCAGCACTTTATTTTACATAAAATAAGTCCTATAAGTCTATTCTCAAGAGTTGATAAAGGTACAAACGAATAAAATGTTTATATATCACATTTTTAAATATCTAATATTCTCCATTTTACTCGATCTCCTAAACGGTTAAAGATAGGACATTGCGGTTTTCCCCAGAGAATTCAGCACCTCATTTTACATTAAATAAGTCCTATAGGTCTAGTCTTAAGAGTTGATAAAGGTACAAACGAATAAAATGTTAATATATCACATTTTTAAATATCTATTATTTTCCATTTTACTCGATCTCCTAAACGGTTAAAAATAGGACATTGCGGTTTTCACCAGTGGATTCAGCACCTTATTTTACATAAAATCAGTCCTATAAGTCTACTCTAAATAGTTGATAAAGGTACAAACGGATAAAATGTTTATATATCACATTTTTAAATATCTATTATTTTCCATTTTACTTGATCTCCTAAGCGGTTATAGATAGGACATTGCGGTTTTCACCAGTGGATTCAGCACCTCAGTTTACATAAAATATGTCCTATAAGTCTACTCATAAGAGTTGATAAAGGTACATACGAATAAAAAGTTTATATATCACATTTTTAAATATCTATTATTTTCCATTCTACTCGATCTCTTAAACAGTTAAAGATAGGACATTGCGGTTTTCACCAGTGGATTCAGCACCTCATTTTACATAAAATAAGTCTTATAAGTCTACTCTTAATAGTTGATAAAGGTACAAACGAATAAAATGTTTATATATCACATTTTTAAATATCTATTGATTTCCATTTTACTCGATCTCCTAAACGGTTAAAAATAGGACATTGCCGTTTTCACCAGTGGATTCAGCACCTTATTTTACATAAAATAAGTCTACTCTAAATAGTTGATAAAGGTACAAACGAATAAAATGTTTATATATCACATTTTTAAATATCTATTGATTTCCATTTTATTCGATCTCCTAAACGGTTATAGATTGGTCATTGCGGTTTTTACCAGAGAATTCAGCACCTCATTTTACATAAATTAAGTCCTATAAGTCTACTCTCAAGAGTTGATAAAGGTACAAACGAATAAAATGTTTATATATCACATTTTTAAATATCTATTATTCACCATTTTACTCGATCACCTAACCGGTTAAAGATAGGACATTGCGGTTTTCCCCAGAGAATTCAGCACCTCATTTTACATTAAATAAGTCCTATAGGTCTAGTCTTAAGAGTTGATAAAGGTACAAACGAATAAAATGTTTATATATCACATTATTAAATATCTATTATTTTCCATTTTACTCGATCTCCTAAACGGTTAAAAATAGGACATTGCCGTTTTCACCAGTGGATTCAGCACCTTATTTTACATAAAATCAGTCCTATAAGTCTACTCTAAATAGTTGATAAAGGTACAAACGAATAAAATGTTTATATATCACATTTTTAAATATCTATTATTTTCCATTTTACTCGATCTCCTAAACGGTTATAGATAGGACATTGCGGTTTTTACCAGTGGATTCAGCACCTCATTTTACATAAAATAAGTCCCGTAAGTCTACTGTTAAGAGTTGATAAAGGTACAAACGAATAAAATGTTTAAATATCACATTTTTAAATATCTATTATTCTTCATTTTACTCGATCTCCTAAACGGTTTTAGATAGGACATTGCGGATTTCACCAGTGGATTCAGCACCTCATTTTACATAAAATAAGTTCTATAAGTCTACTCTCAAGAGTTGATAAAGGTACAAACGAATAAAATGTTTATATATCACATTTTTAAATATCTATTATTTTCCATTTTACTTGATCTCCTAAGCGGTTATAGATAGGACATTGCGGTTTTCACCAGTGGATTCAGCACCTCAGTTTACATAAAATATGTCCTATAAGTCTACTCATAAGAGTTGATAAAGGTACATACGAATAAAAAGTTTATATATCACATTTTTAAATATCTATTATTTTCCATTTTACTCGATCTCTTAAACAGTTAAAGATAGGACATTGCGGTTTTCACCAGTGGATTCAGCACCTCATTTTACATAAAATAAGTCTTATAAGTCTACTCTTAATAGTTGATAAAGGTACAAACGAATAAAATGTTTATATATCACATTTTTAAATATCTATTGATTTCCATTTTACTCGATCTCCTAAACGGTTAAAAATAGGACATTGCCGTTTTCACCAGTGGATTCAGCACCTTATTTTACATAAAATAAGTCTACTCTAAATAGTTGATAAAGGTACAAACGAATAAAATGTTTATATATCACATTTTTAAATATCTATTGATTTCCATTTTATTCGATCTCCTAAACGGTTAAAGATTGGTCATTGCGGTTTTTACCAGAGAATTCAGCACCTCATTTTACATAAATTAAGTCCTATAAGTCTACTCTCAAGAGTTGATAAAGGTACAAACGAATAAAATGTTTATATATCACATTTTTAAATATCTATTATTCACCATTTTACTCGATCACCTAACCGGTTAAAGATAGGACATTGCGGTTTTCCCCAGAGAATTCAGCACCTCATTTTACATTAAATAAGTCCTATAGGTCTAGTCTTAAGAGTTGATAAAGGTACAAACGAATAAAATGTTTATATATCACATTTTTAAATATCTATTATTTTCCATTTTACTCGATCTCCTAAACGGTTAAAAATAGGACATTGCCGTTTTCACCAGTGGATTCAGCACCTTATTTTACATAAAATCAGTCCTATAAGTCTACTCTAAATAGTTGATAAAGGTACAAACGAATAAAATGTTTATATATCACATTTTTAAATATCTATTATTTTCCATTTTACTCGATCTCCTAAACGGTTATAGATAGGACATTGAGGTTTTTACCAGTGGATTCAGCACCTCATTTTACATAAAATAAGTCCCATAAGTCTACTGTTAAGAGTTGATAAAGGTACAAACGAATAAAATGTTTAAATATCACATTTTTAAATATCTATTATTCTTCATTTTACTCGATCTCCTAAACGGTTTTAGATAGGACATTGCGGATTTCACCAGTGGATTCAGCACTTTATTTTACATAAAATAAGTCCTATAAGTCTACTCTCAAGAGTTGATAAAGGTACAAACGAATAAAATGTTTATATATCACATTTTTAAATATCTATTATTCTCCATTTTACTCGATCTCCTAAACGGTTATAGATAGGACATTGCGGTTTTCACCAGTGGATTCAGCACCTCATTTTACATAAAATAAGTTCTATAAGTCTACTCTCAAGAGTTGATAAAGGTACAAACGGATAAAATGTTTATATATCACATTTTTAAATATCTATTATTTTCCATTTTACTTGATCTCCTAAGCGGTTATAGATAGGACATTGCGGTTTTCACCAGTGGATTCAGCACCTCAGTTTACATAAAATATGTCCTATAAGTCTACTCATAAGAGTTGATAAAGGTACATACGAATAAAAAGTTTATATATCACATTTTTAAATATCTATTATTTTCCATTTTACTCGATCTCTTAAACAGTTAAAGATAGGACATTGCGGTTTTCACCAGTGGATTCAGCACCTCATTTTACATAAAATAAGTCTTATAAGTCTACTCTTAATAGTTGATAAAGGTACAAACGAATAAAATGTATATATATCACATTTTTAAATATCTATTGATTTCCATTTTACTCGATCTCCTAAACGGTTAAAAATAGGACATTGCCGTTTTCACCAGTGGATTCAGCACCTTATTTTACATAAAATAAGTCTACTCTAAATAGTTGATAAAGGTACAAACGAATAAAATGTTTATATATCACATTTTTAAATATCTATTGATTTCCATTTTATTCGATCTCCTAAACGGTTAAAGATTGGTCATTGCGGTTTTTACCAGAGAATTCAGCACCTCATTTTACATAAATTAAGTCCTATAAGTCTACTCTCAAGAGTTGATAAAGGTACAAACGAATAAAATGTTTATATATCACATTTTTAAATATCTATTATTCACCATTTTACTCGATCACCTAACCGGTTAAAGATAGGACATTGCGGTTTTCCCCAGAGAATTCAGCACCTCATTTTACATTAAATAAGTCCTATAGGTCTAGTCTTAAGAGTTGATAAAGGTACAAACGAATAAAATGTTTATATATCACATTTTTAAATATCTATTATTTTCCATTTTACTCGATCTCCTAAACGGTTAAAAATAGGACATTGCCGTTTTCACCAGTGGATTCAGCACCTTATTTTACATAAAATCAGTCCTATAAGTCTACTCTAAATAGTTGATAAAGGTACAAACGAATAAAATGTTTATATATCACATTTTTAAATATCTATTATTTTCCATTTTACTCGATCTCCTAAACGGTTATAGATAGGACATTGCGGTTTTTACCAGTGGATTCAGCACCTCATTTTACATAAAATAAGTCCCATAAGTCTACTGTTAAGAGTTGATAAAGGTACAAACGAATAAAATGTTTAAATATCACATTTTTAAATATCTATTATTCTTCATTTTACTCGATCTCCTAAACGGTTTTAGATAGGACATTGAGGATTTCACCAGTGGATTCAGCACTTTATTTTACATAAAATAAGTCCTATAAGTCTACTCTCAAGAGTTGATAAAGGTACAAACGGATAAAATGTTTATATATCACATTTTTAAATATCTATTATTCTCCATTTTACTCGATCTCCTAAACGGTTAAAGATTGGACATAGCGGTTTTCATCAGAGAATTCAGCACCTCATTTTACATAAAATAAGTCCTATAAGTCTACTCTCAAGAGATGATAAAGGTACAAACGAATAAAATGTTTATATATCACATTTTTAAATATCTATTATTCTCCATTTTACTCGATCTCCTAAACGGTTAAATATAGGACATTGCGGTTTGAACCTGTGGATTCAGCACCTTATTTTACATAAAATAAGTCCTATAGGTCTAGTCTTAAGAGTTGATAAAGGTACAAACGAATAAAATGTTTATATATCACATTTTTAAATATCTATTAATTTCCATTTTACTCGATCTCCTCAACGGTTAAAGATTGGACATTGCGGTTTTTACCAGAGAATTCAGCACCTCATTTTACATAAATTAAGTCCTATAAGTCTACTCTCAAGAGTTGATAAAGGTACATTCGAATAAAATGTTTATATATCACATTTTTAAATATCTATTATTTACCATTTTACTCGATCTCCTAAACGGTTATAGATAGGACATTGCGGTTTTTACCAGTGGATTCAGCACCTCATCTTACATAAAATAAGTCCCATAAGTCTACTGTTAAGAGTTGATAAAGGTACAAACGAATAAAATGTTTAAATATCACATTTTTAAATATCTATTATTCTTCATTTTACTCGATCTCCTAAACGGTTTTAGATAGGACATTGCTGATTTCACCAGTGGATTCAGCACTTTATTTTACATAAAATAAGTCCTATAAGTCTATTCTCAAGAGTTGATAAAGGTACAAACGAATAAAATGTTTATATATCACATTTTTAAATATCTAATATTCTCCATTTTACTCGATCTCCTAAACGGTTAAAGATAGGACATTGCGGTTTTCCCCAGAGAATTCAGCACCTCATTTTACATTAAATAAGTCCTATAGGTCTAGTCTTAAGAGTTGATAAAGGTACAAACGAATAAAATGTTAATATATCACATTTTTAAATATCTATTATTTTCCATTTTACTCGATCTCCTAAACGGTTAAAAATAGGACATTGCGGTTTTCACCAGTGGATTCAGCACCTTATTTTACATAAAATCAGTCCTATAAGTCTACTCTAAATAGTTGATAAAGGTACAAACGGATAAAATGTTTATATATCACATTTTTAAATATCTATTATTTTCCATTTTACTTGATCTCCTAAGCGGTTATAGATAGGACATTGCGGTTTTCACCAGTGGATTCAGCACCTCAGTTTACATAAAATATGTCCTATAAGTCTACTCATAAGAGTTGATAAAGGTACATACGAATAAAAAGTTTATATATCACATTTTTAAATATCTATTATTTTCCATTTTACTCGATCTCTTAAACAGTTAAAGATAGGACATTGCGGTTTTCACCAGTGGATTCAGCACCTCATTTTACATAAAATAAGTCTTATAAGTCTACTCTTAATAGTTGATAAAGGTACAAACGAATAAAATGTTTATATATCACATTTTTAAATATCTATTGATTTCCATTTTACTCGATCTCCTAAACGGTTAAAAATAGGACATTGCCGTTTTCACCAGTGGATTCAGCACCTTATTTTACATAAAATAAGTCTACTCTAAATAGTTGATAAAGGTACAAACGAATAAAATGTTTATATATCACATTTTTAAATATCTATTGATTTCCATTTTATTCGATCTCCTAAACGGTTATAGATTGGTCATTGCGGTTTTTACCAGAGAATTCAGCACCTCATTTTACATAAATTAAGTCCTATAAGTCTACTCTCAAGAGTTGATAAAGGTACAAACGAATAAAATGTTTATATATCACATTTTTAAATATCTATTATTCACCATTTTACTCGATCACCTAACCGGTTAAAGATAGGACATTGCGGTTTTCCCCAGAGAATTCAGCACCTCATTTTACATTAAATAAGTCCTATAGGTCTAGTCTTAAGAGTTGATAAAGGTACAAACGAATAAAATGTTTATATATCACATTATTAAATATCTATTATTTTCCATTTTACTCGATCTCCTAAACGGTTAAAAATAGGACATTGCCGTTTTCACCAGTGGATTCAGCACCTTATTTTACATAAAATCAGTCCTATAAGTCTACTCTAAATAGTTGATAAAGGTACAAACGAATAAAATGTTTATATATCACATTTTTAAATATCTATTATTTTCCATTTTACTCGATCTCCTAAACGGTTATAGATAGGACATTGCGGTTTTTACCAGTGGATTCAGCACCTCATTTTACATAAAATAAGTCCCGTAAGTCTACTGTTAAGAGTTGATAAAGGTACAAACGAATAAAATGTTTAAATATCACATTTTTAAATATCTATTATTCTTCATTTTACTCGATCTCCTAAACGGTTTTAGATAGGACATTGAGGATTTCACCAGTGGATTCAGCACTTTATTTTACATAAAATAAGTCCTATAAGTCTACTCTCAAGAGTTGATAAAGGTACAAACGGATAAAATGTTTATATATCACATTTTTAAATATCTATTATTCTTCATTTTACTCGATCTCCTAAACGGTTTTAGATAGGACATTGCTGATTTCACCAGTGGATTCAGCACTTTATTTTACATAAAATAAGTCCTATAAGTCTACTCTCAAGAGTTGATAAAGGTACAAACGAATAAAATGTTTATATATCACATTTTTAAATATCTAATATTCTCCATTTTACTCGATCTCCTAAACGGTTAAAGATTGGACATAGCGGTTTTCATCAGAGAATTCAGCACCTCATTTTACATAAAATAAGTCCTATAAGTCTACTCTCAAGAGATGATAAAGGTACAAACGAATAAAATGTTTATATATCACATTTTTAAATATCTATTATTCTCCATTTTACTCGATCTCCTAAACGGTTATAGATAGGATATTGCGGTTTTCACCAGTGGATTCAGCACCTCAGTTTACATAAAATAAGTCCTATAAGTCTACTCTTAATAGTTGATAAAGGTACAAACGAATAAAATGTTTATATATCACATTTTTAAATATCTATTATTTACCATTTTACTCGATCTCCTAACCGGTTAAAGATAGGACATTGCGGTTTTGACCAGAGAATTCAGCACCTCATTTTATATAAATTAAGTCCTATAAGTCTACTCTTAAGAGTTGATAAAGGTATAAACGGATAAAATGTTTATATATCACATTTTTAAATATCTATTATTTTCCATTTTACTCGATCTCCTAAACGGTTATAGATAGGACATTGCGGTTTTCACCAGTGGATTCAGCACCTCAGTTTACATAAAATAAGTCCTATAAGTCTACTCTTAATAGTTGATAAACGAATAAAATGTTTATATATCACATTTTTAAATATCTATTATTTACCATTTTACTCGATCTCCTAACCGGTTAAAGATAGGACATTGCGGTTTTGACCAGAGAATTCAGCACCTCATTTTATATAAATTAAGTCCTATAAGTCTACTCTTAAGAGTTGATAAAGGTACAAACGAATAAAATGTTTATATATCACATTTTTATATCTATTATTCTCCATTTTACTCGACCTCCTAAACGGTTAAATATAGGACATTGCGGTTTTCACCAGTGGATTTAGCACCTCATTTTACATAAATTAAGTCCTATAAGTCTACTCTCAAGAGTTGATAAAAGTACAAACGAATAAAATGTTTATATATCACATTTTTAAATATCTATTATTCTTCATTTTACTCGATCTCCTAAACGGATAAAGATAGGACATTAAAGTTTTCACCAGTAAATTCAGCACCTTATTTTACATAAATTAAGTCTTATAAGTCTACTCTAAATAGTTGATAAAGGTACAAACGAATAAAACGTTTATATATCACACTTTTAAATATCTATTATTCTCCATTTTACTCGATCTCCTAAACGGTTAAATATAGGACATTGCGGTTTGAACCTGTGGATTCAGCACCTTATTTTACATAAAATAAGTCCTATAAGTCTACTCTAAATAGTTGATAAAGGTACAAACGAATAAAATGTTTATATATCACATTTTTAAATATCTATTATTCACCATTTTACTCGATCTCCTAAACGGTTAAAGATAGGACATTGCAGTTTTCAAAAATGGATTCAGCGCCTCATTTTACATAAAATAAGTCCTATAGGTCTAGTCTTAAGAGTTGATAAAGGTACAAACGAATAAAACGTTTATATATCACATTTTTAAATATCTATTATTTTCCATTTTACTCGATCTCCTAAACGGTTAAAAATAGGACATTGCCGTTTTCACCAGTGGATTCGGCACCTTATTTTACATAAAATAAGTCCTATAAGTCTACTCTAAATTGTTGATAAAGGTACAAACGAATAAAATGTTTATATATCACATTTTTAAATATCTATTATTTTCCATTTTACTCGATCTCCTAAACGGTTAAAAATAGGACATTGCAGTTTTCAAAAATGGATTCAGCACCTCATTTTACATAAAATAAGTCCTATAAGTCTACTCTTAAGAGTTGATAAAGGTACAAACGAATAAAATGTTTATATATCACATTTTTAAATATCTATTATTCTCCATTTTACTCGATCTCCTAAGCGATTAAATATAGGACATTGCGGTTTGAACCAGTGGATTCAGCACCTTATTTTACATAGAATAAGTTCTATAAGTCTACTCTAAATAGTTGATAAAGGTACAATCGAATAAAATGTTTATATATCACATTTTTTAATATCTATTATTCTCCATTTCACTCGATCTTTTAAACAGTTAAAGATAGGACATTGCCGTTTTCACCAGTGGATTCAGCACCTTATTTTACATAAAATAAGTCTACTCTAAATAGTTGATAAAGGTACAAACGAATAAAATGTTTATATATCACATTTTTAAATATCTATTATTCACCATTTTTCTCGATCTCCTAAACGGTTATAGATAGGACATTGCGGTTTTTACCAGTAGATTCAGCACCTCATTTTACATAAAATAAGTCCCATAAGTCTACTGTTAAGTGTTGATAAAGGTACAAACGAATAAAATGTTGAAATATCACATTTTTAAATATCTATTATTCTTCATTTTACTCGATCTCCTAAACGGTTTTAGATAGGACATTGCGGATTTCACCAGTGGATTCAGCACTTTATTTTACATAAAACAAGTCCTATAAGTCTACTCTCAAGAGTTGATAAAGGTACAAACGAATAAAATGTTTATATATCACATTTTTAAATATCTATTATTCTCCATTTTACTCGATCTCCTAAACGGTTAAAGATTGGACATAGCGGTTTTCATCAGAGAATTCAGCACTTCATTTTACATAAAATAAGTCCTATAAGGCTACTCTCAAGAGATGATAAAGGTACAAACGAATAAAATGTTTATATATCACATTTTTAAATATCTATTATTTTCCATTTTACTCGATCTCCTAAACGGTTAAAAATAGGACATTGCCGTTTTCACCAGTGGATTCGGCACCTTATTTTACATAAAATAAGTCCTATAAGTCTACTCTAAATTGTTGATAAAGGTACAAACGAATAAAATGTTTATATATCACATTTTTAAATATCTATTATTCTCCATTTTACTCGATCTCCTAAACGGTTAAAGATAGGACATTGCGGTTTTCACCAGTGGATTTAGCACCTTATTTTACAAAAAATAAGTACTATAAGTCTACTCTTAAGAGATGATAAAGGTACAAACGAATAAAATGTTTATATATCACATTTTTAAATATCAATTATTCACCATTCTACTCGATCTCCTAACCGGTTAAAGATAGGACATTGCGGTTTTCCCCAGAGAATTCAGCACCTTATTTTACATAAAATAAGTCCTATAGGTCTAGTCTTAAGAGTTGATAAAGGTACAAACGAATAAAATGTTTATATATCACATTTTTAAATATCTATTATTTTCCATTTTACTCGATCTCCTAAACGGTTAAAAATAGGACATTGCCGTTTTCACCAGTGGATTCAGCACCTTATTTTACATAAAATAAGTCCTATAAGTCTACTCTAAATAGTTGATAAAGGTTCAAACGAATAAAATGTTTATATATCACATTTTTAAATATCTATTATTTTCCATTTTACTCGATCTCCTAAACGGTTAAAAATAGGACATTGCCGTTTTCACCAGTGGATTCAGCACCTTATTTTACATAAAATAAGTCCTATAAGTCTACTCTAAATAGTTGATAAAGGTACAAACGAATAAAATGTTTATATATCACATTTTTAAATATCTATTATTTTCCATTTTACTCGATCTCCTCAACGGTTAAAGATTGGACATTGCGGTTTTAACCAGAGAATTCAGCACCTCATTTTACATAAATTAAGTCCTATAAGTCTACTCTCAAGAGTTGATAAAGGTACAATAAAATGTTTATATATCACATTTTTAAATATCTATTATTTACCATTTTACTCGATCTCCTAACCGGTTAAAGATAGGACATTGCGGTTTTCACCAGTGGATTCAGCACCTCATTTTACATAAAATAAGTCCTATAAGTCTACTCTCAAGAGATGATAAAGGTACAAACGAATACAATGTTTATATATCACATTTTTAAATATCTATTATTCACCATTTTACTCGATCTCGTAAACGGTTAAAGATAGGACATTGCGGTTTTCACCAATGGATTCAGCACCTCATTTTACATAAAATAAGTTCTATAAGTCTACTCTCAAGAGTTGATAAAGGTACAAACGGATAAAATGTTTATATATCACATTTTTAAATATCTATTATTCTCCATTTTACTCGATCTCCTAAACGGTTAAAGATAGGACATTGCGGTTTTCACCAGTGGATCTAGCACCTTATTTTACAAAAAATAAGTCCTATAAGAGTAGAGGGAAATGGTCATTACTGCTGTAAATCCAACCCCTAGCCCCAATCCCTACCCCTATAAAAAAGTTTCCCCTGTTGAAGATCTACCCCTGTGTAAAAAAAAATTCGCCAAAAAGGCTGTTATTTTTGAAAATAAAGTTTGAGCAATCTGTAATAGATGGCGTTATTAGTTAAATACTGAAAATAATATTTGCAAAGGTTAAATGAATATCAATTAATATGACACGTGTAGGTATAGGAAATGCACTTGCAATTATAAAAAAAATACCGTTATTCAGATGTTAAATGAATATCAAATTAAATGATGCTCACTACACGTGTGCATTCGTCATCTTATTTACGTATGTATAGACAATTGTGAGAATTTACATGTATTAGATGACGACACATTACATAACTGTGGCACGGAATATTAAGTGTCGGCATCCGATCCTCACCTTGAAAGCGAAAGTTCTTCTCTAATTATTGTTTTCGTCTAAAGAAACACTTTTCTATTGTTTCAATGAACTTTAATCAAAACAAACATATGGAATTAATAAATTTTACTTTTGATGTTAATGAATCACATTATGTTTGTAATTAAATGCATAATTAAAATACACATATACTATAAATAAATATTATCTAATAAATAACATACATAAGATTTGTTTTAACAAAATTTAAAGTGTCTTTGTAATCTTCAATATGTAGCGAAACTTGTTCCAAATTCGAATTCGGTTCATCTCTTCCCTCTTTCATTTTTCCATCGATTGTGTTTATCAAAAACATAAATATTCCATTATGAAAATCATTCTCACATACATTGAAAATGAATGAATTATCGTATGCCATTAATTTTTTTAATAGTGGAATATTTGTATAGAAAATTGCATCACAATACAATTTTTCTAAGAAGTGCTTCATAGTGTAATAATTGGCGAATATGTTGTTAATATTCAAATTTTCACATATTCTTTTAAAATTTGTCTCATCCAATGAATCGGAACAAATGATTAAGCCGTAATATAATAAATGTTGTGGGTTCATTTGTTCAAGACGTGAAACACTCTCCTCATCCATTTGAAATTCATTTGGATTTGAGACAATTTTCACCAAATCTTTGATTTCAATATTTTCTTTATTTTCAAAATAATACGTTAAATTGGCCACTAGCTTATCACACAATAATTTGTTATTAAAACATGTTTTTATAGTTTCACTATTTAAAGAGGTGAATATACCGACACGAAAGATTCGCCGTCCATATAACAAATCCGAAACTGGCGTATCAGGATCGTTTAGATTCGAATAAATGTAATTCTCAGACGTCACTATGCAATTGCGAATTTGATCAAAGTCGAACTGACTAAATTCACTTAACCAAGCATCAACGCTTTCTGCCATTTTTCACCCGTTCTTTTTACAATTAAAAAGACTAATCTATTGATTTTTAAAGACTGGTCTTCTTTCATCTCTAGCCCTCTTATATACCTGTGTCCTGCAAGAATAAGGGGGGTTGTGGTATCTCGGGGTGTAACAGAGCAACATAAACACAATTTAAAAATATAATTTAAATTTATTTATTTACCATACATTATATAATAATTTATTTGGAACTGAAGCTGGCTAATGTAGAAACGAAACGATGTTCAGACTAAGATAGACGATGTAGAACACTTTTGTATTTTTGTAATCTAATAAGAACACGAGGGTTCTTATGATCATTGCATTATAATTTTTTTATAATTCAAGGTGACCAAATGGACATAAACACAATTTAAAAATACGATATAGATTTTTTTATTTACATACATTTATTTACATTGTAATGTGTTAAATGTTGTTGTGTATCGTCGTTGGGGCTTGGAACTGGAGCCAATGTCGAAGTACTGGAAGTGGAACTAAAGCTGAATGCTGGACGATGTAGAAACGAAGAAACGATGTTCAGACTTTGATAGACGAAATGTCTAGCTCCAACGATGTATAACACTTTTATAACACTTTATTACTGTAAGAACACGAGGGTTCTGTTGCTGATTATAAGTTCTTTTATAATCCAAGGGAGAGTTTAGGATATTATTGATAATCACAACTCAAGGTGTTTCAGATTTATAACAAGTTTATTAACACGTATAAAATACATACACATATAAAATTTAAAAATACAAAATACAAAATACAAATACATTTCAATACATTTGCGGTCTGCTGCTGCCCCTTTGATCTGAAACAGAAATAAAAAATTAAGATAAGAAAATATTATAATTATCAATATAAATGTACTTACATCAGGTTGTCTCCGTCACGCCTCTTCTAAATTGCGACGGTCTGCTGCTGCCCCTTCGATCTGAAACAGAAATAAAAAAATTAACATAAGATGTTTTAATTATCAATATAAATGTACTTACATCATCATCTGCCCCTTCCCACTCCTGTCTCTCTCGTTCCCGTTCCTCCTCCAACCGTCGCTCTTCTTCTTCCCGTCGCTGCTGTTCCTCGACTTCTCTGGCGGCCGGACACACCAGGGAGTGCGCGCCGAATCCAGAATCCCAATAAAAGATTCTTAATCTTTTTCCGCATGGGCAGTCTTTCTCTCTGCTATTTAATCTTTCTTTTATGCGGTCTTGCACGCACCCCTCCTCAAAGAGACTTAATTTCCACCGGAAGCTGACTTCAATTTTGGTGAAGGTCCTGTTCGCAGGCTCTTCCCTCACCACGACAGAAGAGGTCAGTTGGAAACCGCTATTCCAACCGCACACGAAGAAAGATTCGCCACAACGAAAACATTCACGCCGATAATTCTTTATCGCGTCTTTAATTTTTTCGCGGGCATTTAATTCTTCGTGTTGATTTAACTCTTCCGTGAAATCAATTTCAAAGACGGACACATCCGGTCCGGCAAAAACCACTTTCACGGTGGAAGGAAAAACCGACATGTTTTCTTTTTATAGTAAAGAGGATTAGCAAAATTGTACTATTTTTAAAACGCCAACTCTCGCTATATATAAGATTGATTTCTGAATATTTAATTTCCATCTCTACACAAATATTTCCAGACGTGTAAGTAATAGCAATTTAATAATTGAAAACAATTACCTTTGTTGTTTTATGAGAGTGTGCATGTTTAATTGATCACAAAGTGCATCCAATAAATTTTCTATTATATTAATAATGCATGCACACGTGTAGGGAAATACAATTTTCAAATTGAAAAACAAATCCTTTTGTTGTTTCAAGAATATGTAATATTTAATTAATTCTGAATCTCGCGGAAAGTTACACAGATTATCAATAATATTTGTACACGTGTAGGTATAGGTAATTGCAATATGTACACAAATATTTCCATACGTGTAAGTAATAGCAATTTAATAATTGAAAACAATTGCTTTTGTTGTTTTATGAGAGTGTGCATATTTAATTGATCACAAAGTGCATCAAATAAATCTTCTATTATATCAATAATTCATGTACACGAGTAGGGAAATACAATTTTCAAATTGAAAAACAAATCCTTTTGTTGTATCAAGAATATGTAATATTTTATTAATTCTAAATCTCACGGAAAGTTACATAGATTATCAATAATATTTGTACACGTGTAGGTATAGGTAATTGCAATATGTTAATTTGAAAAAAATGCAAATGTTTTTCAAGAAGATAATTTATTTGTAAATAATAAAGCAGATTGTTTTTATTTATGAATTAATTTCACTACACATAAGCTGGGTACTTTACAAAAAAAATTACACGAACCGTATTCTTCACAGTATTTGTTGCGTCTTTTATATAAATTATATCATTTTTTTTTCAATTTTTTTCCAATAATAGAAGGTACATGTACTCCATTAACATAAATATGAAATTTATTAATATCTTCACTAATTTTCACCAATAATAATTCACACTCAGCAATATGTATTATATATTTGTAACCGCCCGTGCTTAATCTAAGAAAATTTGTTACAGGCTCCTTATTTGGACCAATATTTAAGTTTATAATAAAATGCCCCTCAAGAGAGCGTAATTTTTTTTTAAAATCTTGTTTTAAACTATTTATTTCATTTGATATTAAAGAAGTTTTCGTGGAGTTTTCAGTGAATTCCGAAGCTAATTTATTATTAAAATCAGATTCTAATTTTTGGATTTGGCTCAAAAGATTGCCGGCAGGACTTAATGATTGCAATTTCTGTTCGAATTCATATCTTAGTAAATCAAGTTTTTTCGTTATTAGGCTGTCAATTTGTTGAGCTATATTCGAAGTTGTTGACACATTTTGTTTATTGGGGAGTGATTTTCTATGATCATTAAGATATTTCCTTACTATATGCCGACCGAACTTGTCGAGCGTCATGTTAAAAATGAATTGGTATAAATAAAAATCTATATTTAAGTAAATAATCTGATTTTATTTGTTTATATTTGAGAACCAATTTTTACATAGTTTAACATTTTGCATTGAACAATTTAAATTATTAAATAAATGTTTTCCACAGTGGAATAAATTTATATTACCATTTTTAAGACTATTTATAGATGGACAGTTAATATCTTCTAAATTAATTATAATATTTTTTACGTAATCACTCAATATGGTCTTTTTGACTAATCCTTTCACATAAATAATTTTATCACTTGGGATGTGCGTCGCCAGAAATGATCCAATATCTTCAAAATTAATTTCGGGATTTTTGGTGTTCCACTCTATTCCATGTAATGTTTTTGTCAAAAAAAATTATGGGCTCGTTCTTTGTCGGACAAATCATAGTTTTTTATTGGCATTTTGACAAATTGATGAATAAGTTCGTCATTGTCTGTTATAATTGAGATTTCTTTTATATAAAACGGATGTGTCTTTTTATATTCAAAACCTTGAATATCTACAAAATACATCTTGACCACAAAAAAAATATTCAAAACTGAGTACTAAAGAAAGGCCACCCAATTATATATATATATAAATATATCCTATATACACCTATATAACGTGATGTTAAGATCTAAATCTTTACAGAAATAAAAATGAATACGATAAGCGGGTTAAGTTCACAAACTATAAAGTTGATATTTCAAATTATTCCTCTTATAAGAATTAAAGAAGAATGTGAGAAACACATAAAAATAGTTCAATGTGTCATAAATTTAATAAACCGATTTTTAAAAGTGAATTCAAGTGAATACATCAAAAGCACCGAAAATGCAAGTAAAATTGAAACAAACCTAGGGATATTAAAGGAACAACTTGAGACATAGAAGAATATTTTCATTGAAAAAAAGGGTGGAGGCGATGTATCAAAAAGTAATGGAAGACTAATATGGAAAGACCTTAAATCTATTTTTTAAAAGTAGAATGTTAACCTGAATGGTCATAAATATATCTTATAAAGTTCCAAAATTATTTCTAAATAAGGCGTATCGCAGTGTTCAAATTAAAATTAAGAATATATTAAAAAAAACTCCGGTGAAAGTGAACTTTGTCTTTTTGGGCAAATTTGTACTGCCTAGTACCGGAAAACAAGAGGTAAAATCATTTATGGTAGAAAATCATCTAATTGATAAAAATTCGGATTTCAATACTATATATCAAACTATTGCAACAAAAATTTTAAATAATCTCGACGATTTTCAACAAAAAGAGAGCGGATGGGCGACAGAAAGTATAATTGGTTTAAAGGTAAATATTAATAAATATGAACCCATTTGTTTAGGACAATCTACTTATATTGAATTAAGTAACTTTTTAAAAAGAAAAAAAGCCATCATAAATGATCATAATAACGACTCTCTATGTTTTTTATATAGTATTTTAGCAGCAAAATTTCCCAACACGAATAATGCCAATAGAGTTTCCTCCTATAAACATAAATTAAAATATTTAAACTATAAAGATTTTACCTTCCCCTTTACATTTGATCAAATACCCCAATTTGAAAAAAAATAACCTTCGAATAAATGTATACATGTATAAAAAAAAGAAGGTATACCCGATTATTATATCAAGAAATAATTCGGTCTTAAACAAAACAATACACCTCTTAGCCTTAATAAAAAAAGTCGATTATGATTACAATTTTCCTAGTAAATCAAAGAAAGTATCATTTTTGTTTAATAAAAGACCTTTCTCGTTTAATATCTAATCAAAGATTCACGATCTAAAATACATGTTTGCGACATTTGTTTAAATTGTTTTTTAAATAATTCTAATTATCAAGAACACATAGAAATATGTTCTCAATATAATGATTGTAAAACCACTTTACCCGATAAAAATAATTCCACACTCAAATTTAAAAATTTCCAATTTCAACAATTACAACCTTTTGTAGTTTATGCAGACTTTGAGAGTATATTGGAGAAAAATTTTGTAGAGGAAGACATTTTACAAAATCACCACCCCTATAGTGTGGCCTTTTATTTTAAATGTTCATATGACGAGAACTTATCCAGATTTAAATTATATAGAGGATTTGATTGTCCCCGCTGGTTTGTAAAAGAAATGGTGGCATTGTCCTATGAAATCGATAAAATAGTTAAAACGCCCAAAGCTTTATTTTTAACAACACATCAAGAATACAAATTTATGAATTGTAATATATGTCACATTTTTAAGGAACCTATTAAAGAAAATGAGGTTAAAGTAAAAGATCATAACCATTTCAATGGAGAATACAATGGTCCCTCACATCAATTGTGTAACCTAAAATATAAAAAACAAAAATATTTACCAATCATTATTCACAATAGTTCCAATTATGATAAACATTTTTTTATTCAAGAATTAGCGGAATATGATAAATATGTCACACTAATTCCAAGTTCAACTGAGAAATACATATCATTTCAAAAATATGTAATCAATAGTAGCATTTGCCTAAGATTTTTAGATTCTTTCAAATTTTTGCCTGAAAGCTTGGACAACCTATCAAAAAATTTGGAAAATGAGAGAAAAATTATAACAAAGTCTTTTGTACCGAACGAGGATGAATTTAAATTAGTTTGTAAAAAGGGAGTATTTTGTTATGACTACAAATTATAATTATGGGATTATAATTATTTAAAAAAAATGATTTTTTATTAATGCAATTTAATTACAAGTTTACAGTAATGATTACAGATTAAGACTGACTGTTTTATTGTACATTATGTTAACACAAAGATTTTGTCTATCAGCATAAAATAGAAGAATTACTAGAAATAAGTAAATTGCAATTATACAAGAAATGCAAGTTATTGAAATGGATTAACATGATTCCTTGTACGTGCTATCTATATGGTTTTTCTATGGGAAGGTGTCTTATAACTCCTCCATCCTTAGAAAGAGGCTTCCTCTGGAAGGTGAATTGTAGAGCTGTTGGACCTTGGTTGAACTGTTGGGATCGTTGAGCTTTCCTTTTGGGTATTTTCGTTATTCTGATAGATTTTTCTAAACTTTAAACATAGAAATATACAAGCGGTTATTATTATTACATATAAAATTATGGTCCAAATACTAGGTAAATGTAATTGATACAAATACTGGTCTGTAAATGGAATTAGATGGGTATTATCGGGTATCGATAATTTATTTAACTGTAGATTCTTCAGGTTGATAGTTATATTCGAACGTTGTGAGTTTTTCAGTTGTTGTCCTAGGTGTTGGATGAGAGTCGGATTTCCATATGATTTTCCACTATAGAATACTTCTTGATTGTTAATAAATATTTGACAATTATTTTCTTTAATAAGGTAGATTCCTTTAAGTTGTTTAGTTTCTGTTTTGTCGGTACATTTAATTTTTATTGTTTCACTTGTTGGGAAAATAACCAAGTATTGATTGATTTCGAAAATATATTCGACGTGAAATTTTTCAATGTGTAATTTTGTATATTCGCAATTAGTGGATTTCCCTGATATTAATATTTCTTCGCCACATGGTGATTGTTGTGGTTTCAGAATATGATTGGGACAATGATAGATCTTGTTGCGAGTACAAATGCCGGTTAGAGGTTTAACAATGTCATCTGATTTTATTAAGTAATTTACATCTGGAATAATTGTCCGAAATTCTGATTCAATTCAATTCTGATTCAATTCTAGTAGGAATTGAAAGTAAGTGGAATAATTCAAATTGTTTTTCTAAATAGATTGGTAATGTTAAAAAATAATGAATAATGTTTTCTTTTATTTTACAGTTAACTTCGATTATTGATTCAAAGTTTAGGATATTATCGTTATTTATTTCAAACGGTAATTGATTTTTATAAAATTGTGAGATTTTTGTAATTTCTGAGAGTAAAACGTCGGATTTTATAATGCTCGGATGTAATGTGTGTATTTTGCAAAAAGTAAGTGAAGTTTCAATTTCTTGTAGTATATTTAAAATAGTGTTGTATAGGATAATGAGTTGATTAAATAAATCTTTTCCTCGTAGAATATCTATATGTTCCGTATTTTTATTTATTATAGAATTTAATTGAATTATTCGAGATTTCAAAAGAATTTCGTTATGTTCAATGTTTTGGGTGACATTATTAAATTTTTCAATGATTTCTTGATTTACTGAATACTGCATTTTTAATTGACTTTGCAAATTATTTTGATTATCTTTTAAATGATTAAGAATACTGTAAATTTTTGAACCATCTTCGTTATCTAAATTACCTGAGATACCTTTGATAACTGAGCCCAAAGCGTTTATTAATCCCCTCTTGTTACGAATATTATTGTTTACGGTATTATTTCGAGTAATACCAATTTGGTTGATTTTTTCATTAATTGTGTTTTTTAAATAGATTAATATGTTATTGTAATTGTTCATTTCCCTAAGGTAAAAAGTGTTATTTGATATACCGGATAGTAGAAGGTTATGTTGGTCATTGAGTCTGTCGATTTCGTCCAGTATGGGTACTATATTGAAATAGTGAATGAACGTGTGTTCTGTAAGTTGTAATTTGGCTGTTCCTAAATTGATGGGTAGAATTCCTAGGTTTTGAGAAATATCGTTTATTTCTGCTCCTCTCCCCTTTGTGAAGAACCTGGAAGAGGTTTGAATGTGTAAGTCTTTTGTCTAGGTCTTTTAATGTTGGAGAGGTGAATTTTGTTGGTAGTGTTAGGATGTTTAGGGATAATTTTCGCTGTTTTTAAGTCTGTATTAATAGTATCTATTTCTTCAGATTTGAATTTATTTTTTGTTTTTTGTTGCTTTTGTTTGTT
This sequence comes from Silvanus unidentatus, assembly GCA_963930825.1. Taxonomy (NCBI): domain Eukaryota; kingdom Metazoa; phylum Arthropoda; class Insecta; order Coleoptera; family Silvanidae; genus Silvanus; species Silvanus unidentatus. The sequence goes on along the minus strand of OZ005761.1, from coordinate 4,965,621 downwards.
TTGGACAAAAACTGTTTTTGGTATTTCGGGTAGTTCTTCTTTGTCTTTGTTTGTTTTTTGAATTACTTGTTCTTTGTTTTTCTGTATTTTCGCGTTTAATTCATTATATAGTAATTTTACTTTATCTCGGTGGTTTAATATATAATTATTGGCCAATTGTTGTTCGAGTTCTATATCAAAAGGTGAACTTACGTCTAGATGTCCGTTAATGATTTCATAGGGTTTGAGCTTTGTTACTGAAAGGATAGTGTTATTGTATGCTAACACAGCGTAATTGACTTTATTTTCAATAGCTTCGTTTTTATATTGTTGTTGATTATTTAATAATCTTATATGTTCCACTAGGGTTGAGTGAAACCGCTCTAACATCCCGTTTGACTCTGGATGTTGGCTACTTATAAAGTGAATTTTTATTTTATGTGTTTGTAAAAGTTCGTTAATGATTGAATTCTTAAATTCTGGACCGTTGTCTGAGATAATTTGTTCGGGTATACAATGATGTGAAAAGTATTTTATTAGGTTGTTTACTACTTCAATACTTTGACCTGAATTAAGTTTATATGCCTGTGCGTACTTTGAAAAAGAGTCGATTATTGTCAAAAATTTAAGTTTTTCGAGTGAAATTGTGTCAATGTGGAGAATTTGAAAAGGCTTAACCGCAGTAGGTGTTATATTAAGTTTTAATTTCAAGGGATTTCTTTCGTATTTGGTCAATTGACAAATTTCACATTCGTTAATGAAAGTTTGAATCGAACGGCGTTGGTTAGGCCAATAATACGTACTCTTTATTCGATTTTCGGTCTCATCTATTCCTCGATGATTGGTTTTACCTTCGTGGTAATTTTGTATGATGTTTTTGATTTCATCTTCACAGACTACGTCTATAAGTTTTGTGTTACATTTGACAAGGTTTATAAACGAGTTTTTAAAATGTTGTTGTAGGACATTACTAAATTTTTCGTAAATATTATTTTCAAAGTAAATATAATATTTCACTTTAGGAACGATGTATTCTTTAATAAAGTCAACAGCGTTTTGTTCGAATTGGTTTTTTGATAGTTGTGCCAGAGTACGTTGTTTATTGGTATAGAGCGTTATAATTTTAGGTGTTGACGGGGCATAATCTACTTCTGAAAGTATTATCTGGTTTTTACCTACGTTAACCGGTGATTCGCTAATTGGGATACTAACTATTGGTTCCTCGTGATTAGAATGTACTGTTACGTCGTCTCTATCATCGTCGTTATCATCGTTGTCTGGTTCTACTATTAGTGATTCATTTTCAAGATTATTATTGTGAGCTTGACCTGCTAATTCATTATTAAATTTTTCCATGTATTGAACTAATGGATTATTATTGTTTGATTGATCAGAACTAATTAATTCATTGACGTTAATTTCAATTCTTGATAGGGCGTCAGCGTTTTTGTTTAGGTTACCCTTTTTGTAGACTATTTCGTAGTCGTACTCTTCAAGTTTTAAGCGCCATCGCACAAGTTTCGAATTTGGTTCTTTGAGTGAAAATAACCATTGCAACGGCTTATGATCTGTTACTATTATGAAGTGTCTACCGAACAAATATGGCCTAAAATATTTTACGGCCCATACGATCGCAAGTAATTCTTTTTCGATAGTTGAATAATTACATTCTGATGTGTTAAGTGTTCTGCTTGCAAAGGCGACGGGTAAATCAGAACCGATTTTGCCTTGAGACAGAACGGCACCTATAGCGAAGTTACTTGCGTCCGTTGTTAGGATAAAGGGTGCAGAAAAGTTTGGGTATTGCAGAATTGGTTCATTTGTAAGAAGGTTTTTACAAAGTTCAAAGCATTTAGTGTACTCGGGATCGTTAATATTGATTGAATTTTCCTTCTTTAGACATTTGGTTAATGGTTTTGTTAACTTTGCGAAATTGTGAATAAATTTCCTGTAATATCCCAATAGTCCCAAAAATCCTTTGACTTGTTTTGGGGTTGTAGGAAGTGGGTAATTTTGGATGGCTTTGATTTTGTCAGGATTAGGTTTTACACCATCTGGGGTGACAATATGTCCTAAATACGCGACTTCCTTTTTTAAGAATTCCGATTTATCAAGTTGGATTTTAAAATTTGCGTTCCTTAGACGATCGAATACTTCTTTCAGACTTTGAATGTGTTCTTGTAGACTAGTACTGAAAATTATTATATCGTCTAAGTATACAAGGCATTTTTCGTTCTGAATTCCGCGTAAGATGTTATCCATTACGCGTTGAAACGTCGCGGGTGCATTTTTTAGCCCGAACGGCATACGTAAATATTCGTAGTGTCCGTTTTCGGTGTTAAATGCTGTTTTAGCGATATCTTCTTCGGCCATTTCAATTTGATGAAAGCCTGAAGCAAGATCTAGAGTAGAAAAATATTGACACCGGCCTAATTTATCCAATAAATCAGTAATGTTAGGTAGTGGATAACGATCTCCGATTGTTTTTTCGTTAAGTTTTCGAAAATCAACGACGATTCTCCATTTTCGTTTGCCCGATGCATCTAATTTTTTTGGGACAACCCAAATGGGGGAAGACCAAGGAGAAAAGGAGGGCCTAATAATGTTTTGGTCAAGCATTTTCTTAATTTGTTCTTGTACCTCGTTTTTGTGAATTTCTGGATAGCGGTAACTTTTAGTGTAAATTGGTAGCTCATCCGTTGTTATTATTTTATGTTTAATTTTATTAGTAAAAGTAAGTTGTTGATCTTCGAGGTGGAAAATATCCGCATATTGGTTTATAAGTTTGGTAATTTCATGTTTTTCTTCAGCGTTCATGTGATCGAGTCTTATTTTTGACATATCGAAATTAATGTGATCTGTATTTAAATTATTAAATGAACTACAATTAATTTCGTGTTCGTGTTCAATGAATGGATTTACTTCGATTGGTTTTAATGCTGTTAGCTTAAATGTTGTGTCACTTGGATTTGTAACTGCACATAATGCTTCAAAATTGTTAACTATTACTACGCATTCGGGAATTTCTAATTTACCAATAATTCGATGTGGAATTATACAAGTGCCGTTTTTTACGTTTTTAACGTTTACTTTAATCACTTGTTCACATCTGGGGTGTATTATAGTACAGTTGGTATTAGGTGATGATAACGAGGGTGGTGCAACTTTGTAAAATTTCAAATCGATTGCAGTGTTAGGTAATTTTAATTGATTGTTTGATAACTTAATATCAGCCTTTAATAGTTTGAGATTATCTAATCCCAGTAGACAATCAAAGTGTTTATGAAATTCAAATATATAATAATTTAATGGCGTTTTGTTTGGATCGTTAAAAATCTTGGAACGAGGAATTTGTGTACTATGACTTTCGATTGAGGTACCGTGTGCTGTACTGACTTGGAATGGGTCTACTTTAATATTATTTGAAAAAAACTTTTTTGCGACTGATGGTCGTACAAATGATTTGGTGCTAGCACTATCTATTAAAACTCTCAAATTATGTTCTGGGAGAATAATATATGGCAATTCGCTAGCATTGTTACACAAATTCATCAATTCGAAGTGTTTTCTACGTCCAAGGCCGTTTCTAGAAAAAAATCGTTATTTTCTTCGATTTCATGTTCGTTATTAGCTGAACTATCATCCATATTAAATAGTTCTTCCGCAATGTAATTTTGTCTGTTTCTAAATTGGGTGTTTGGGTTTGGACGATTGTTAAAAGGAGGTCTAAAAGTGTGATTAGTAGATATGCTCATTGGTGTTGGTTTCGGATTATTTGGTTTATAATTTGGGTTATTTGGTCTGAAGACATTAGTATTACTTGTACCAGGTTGAGCGTTGTTTTGGGAAAACCTGTTTTGGTTTTGATAAAGCTGTTTGTTGAATTGGGGTTGCGAATTAAATTTATTGTAAGATTGGAAACTTTGATGCGGATTTTTATGATTAATCTTGTTATTGAAATTAGTTCGGGGTGGATTTTTGGAGGTGTTAGTGTAGTTAACGGTTTTTTGTTGAGTGGTTTCTAATTGAAAATCATTAGTAAGCATATTTAAGGCTTCGTTTAAATCACCAGGATTTTTGGTGCGCATTAATGAACCAACAGGTTCTTTTAAACCGCGTAAAAGTATTCTTAATGCATAATTTCTAAAATATTCGTTTAATATGATTGACTGTGCTGCTGTAGTATGAGTAGTAATATAAGAAATTTGCAAATTCAAAACATGCTGTATTCGGTTAAAGAAATCGAATGGCGATTCGTTAGAGTTTTGTTTCATTTCAGTAAGTTCAATGTTTAAACTGTAACAATCGCGCTTATCTGCATATGAATTAATAAGTGCACCTTTTAGATCATTCCAATTATTAATCGAACAAGATGAAATATTAATTGCTACTTCTCCTTTCAATTTAGCTAGAATACTAGACATAAGATATTCATTTTGGAAATCATTTGGATCTCGAGCGTTATAAAATCTATTTACAAGTTTTTCAGAAATTTCTAAAAATCTTGGCAATAATTCTGTTTCTCCGTTAAAATCAGGAATCATATCAAGGTACTCCTTTTTTAATACTGGAGGAACTGGTACTGGAGCTTGTGCGTTTGTTTCTGGCATTGTATTATTATTGGTTAAATTTCTATTAATTGGAGAGCGTGAACGCGATCGAAAATATGTGTTTGAATTGGAGTAGTTTAAATTTGAGTCAGAATCTGAATCGGAATTGCGAGAATTATTGTCAATACTTTGATTTGAACCTCTATCAGACATAAGTACTTACAGTATAATGATGAGTGTCCACATCTGGTCCTTTGGGTCCTGATATTCGTTCAGAGAGTCACTGGAACAGCTGGGCAATGATTTCTTCTCGTTAAGTTACTCAATTCGCTTAACCGATCTTCGATTAGGTTACTCAATTCGCCTAATTTTCTTGATGGTTGAAACACTCGCGTCGCGTTACAATTTACGAAGTATAATAATTCGAATTGTCAATAAATCGTTAAAACGAAACAATTATTATATTCTTTAATAATTGCTTGACAATCCTACCGACTGCGCCAATTATAATTATGGGATTATAATTATTTAAAAAAAATGATTTTTTATTAATGCAATTTAATTACAAGTTTACAGTAATGATTACAGATTAAGACTGACTGTTTTATTGTACATTATGTTAACACAAAGATTTTGTCTATCAGCATAAAATAGAAGAATTACTAGAAATAAGTAAATTGCAATTATACAAGAAATGCAAGTTATTGAAATGGATTAACATGATTCCTTGTACGTGCTATCTATATGGTTTTTCTATGGGAAGGTGTCTTATAACTTATATGTACGCTTTTTATATTTAATAAGTTATTTATTTTATGAAACTATAATGTAACTATAAATCATATAGATCAACAAAAACAATTTTTAAAGATTGAAGTAATCAATGGGATGAGGTTGAATCTCCTGGAACCCTATACTCCGAAGATAGAGTGTTCGTTGATGCTCTAGATGTGGAAGGACCACCAAAAAGGTCCTCGTCCGCAATCCGACCAATTACGGATCAAAATCAGATTTTAAACTACGAAGCTTTAATGCCACATATTGTCCGAATTTATCATAATCATCGGGTTCCTTATTTAGTGTTTCGACTGCGTGTTTAAAAACTCATCTGTCTCAGGTTCCGTTTTTCTTTTTTTTTTCGAATTTGAGTCGACTGGATAGTTGTTGTTTCCTCCACTGGTCTCTCTTCAGTGTCACATACATCGCTTTCCTATAACAAGAGTAATATTTATAGTGATATAAACCTTTACTTTTTTCTTAGTTCCCAAGGTGCACACAGAATTGGTTGGAACATTCAGAATCATTCTATCGGCTATAGAATTTTCCGAACTGTCTTGGTGCAAATGACGGTAAACATGTTGTGATACAAGATCCAAAACACAGCGGAAGTGGTTATTACAATTATAAAGGAACCTTCAGCATTGTTCTTTTGGCGGTGGTAGATGCACACTATAAGTTTATTTACGTCGATGTGGGGTGTAAAAGAAGAATCTCAGATGGTGGTGTTTTTCAAAATTGCAATTTATACAACTCATTAGACCGAGAAACGCTGCATTTACCAGAAGCTGAACCTCTGCACGGCCGAACGTTGCCTGTGCCATACTGTTTTGTTGCGGATGACGCTTTTGCAATGAAAAGTGACATTTAAAAACCCTATCCGTTTCGAAATCAACCCGTTGCAAATCGAATTTTTAATTACTGTCTTTCACGAGCTCGTCAAATTGTGGAAAATGCATTTGGCCTACTTGCAAATAAATTTCGGGTACTTCGAAAGCCAATTATATTATGTCTGGAGACGGTGGTGGATGTAGTGCTTGCAATATGTACTATGCATAATTGTTTATTGAGTGGAGAACAGAATTGTGTGACGGTGAAAATCACGAAGTTATACCAGGCAAATGGCGAGAAGACATCCAAAATAAAGCAGTTTTTTGTCCACTACAAATTTGTTTTCTTCATAATTCGAAAGCATCTCAGAAAGAAGTTCGAGATGAAATAAAAGAGTTTTTTATGACAATTGATGGAGAAGTGCCATAGCAGTATAAACATTTATAATAGGTAAATTACATGTACAAAATAATATAACAATAAAAATTGCCCATTAATTTGTTACATGTTATTTATAATAAATTTTACTTACAGGTGAGAAATCGGGAGGTGGCATTGATGATTTCGTCGGATTGACAGTCAGGTCCGGTATTAAAAATTTCAATGGTGAAAAAAACGACCATTTACTTTCATATTTACCATCACATCCCATTCCACTTTTTACCTTCTTACTTTTTTTCAATTCTTGCAACAGCTACAAACAATAATGAAATTAAATAATAATTACAATAAACAATAATATATTATGTGCTTGGTATTAATGGATTATCTTTAATGGATATTTATTTACCTGATTTCTTAAATTGTGAATTTTCCGTTGGATTTTCTCCGCTGAACAACCGAAAATTTTTCCAATTTCCACTAATGTTTAATTTTTTTTGTCCCGTAATTCATAGTCTTTATTTTTACTGTCCCACAATATTGAATGTTCTTCATAAATACTAATTAAATTGAACACTTCGTCTTTTGACCATTCCTTCTTGTTCGGCTTTTTGCAAAACGTCTGATAGTAGCTCGCAAAATTCGTAACCAGTTCTAATTTTGCGAGATTCTCTCTAATAGTAAAAAAATGAGTATACATTTGAGATTCCGCCATCAGAAGAAAACTCGCTGATAGCGACAACGATACTCTCGGAGAGCGACCTGCAGACCTGGGCCCGGATCACGAGCGCTCGACACGATATAATTTTATCGACTTCTCTCGAAGTTGCCGATCACGAATCTCGAAAGTGTCGTTTACAAACGATACAATCGTGTCGAAGCCAGCTTCGTTGCTGCCGTCTGACTTCGACACGAACGTTCTGTCTCTTTTTGAACCAAATAAAGTCGACATTTTTCCTTTTCTTACATAGGTAAAATGTGTTATTTACTATTTTGTACGTATTGTCTTGTATTCTGGGCTTACCGTGATCTTGGTACGCCAGTTTTTATGCCTCTTTGGTAGGATCTTATGTTATATTATCTATGGATAGGACCCCGTGGCATAAAATCGAAGAAATATTAGAATTTTTTAAGTCACAGTAACTCCGTAACTTCTTTTGGTTTCGGCTATATCGGGAGCTACCAAATTTATTAAATAGTTTGTTAAATCTTTGTTCAACCTAAATACTCTGACAAATCTAAATATAATAATCAATAATATTTTTTTGCTCATAAAATGAATTGTAAATATTAATTGAAAATGATCTTGTGCAATATGGCGTTCATCCGAAAAATCTATAAATGGATCGTTTTGTCGTCGCATTTGCCTTCTACGCCTTATCAGTACGATTTTGATTTCTTCGAGCAACCCCTAATATAGCAAACATTTTTACTACTTGAAGACTATAAATAAAGTGAACAAAAACATAAACATAACCTAATTTTTATGAATTATGTCCACCTTTTGTATATAAAATAACACATTTCCGAACTTATACGACGATGTTGCCTCATGATCACTATTACACGTTTCGTCTACTCGATATCGTTTATAGTGTCGTTTGTTCGATATATCGTCTGTCGTCTAATCGTGATCCCAGCCCTGTTTACAGTTGCGAGAAGGCTCTCGAGAGCGACTCGCGCGAGTTTTTCTCTTAAGTGTAAACCTAGCATAACATCGCTGAATCTTTAATCCGCTTGGAAAAAAGTGATGACACTGAAATACTTCACATAAAGAGTACAGAAGAGAACCGAAGAGCCAGAATCAGATCAACACAGTGAAGAAATAATACTTATTATCTTTGAATTGGAGCACATAAAGAAATTGCAAGAAAAAGATACGAATATTCAAGAATATTCGACAGTGATTTCTACAAAAGTAAAAATGTAATAATTTATAAATCCTGAACTAACGATGAACGAAGTGATAAAGTGGTTCTAAGTGAAGAACTTAAAACATGTTGTACATCTTTACCACGATAATCCTTTATTTTGTCATCCAGGACAAGAGAAACACTTGAAGCGATACGCAGGGATTTTTATTAGAAAAGAATCGCTACAGATGTCAAAGAATATTGTGAAACTTGTGATTCTTGCATCACTAGAAAACAAACAAATTCTCTATTAGTTCCTTTGCAAACAAATGACGGTCCCTTCAACGGTATTTCCTCATTTCCTTAGATATCGTAGACCCGT